>JAUJYZ010001408.1:155000-168336 GCA_033675265.1 Actinostola sp. cb2023 | reverse complement strand
GAGTATACAACAGCAAAATAAGTTGCACATGCAGCTGTCATCGTGACTGATTCTCCTGTGACGCAAACTTCCGCATTCTTCAAACCTTGGAAATTCTTTGGAAATGTCGAAAACCTGGGAAATTTCCAACTAAATTTTCCAAGGTTTTGACATTCGTTGGAAATTCAATTTCTAAAGGATTTGCAGGGTTTGAAGTGCGTATACTGCATTTCTTGCAGTGTTGATATAAAGGAGAGGAGCTTCAGTTGCTCTTAGTAGGCTAGAACGCTTGATAGAGTGCAACTTAGAAAAGCGTGAAAGATTAGTGACTAAATAGTACTAAATAGTGGTAATTAAACAATAGAAAACAAAGGATTTTTAACAAATTAGTACTATTTAGATTTAGTTAGTTTTCACGCTTTTCTAAATTGCACTCTATATAATCAAGTTAGAATTATAAAAATTAAATTTTAGGTCAAATAAGAACTGTCATAATATTAGTTTCATAACAATAAACAAACACCATAATCTTGTCAACAGAAGTTGTTTTAACAATTAAAATTGTTGTTTAATAATCATCGCAATGACGATACCATTTTTTAAATTTCCTTAAAAACTTTAATAATAATAATAATAATAATAATAATTTACTAGCTGTGGACAAATATAGCCCCACCAGCCCCTCCCCCTCGGCTGGGCCCAAGATTGGTCCCCTTTAGGGGTTCCCTAGTCTCCTCCGCACCAATGTTACGTGACGGAACTAAAATCGGGTGCATAGATGATGATGATGGCAGTCAACACCCACTGCACCGCTCCCCTCCCTCGTAGGGTAGCCCAATGGTACCCTGCTGGTAGGGTAGTGAAATGGTCTGGCTCTAATGTTGAAGCTACAACAATAACACTTGATTGTCTGAAATTGTCATATATTGTTTGTCATTCAATGACAACTACAAGTTTTTCATTTTCACTTTCAGATGAGATATCGAACATGTCATCAGGTGTCATAATTTCCATTGGCACTAATCATTTTAAAAATTGAACATTTTGGATTGTCTTTCGCGTTAATTTTCTTTATTTGGAAGCAATTTTGCCCTCAATTCGCGAACGGAAGTGAAATTGGGATTTATTATTATGAACCGGTTTCACTTCCGGTTCTCCATCAGTAAGACATTCTCCTCCCCACCCCCCACAGTTACTAACAGGTACCGGATGCTGACACTCATATGACAAGCACGTGACATTTATTATGTTTTGATTCCGTGTAAAACCGCTTGTGGACCAAAATTAAACTGGTTCATCGAGTGAGTTAAGCAATGAGGGAAGAGAAAGAACTGTATCCTGACGTCTTCATCTTCGTAATTCTTTCTAGGATTTCAAGAAACGATGTTTTACGCCGGTCTGAAGCGAGTTTGGTCTTCCCATCTACACGCGTAAGTCATTCAGCTAAAATTCATCTTCTTTAACGATTTTTTAAAATACCAAGAGGGCATGAATTCTTCGGTGCTGCTATGAAACAGATGGTATAGCCTTGTTTGTTATGGTCTACTTCGGTTTGACTGAGTTGAGCGTTGGTTCGCGTGATGACTAGAATGTTGCGTGTTATTTATGATCCTTGGACTTGGTAGAAATTTTAGAAAACAATTTTTAAAATGAGAAATGTTCTATCATGTGTCGCGACTAATCCCTATGGATGAACTAGGACGACCACTTTCTGTGAAATACGACTGTTTGTTTACCAGGGGCAGCCTTTAATAACCGAGCAGTCCGTACTGGAGAATATTGACCGACCAGTGAATTGAATAATGCTATTCAATTCAAATGTTTTCGCTAAAAAAATTGAATCTTGAGTGACGCGTGCACGTGACGTCATCAAAAAGCTAAAATCCAAACTATTCACCTCACAAAACTGTTTGTTGGATATCTTGTTTATGTCGTTATAAGAAAAGTCTTATTACCAAAATAATTTGGTAATTTAGATGTTTTGTTTTCGATTTATTGCGAGTCAAATTCTGTCACGCAATACTGTCACGCGCATTTCAAAGCCGTAGAAATAGGAAAATTCGTTTGAAATAATACGATTTTAACTTAGTAGATGATGGGTAACTTTATTTTGATGAATTGAAATGTTTGCAATATAAACATGATTTGCAGTCTTCGTGACTTGGCCGCCATGTTGGTTTTAACTAAATTATGAGCATAAGCGATCGCTCATATCTTCGTATCTAAAACTTCTTTTAACTAAGCCTTCGGCTGAGATATATAGTTTTGGCTGCTCTTTCGGCCTATGAAGGTTTTGCTCTATAGAAGTCATGGGAAAATTTTCAATGACGTAGGTGAAAGCCGAGAGCCGGGTCGTGAAAGTATAGACCGCAGAGCGCAGCGTCGCTAATTCAAAATTCAAGGGCCCAAAAATTCAAGCACGCAAACAAGAAATCTTGTGGGACAAATTCACCACAATACGTTTTCCACTCAGAAGGACGCTTTATAACGGACCGGCAATCACTGACGGGTGGCTTTGACCCTTACTGTAGTGTCAAAATGAACTACAGAAATGAAAAGAGCAGCTTGAAATTAGTAAAAGGGCGAAGTTTCAGCTCATAATGTCTGACACAGAGGAATGACATGTAGATTAAAAATAGAATCCCATAGCTCATATGAAACTCGCGCGCTGATTGGCTGAGAAGCAAACCGGATGAAAGGGAATTTAGCGTGGAATTCAACACTTTGAAAAGCTGAATTCAACGATATATAGGGATCCCGCGCTGAATTTTGTATTCAAGTTCGATTTTCGTCTTTGTTTCTCACCAAGAGAACAAATAAACATTGAGATTGCTTACAAAAGGAACAAACAAAAACATTTACAGACAGAAATAATGAACTTTTGTTTTGCAAATGAGATTAAAATCAAGACATTTGAAAAGCTGAATTCAATGAAAAAACAGGAAGCCCGCACTTTTGATGTTGTTGGCCATTCGCAAAACAACAACATTGAACTGAACAAAACAATCGTAAAACATATACCTTGCAAGCTTAAATTAATACTCTTCTGAATGAATGATACTCCAGATCGATGCACTGATAATTATTGAAATTTATCAGCGAGATAAGAATTTGTTTATTTACAAAACTTTCACCTATTAAAGTTTGAGCAACAACTACAAATACAATCTAATAGAAGCCAATAGATAAACAACAACAATAGTCTAATTTAATACATAATTAACACCTAGCAAAATCTGTATCTGTAAGCTTAATATGGCTAAAATACAAAACTGCAAATTATCCAGTTGGCTAAATTGCTTGTCGCTCGGCTGCCGGCTGCCGGCTTTGACTTGTTCAGTTGTTGTAGTTGTACAATAATTGTAAGCTTACTGGATGCACAGGTAGCCCAAGCTCTACTCATGAGTCATGGCAGCTTTGCCTATCAATTTTATTGAAAAACCTAAAAACACAATTTCTCTGAAAATTCTGAATAAAGTTTACTAAAACAAACACGGTGTGTTTTACTATACATTCTTCACATCTGAAGTGAATTTCAGCTCATTTTAATCATTTTGAGTATTTGTTTTCCCCTCATATGTATACTGTCTCTCTTGGCGTCTTTGTGTTTCCCGCAGCTACTGAGCTGTCTGAACGTTAATTGTTGTAAACACTGAACTAACGCCTGCTTTTTTTGTCACCCAAAGACATAGATGTTTACGTCCATGGTCGAGAACGGCATCCCTGCTTGCCGCACAACGTAGCTCGACACACAAACAAAGACGAACTAGTATCCACACAGACTCTGGTCTTCCCTCCAATGCAGACATAGTGATATGCGGCGGTGGTATTATCGGGTGTTCTGTGGCTTACCATCTCTCTAAGCTTGGATGGAATGACATTGTCTTATTGGAGCAGGGAAGGTGGGTAACAGCTTGGATGTACAACCTACTGCTAAACTACGTGCACTTTCTTGTACTCGCTTTTCTTTTTTTTTTCTTTTTTCTTCTACTCGCTTGTTTTAAATCTTCTTCTTGTACTCGCTTGCAAAGAGTGATGCTGTAGCTCCGGTCGTACACTGATCAGACCTAAGTACAGTAAGTAAGGAACGAGTAAGGAATGTCTTTTCACAACGACACCTACGGACGGGGGGGGGGGGGGGGGGGGGGTACTCCTAATATTTTTGTTAATATGGATGTGCGGCGCGTCAGGATCCGGACTTTAAGTGCGTGAAATTGGTAAAACTAGGTTTGAGTCAGGAAAAAAGGTATGTCCAGTTCTCAAGACAACAAAATCGAATGTAAAAAAATGTAATTACTAATTATAGAATCGTAAGTAAGTAAGCGAGACAAAATCGAGAAATATCAACTTTTTTATTTGGTCGGAAATTAAACGCTCAGTGCTCAATTTTCTTTGAGTTCTTTTTTGGGGGGTATTTCCGTTCCAAATTTCACAATAAACGGATTTTTCGGTCTATAGCTATATTGTATTTCCGGGTAGCGGTCTGAATCCTAGCGCCGCACATACCCCAACCACTTTCCCGGGGAGTACCCCCCCCCCCCCCCCCCGGGCACTTACGCGTACGAAGGAATGCGGCTCAGTTGTATCTGCCTCAGCTTATGTAATACGAACCTCTCGTGGCTTGTTGTTAGCTAAACTGAAGGCGAGCACCGAGCCACAATGATCCCGAAGAGCTAGTCAGTTGATTTGCCTGAATAGAGTCGTTTTCGTACGAGTGGGAAACCTACGGTACGGAGTTACGGTTACGGTACGGAATCGAAGACATCTGTTCAACCAATCACAGCGCGCAAAGTCATTGCTCAACTCATTCAAAAAGCAACTCTATTGCGTTCAGTATTGCACCGTTTCACATACGTTCCACCTATACCTCGCAGCCTGACGTGTGGTACAACATGGCATGCAGTAGGGTTGATAGGAAAACTACGAGCAACCAGCACAGAGACAAAGCTCTCTAACTACGGCACAGACTTGTATAAGTCGCTTGAGGAAGAAACTGGACTTGGAACAGGTAAATACGTGTTTATACTATCTTCTTGATTTTCTCGTTTAATGAAACATTGCGCGCAATATATATTACTGGCAATATGATTGCAACGTGTGTCCACCTCTGCAATTGTTGTAACCAAGTTTATTGAAGTACAGTGTGATCCTACTTCTGCAACATTGCGCGCAATATTACTGGCAATATGATTGTGTGTCCACCTCTGCAATTGTTGCAACCAAGTTTATTGAAGTACAGTGTGATCCTACTTCTGCAACATTGCGCGCAACAGTTTCAGAAGTAGGATCGAGTTCTACTTCTGCAACTGTTGCGCGCAACGTTGCATCGTGTGACACCCCCCAAAAAAACTTGTTGCGCGCAACGTTGCAAGAAAAGTTGCATCGTGTGTCTGGGCCTTTAGCGTCTTCTGTTAATTCTCCGTTTCTCAAGATCATACGCGCGCAAAGTATTCATCCAACTGAGGATCTGCCTTCACGTGCGCGCGCAAAGTATTCATCCAACTGAGGATCTGCCTTCACGTGCGCGCGCAAAGTATTCATCCAACTGAGGATCTGCCTTCACGTGCGCGCGCAAAGTATTCATCCAACTGAGGATCTGCCTTCACGTGCGCGCGCAAAGTATTCATCCAACTGAGGATCTGCCTTCACGTGCGCGCGCGCAAAGTATTCATCCAACTGAGGATCTGCCTTCACGTGCGCGCGCAAAGTATTCATCCAACTGAGGATCTGCCTTCACGTGCGCGCGCAAAGTATTCATCCAACTGAGGATCTGCCTTCACGTGCGCGCGCAAAGTATTCATCCAACTGAGGATCTGCCTTCACGTGCGCGCGTTGCTGTAATTAGAGAGATTTAGCAAACACGACGCGACGTGAAAGAGGACGGCGTGCGCGCTGACGAATAACTGTGAAACGACCGTTGGCGTCCTCAACGTCATGAAGAGGACGTGAAAACAAGTGAAATGGCGTCGTGAACTTGACGTCGCGACGTTGTCACGGTAGTCACGCAATGCCAAATGTGATATATTCGTCATCTAACGTCGTGTTCTCACGTCGCGTCGTGTTTGCTAAAACTCTCTATTACAACGACATATATATTTTCGGTAGATTGTTTGTAATGATTTCGTTGGCACCGAGTTCGATTCTCTGTAAGATCGATGATAGTTACTCTGTGTATTTAAATCATTGCAGGCATCAAGACTTGTGGCGGGTTGTACTTGGCAAGAACCAAGGAACGGATGACTTTATTTAAGCGAAATGAGGCGACGTGCAGGTACTCATTTCATTAAGGAAAATGTGTCAAATACTGAATCCAATACAGCGGCCATCCAACTGGTTGTCATTAGAAGCTACCTTTACAGTAATTTGTAGTACGAATCTGAGAGCTAGCGGCTTTGGGGAAGAATGATAGTCAAGGTGCTAAGTAATGGCCGTTTCTCATAGAAATAGTTCTGATCAGAACTGTCACGACCAGAAGACCAAAGTACAAACACAAGAAGCGTTATTTTACTGTGAAGATGCGAGCACTGTGCTTATAATTATACTTGCGTCGGTCTGTTTTTATGTGACACTTGAGCTTAGGCTTGTGTCGCTAGTGAAAACCAGGCCTTGCTATGAAGTGTTAGTACCGTGTTCGTGGTGCCGAGCGTTTCTCATTTTTGACGCAGGGTGTTTGGAATCAACGCAGAGCTTGTCACACCTCAAAGAATTCAAGAGCTTTGGCCTGTTGAGATTAACATAGACGACGTACAGGTAAAACCCATTCGATGTTGCAAACCACCTTGAAGTTAGTAATTGTTGTATAGATCGCAGATGCTCTCCTGTGTCCCCTCCCTAATCTTTTCAATTTGCTTTCCCGTGTCCCCCTCCCTACGCCCTGCGTAATTTCACAGATTTACATTTGCGATTTTTCATCGTTAAATTGTGAAACGTACGGCCGGTATATTAAATTGAACACCATCTGTACAATAACCTCCAATCCGGTATGGCTATGCATGCAGGGACGCATCCAGGAATTTTGACAGGGGGTCCGAACAAAATTGACTTCAAACCTGTGACAAAACTAGATTCTATGATTAAACAATCAATTGAACCTCAGGTATGACAGGGGGGGGGTCCTGTGGCGGATTTAGGGGGGGGGGGTTCATTGGGTGCCCGTGCACCCCCCTTGCTGCCCAGGAACAATTCAATAATACGATTTTTTTTAATACAAAAAATCGGTGCGCATAACATTTCCTTCTGGAGTGAACCCCCCCACCTCAAAATCCTAGATCCACCCCAGGGGTCTGGACCCCCGACCCTCCCCCTGGATCTGCCACTAGTGCTATATATATATATATATATGAACTAATAGACAGATTGCTGTTAAAGGGTGGTTTGTGGTTACCCGAGGAAGGAGCAGCAAACCCGACTGACATCAGTCAATCTTTAGCGAGAGGTGCCATCATGAATGGTTAGTAGAAGTATCCCGTCTGGTTTACTGAGTGCGAATGGCAAGACACCATCATCAATGCATATTGTACACAGCTGACAACTATGTTTTGGACCACCATATACAAGTAGGATTTCAGTTAAAATTCACTTTCTTTTCTTTCTTCTTTGAACGTCGGTAGCTCGTTTACCAGCCCGACTCTAAGCACACCATGGTATGCGGTCTAGTTTCAAACCCAGCTAGGGTAGCAGGGCCGTATACAGCAGGGGTGACAGGGGGTGGCTGCCCCCCTAGCAAAGCGAATTTAAAATATACAAATGAAATAATAAGAGAACCATACAAAACATGTCTGCCGAATATATTTTGCTAAACACTGTCCCCATGGAATTTGGGTTATATACGGCCCTGGTAGTATTGGGGAGTTTTGTGAACCTTCCCCCAGACACAGAACGATTCCCCACGTCTTATCTTGAAAAAAAAAATTAAAAAAAATAAAAAATAAAAATAAAAATAAAATAAAATAAATAAAAATAAATAAAAAAATAAAGTATGGCCGTGATTGTAGCCTATAAATGTCTTACTGTTTTCCAGGAGTAAAGATCTATGAGAAGGTAGCTTTGGATGCTGTAGTGACCGATGGTGGAGTGGTGCAAGGGGTGACCACAGATAAAGGAGATATCAACTGTAGAATATTTATCAACTGCGCAGGCCTGGTAACTAAGAATCATTACTAAATGATCAATATGGCTTTTATCAGACACTGTCATCGCCATTATCATATGATCATAATCATCATCATTATCAATACAGCTTTCATCATCATCGCCATTGTCATCGCCATCATCATATCATCGTCATCATCATCTTCACTATACAATGCACTACTTTCCAATAATGCATCCCAAGTCTGCTTTTAATATCTAGTTTACTGATTCAACCAATCATTCTGATATAAATGTCTTTTGTTTTTCTCCATACAGTGGGCAAGAGAACTAGGACAGGTATGATATTATGTCATGAACAGATTACAATAATTTATCATATATAATTCTAATCGATTAATTCTTGCGCGCGCTGAGAACTTCAGACGTGATTGCTCTAGCTCTCGTACGTATCGACTGTAGGCTTTCAGCTTGGACTGGGACACTGTTTGCGCGTGTTATTTTGGTACCTTGTGGGTACCTTGTGGGTACCTTTGGGAAGCCACTGGGACGTGAAAACAAATCGATATACAGTCAAACCTGTATTAAGCGGTCACCCTCTATTAAGCGGTCAGTTATAAAAGTCCCGAAATTTTCTTCTCATATTTACTGTAAATGTGACCTCTATGTGCGGCCCTATTGCCTTGCACTGCAAAGTTTTCTTTTATGAACTACTACGCGCAAATTCAATGACTTACTTCATGACATTGAACTACGAGACGCCAAATCCCAAATAAGCCATAACGGAGTTCTTTCCCGTTCAGCCCAACGATATGTAGACACTGTACATGTTGGCATTATTTTGTGTTCACAGAAGTTTACATGGACGATCGAAGCCTACGCACCGGGTCCTGCATTTTTTAGACATATTCGGTTGTTGTTACTGTTCCTTGATGTACATACAAATGTATAGTGTTGGTTTTGTCATAAATCACATATTGGGCTGAAATAATATGTTTATTGCCATTATTATCGCTTATTTTGTGTATTTTCTAAAAACCTCTATTAAGCGAGCAACCTGTATTAAGCGGTCAGTAGGCCATTCCCCGATGGTGACCGCTTAATACAGGTTTGACTGTAGAAGCAACTGAAAAACAATGGCGTGCACCGCTCTGATTGGCTCATACGTAAAGCTTTAGGCTCCTTGTGATTGGCTCGAACAGATTACTCACGGATTTGTAATCTACGAAACTTATCTGTTGTCAAGGAGACCGTGACGACCCTCACCCCATACCCTCCCCCTGGTGCAAACCCGTAATGTTCTGACTTCTTTATTTTCAGAGAAGTAACCCGAAAGTAAATGTTCCAATTCATTCTTGTGAGCATTTTTACATCGTTACTAAGACCGTCGAGGGAGCTCACTCTATGCTGCCAAACATGAGAGACCCGGATGGACATATTTACTGCCGTGAGTGGAGCGGTGGTCTCATGATTGGTGGATTTGAACCCGAGGCAAAACCTTGCTTTCACGATGCTGTGCCCTCTAAATTTGAATTTCAACTCTTACCGGAGGACTGGGATCATTTTGGTAAGATGGCAGTGGTTTAGATGATGATAATAGTGGTAGTAGTAGTGATGGTAGAGATTGTGCGGGTGATATATTGATGATGATGATGACGACGGAGGAGGTGGTTGTGGCAATGATGATGGTGGCGGGGATGGTAGTGGTAGGTAGTGGTATGATAGTGGTTGTAGTGATGGTGGTAGTGGTAGTGGTAGAGATGGGTAGTGGTATGATAGTGGTTGTAGTGATGGTGGTAGTGGTAGAGATGGGTAGTGGTATGATAGTGGTTGTAGTGATGGTGGTAGTGGTAGAGATGGGTAGTGGTATGATAGTGGTAGTAGTGATGGTGGTCGTGGTAGAGATGGGTAGTGGTATGATAGTGGTTGTAGTGATGGTGGTAGTGGTAGAGATGGGTAGTGGTATGATAGTGGTTGTAGTGATGGTGGTAGTGGTAGAGATGGGTAGTGTAGTCATGCTCGAGAATCCAGCGGTGCTAGCTCTTCGGCGCGGGCTCGATGTTTCATCCGAGCCCGCGCCGAAGAGCACCGCTGGATTCTCGAGCATGTGGTTTAGTAGCACTATCCTTTGTTAAAAAGGTGTTCGCCCACTAAAGGCACTTTCCAATTGACCTGACAAACCGGTCTGTTTCGTTAATTTTAACAACATGCATGCATAACTCAAGCAGCCGCCATCTTGAACATGTACAGACCAACTTTAATTCGATTTCCAACCCCAACCAAACTGATATTAAAATCAGTAGCGGACAGACAGACAACGAGTCCAATGAAAAGCGATCATGAATAATAATAAACTATTGATAAACTGTTATTGCGCATGTCTTACAGAGGTGCTGATGGATCAAATCCTACACAGGATACCCGCTGTCCATAATGCTGAAATCCGCCAGATGATAAACGGCCCAGAGAGCTTTACACCTGATGGCAAGTACATCATAGGAGAAGCACCAGAGGTGAGCTATATATAGCTATATTTCTGTTGTTCTACCACAGGAAGCCCAGCTAATTGTTAAAAATATATAGATACGCATGCGCGCGTCTTGTTGATGGGCTTCCTGTGGTAGAGCGCATGCCATAATATTGGGCTCCCTGTGTAATCCTACGTCCATTCCATTTGTGTCAGTACAGTGGATTGCGTTACTGGGGGAATTGGATGGGTAGTGTGTCTATACACAGATCATCACTGCAATGTCCGTGCCCATGATCCCTTGCACCAATCTTTTGTGTTTACATGCACCTCCTAAAACTCTATAATATAGACTTTATATACAACTCAGTATTGCTTTGGTTCAAGGGTGGTTCATAACGATCGCACAGATTTTCTTCCGTTCTGAAATCTCTTTGAAATTTCGATATTCGTAGCCTACGAAAATACTTTGAGTGCGCAATGCATCTGGGACACAAGGTATTTACATATCGAGTGTCATTAGTGAACAATTATTCCCCGAAGTGGAGGTGAGTAGTGGTCGATATTTACCGAGCCGCGAGCCTACTCACCGACACTGAGGGGGATAATTGTTTTAGTATTTACCAAATCAGTTGGATAAAGAATGTAGCTGTAGCTGTAGCTGTAGCGAAACGAGACGCCATTTTGAATCTCGTCCCAAAACAGTGAATAGCCAAGGATATTCCGAGTTACGGGAGCCAATCAAAACGCGCCCAAATTGCTATCCACTGATTTGGTAAATACTAAAAAACCTTATTGAAATGTTGTAGGTGCGCAGCCGGCATGTGTTCTAGTGGCATCGCTAGTGCGCAATGCATCATGGGCTGGGACACAAGGTCTTTACATATCGAGTGTCATTACAAAACCTTGTTGAAATGTTGTAGGTGCGTAACTACTACGTAGCAGCCGGCATGTGTTCTAGTGGCATCGCTAGTGCCGCAGGCGTGGGTAAAGCTTTATCAGAGTGGATCACCGAGGGGAGACCCACCATGGATTTATGGTCTGTCGACATCAAACGGTTTGCTTCTCACGAGAACAACAAACGCTTCTTGGGTGACCGCGTAAAGGAGACGCTTGGCTGGCATTACGCGCTACGGCTTCCATACTCTGAGATCAAGACGGGTAGAAAGCTGAAGTGCTCTCCCCTGTACACACAACTTAGTGCGGCAGGGGCAGTCTGGGGAGAGAGGATGGGATGGGAACGAGCTAACTGGTTTGACGTAGACGAGGAAGGTAATACTTTACTGTATGATATATGTATCTTGAGAGGGGTTGGGGAGGAGGACCTCGCGGGATATGATGGTGATGGTGGTGATGCTGATGATCGGATGGTGGTGATGATCATGATCATGATTCTTCTATAGTAGTAGTAGTAGAGAGTAGTAGTAGTAGTAGTAGTAGTAGTAGTAGTAGTAGTTGTAGTTGTAGTAGTAGTAGTAGTTATTATTATTATAATAATATACATGAAAAAAATACTCGATTCTGATTGGCTTAGAGCAGTGCAGTTGAAAAGTAATTTGCACTGCAGTGCAAATTACCTTTAATTGCACTGCAGTGCAAATTACTTTTTTTTCATGAATATTATTAATTGGTAATCATACGATTTCTCGTTCAATTTGGAATAATTTGCACTCGTGTTTTTTTCAAAGAGCTCAAATTGCACTCGCCCTACGGGCTCGTGCAATTTTGATACTCTTTGAAAAACACACTCGTGCAAATTATTTCCAAATTGAACTCGGAACCGTATGATTACCTCTACTTATTACTATTATTATTATTATTATTATTATTATTATTATTACTAGTAGTTTCTGGTAGAAAGTGAAGTGCTGCGAGTTGTGCACTGCCGTACATGGTAACACATAAAAGTGAAATGTAGCTTTCAATGCATACATGTGAAATGTAGCTTTCAATGCATACATGTGGCTGTCCCTTGTCAGCAAGGTGCATTAGTGGTAAAATAAAAGAATAAAAATGCGGTATAATAATAATAATAACTTTATTACTGTCATGTAATAACCTATTTCCCTCCCATATATCTACTGCATGATTCTCATTCCCACCCTTGTCCCATTGTTCCCATCCCACATCTCCATTGATTCTCATTCCCATCCCGGTCACATTGTTCCATTCCATGTCTCTATTAATTATCATTCCCACCCGAGTTTGGTGTTGCTTAATACAAATGCTAACCCTATAATAATCTGGTCATAGACAGACAGCTATAGACATGTACCAGCACTAAAAGCATGCAATATACTTTGCACTATTTATGTTGCACGCTTGTAATAGTTTGTACTCTACTGATATGCAGCAATTAATACAAATATGGATTCAATGAAATAGATAATTGTGTTTGGTCAGTATATTATATACAATGTTACTGGCCAGATATCAGGAAAGATGTCGAAGCCTCATAGCACACTTGTAGAAGATAAAAGTACATCAACGGGATGAATCGTATAATTTGATTCAGTAGTTGCCTCAATGCCAATGACAATGGCATGGGCCGGATTGGTTTGACGAAGACCAACGAGCTCGATCAGGTAGATAGGTCAGCGACAGCATCGGGGATACTAACTGTGTCTTTCAAAAGCATTCAAGTACATGCTGTCTCCTTCGGTCAACCGGCTCTGATCGACTGTAGAAGTAACTTAAGCTTAAGTACTTCATTGTGGAACTAGTACTGGACGTGACTGAGCACACAACAGCGCTGAAAACTCATAAAAGAACATGGTCTTCCCCTTGAAATGTCACTAA
>JAUJYZ010001408.1:117500-150000 GCA_033675265.1 Actinostola sp. cb2023 | reverse complement strand
ATAGCACTGATGAAACAATAGAAAACAATGGAGATAACACTATTTAGTACTATTTAGTAATAGTACTATTTCACGGACATATGGTTTGCACTCTAGTAATAATAATAATAGTCATAATAATAATAATTTGTAGTAATAATAATAATAATACTCATAATAATAATAGTCATAATAATAATAGTCATAATAATAATAATAATAATACCATTTGTATAGCGCTTGAACTATTTAAAGTATTCTAAGGCGATAAGATATCCCAATAGAGTGCACCACTTAATCCATGAAACAGTACTAACTAATTAGTGCTAAATAGCACTAATTAAACAATAGAAAGCAAAGCATTTTAAGTGCTATTTAGTACTATTTAATTAGTTAACTATTTCACGGATATAGAGTGATTCCAATAACCCTGGTCATTACTAACTACACCACTACACACTATTAAACACTCACTCTTTTTGATTTCTTTTGTTCCTTTGCATCTAATAAACACTGACAGCTATTTAGTAATGCCCAGGTTTATTGGAATCACTCTAATATTTGCACTCTAGCGTCCCTCTCTGTCTCCTTATTCATTAGAAATCTTTAATATTAATGTATTACTCAATCCTGAGAACTATACTGCTATAGTGTTTTAAAATACCTTTTGCGATAGTGATTTATCAATAAATACAATAGTAATAATAATAATAGTGATAATAATAGTAATAATAATAATAATAGTAATAATAATAGTAATAATAATAATATTAATAATATAATAATAATAATAATAATAATAGTAATAATAATAGTAATAATAATATGAATAATAATAATAGTAATAATAATAGTAATAATAATAATAATGGTAATAATAATAATAATAGTAATAATAATAGTAATAATAATAATAATAATAGTAATAATAATAATAGTGATAATAATAGTAATAATAATAATAATAGTAATAATAATAGTAATAATAATAATAATAGTAATAATAATATGAATAATAATATGAATAATAATAATAGTAATAATAATAGTAATAGTAATAATAATAATGGTAATAATAATAATAATAGTAATAATAATAGTAATAATAATAGTAATAATGATAACTTTATTCCTCAAAACAAATTACAAATAAGAGATAGAAAAATAGATAAAAATCCTTATTTACAAAATTTAAAATGATCGCTTGGATTGTTCAATAATAGTAATAATAGTAATAATAATAATACTACTACTAATAATAATAATAGTAATAATAATATGAATAATAATGTGAATACCGGTAATAATAATAGTAATAATAATAGTAATAATAATAGTAATAATAATAATAGTAATAATAATAGTAATAATAGTAATAATAATAGTAATAATAATAATAATTAATAATATAATAATAACTTTATTCCTCAAAACAAATTACAAATAAGAGATAGAAAAATAGATAAAAATCCTTATTTACAAAATTTAAAATGATCGCTTGGATTGTTCAATAACAATTAACTAATGATATTAAAATACAAACAATAAATATGAATAATATAATATAAGCAATATATATATATAAAAAAGATAAAAATAAAATAAATTAAGATATAAAAATATTATTTACAGATGGCCCCTACTGTGGTTTCTATATCTAAATCAATGTTTTTAATGTCACAAGGTAATCTCTTAAATGTTCTTGAGCCTCTCAGACACAGCAGCGCAGATCTCAATATTGAGAATGAGACTTTGGCTCTAATCCATGAGATAACTGTTGCATATTGTTCACCTTTCTTTATAGCAATCAGCTCAGCAAGTCTACTATGGTATCTCAAACATTCGTTTCCCATCCCTCCAGTTGTAGTAAAGACTAATGGTGTGAATGTTCCCTGTTCAATTTCCATCACTCTTTTCGAGTACATACGCTTCTTCTCGTTCTCGTGCATGCGGTAAATCTGTTGGGGATCGAGGTCTTTATAAGATTCTGCATTGGGGTGGCAAACCCGAACATCAAAGAATGCAGATCTTTGTCTTTCCCAAAACCCACGTGCATGGATATCTAAACGTGCATCCGGTGCTTTATTTGATCCTCTATTCAATTATAATAATAATAATAGTAATAATAATAATAGTAATAATAATAATAATAATAATAATAATAATAATAATAATAATAATAATAATAATAATAATAATTTTTTTTTTCTATTTTAAGCAAATAATAATAGTAATAGTAATAATATAATAGTAATAATATAATAATAATTTCATTCTTAAGCGCATTTTTAAATCTCAATGCTTATTATAATGAAACCAAATTAACCAAAATACTATACTATAACTTAGTGTTTAAAGACTGTGTAAATGTATACCGTCACTGTAGATATAAATGTAATGGGTCAGGTTTGGAAAAAATAACTTATTTAAGTTTTTAAAGTAATTTATAAAAAAACAGCTGATAAATCAATTAATCAATTAATGACCATTAGATATTGAACTTATAGATTACATAATGATTAGTACTTTTTTTGCACATCAGCTTTTTAAATGTTATAATTATTTGGATTTATTTTCCTATTTATTAGGATTTTTTATAGATTATCTCTTGGAGGACCACTGGGTTATCAGTACAATAGGCCCTTTGCAGGATTACGATCACGTGGTTGTACTGACTGGCAAAATATCTGACTTTATTTATTTGAAGAATCTTACATGATATCAGTAGTGACAGTGAAGAAATCTGTTTGAAATGCTATTTTTCAACCGGACTCGGACTCGGATTTGACTCGGTCGTTCGGTGAACTCCACTCTCCACTCCTCTCTGATTTCCTCTCTCTGATCTCCATTCCTCTCTGATCTCCTCTCTCTGATCTCCTCTCTTCTCTGATCTCCATTCCTCTCTGATCTCCTCTCTCTGATCTCCTCTCTTCTCTGATCTCCATTCCTCTCTGATCTCCTCTCTCTGATCCCCTCTTCTCTGATCTCCATTCCTCTCTGATCTCCTCTCTCTGATCTCTTCTCTGATCTCCATTCCTCTCTGATCTCCTCTCTGATCTCCTCTCTTCTCTGATCTCCATTCCTCTCTGATCTCCTCTCTCTGATCTCTTCTCTGATCTCCATCTCTCTGATTCCTCTCTCTGATCTCCTCTTCTCTCTGATCTCCATTCTCTATGATCTCCTCTGATCTCCTCTCTTCTCTGATCTCCATTCCTCTCTGATCTCCTCTCTCTGATCTCCTCTCTTCTCTAATCTCCATTCCTCTCCGATCTCCTCTCTCTGATCTCCTCTCTGATCTCCATTCCTCTCTGATTTCCTCTCTGATCTCTTCTCTGATCTCCATTCCTCTCTGATCTCCATTCCTCTCTGATCTCCTCTCTCTGACCTCCTCTCTTCTCTGCATGATCTCCATTCCTCTATGATCTCCTCTGATATCCTCTCTTCTCTGATCTCCATTCCTCTCTGATTTCCTCTCTCTGATCTCCTCTCTTCTCTGATCTCCATTCCTCTCCGATCTCCTCTCTCTGATCTCCTCTCTGATCTCCATTCCTCTCTGATTTCCTCTCTCTGATCTCCTCTCTTCTCTGATCTCCATTCCTCTCTCATTTCCTCTCTCTGATCTCCAATCCTCTCTGGTTTCCTGTCTGATCTCCACTCTTCTCTGATCTCCTCTCTGATCTCCTCTCTTATCTCCTCTCTTCTCTGATCTCTTCTCTGATCTCCTTACTGATCTCCTCTTTTCTCTCCTCTGATCTCTCTGATCTCCTCTTCTCTTATCTCCAATCCTCTCTGATCTCCTCTCTGGTTTCCTCTCTCTGATCTCCTCTCTGATCTCTCTCTTCTCTGATCTCCTCTCTTATCTTATCTCTTCTCTTATCTCCTCTCTGATCTCTCTTCTCTGATCTCTCTGATCTCCTCTCTTCTCTTGTCTCCAATCCTCTCTGATCTCCTCTCTGGTTTCCTTTCTCTGATCTCCACTCTTCTCTGATCTCCTCTTCTCTGATCTCCTCTCTTCTCTTATCTCCTCTCTGATCTCCTCTCTTCTCTCCTCTGATCTCTCTGATCTCTTCTCTTATCTCCAATCCTCTCTGATCTCCTCTCTTCTCTGATCTCCTCTCTTCTCTCCTCTGATCTCTCTGATCTCCTCTCTTATCTCCACTCCTCTGATCTCCTCTCTGGTTTCCTCTCTCTGATCTCCTCAGTCTTCTCTGATCTCCTCTCTGATCTCTCTCTCTTCTCTGATCTCTCTTATATGTAGATCCTCTCTTCTCTTCTCTCCTCTCCGATCTCTCTTCTCTGATCTCTCTTCTCTGATCTCTCTTCTCTGATCTCTCTTCTCTGATCTCTTCTCTTATCTCCAATCCTCTCTGATCCCCTCTCTTCTCTGATCTCTCTCTCTTCTCTGATCTCCTCTCTTCTCTTCTCTCCTCTCTTCTCTTATCTCCTCTCTGATCTCTCTTCTTTGATCTCTCTTCTCTCTCTTCTCTGATCTCTCTGATCTCCTCTCTCTCATATCTCCATCCTCTCTGATCTCTCATGTCTCTGATCTCCTCTCTGCTCTCCTCTGAAATCGGAATACTGATATGTTAATTGGTTCAAGATTTAAAGTCTCGAACTTTGGCAGTTCAAGTTTGCTCTAATTGAGATTAATGGCTCAGAGATCAAGAAAGTTACTTCCCTTAAACATCTAGGTGTCTATATTGACCAAAATCTAAACTGGGATGCACACATCGATTCTATATGTAAAAAGGTCGGTAAATCAATCTATGGTTTGAAACAAAGTTCGGGATTTTGTTCCAGTCGATACCCTTATTATAATGGATAAAGCATTAATACAAGTACAGCCCACGTTGACTATTGTGACCTTGTATGGAGCAATCTAAACAAGGGTCTAGCAGATCGTCTTCAAAAGCTTCAGAACAGAGCTGCGCGCATCATAACTTTTCAAGGATATGATGTGAGATCTGTTGACATTTTACAAGAGTTGAACTGGGATAATCTACAAGAAAGACGAGACAAAAGACTGTGTCTATTGATGTTTGACATTCTGCATAATAATTGTCCATCATATTTAAGTAATCTATTTATTTATAGGTCTGTGGACGCTTATAAATCTAAATTAATTAAGACAGAATAATCAAATTGAAATGCAACACATTCCAAAAACAGATTTTTAAAAAAAGCAGTTTTCACTATAGAGGTGCGAAGATATGGAACTCTATCCCCTCTGAAATTAAATCTGCTTCAAAAAAGGATCTGTTTAAAAAAGCAATATCAAGTTGGCGTGCTGTAGTAAAGGCTTTCTATCATCATTTAATTTAAGTCTTACTTACTTAATTAATCATATTTTAACGACTTTCATGTAAAGAAGTTTTATACTTATGGAATTATCGTTTTTTAAATAAAGGTGCTATCTATCTATCTATCTATCTCCTCTCTTCTCTCCTCTCTTATCTCCAATCCTCTCTGATCTCCTCCCTGATCTCCTCTCTGATCTCCTCTCTGGTCTCCTCTCTGATCTCCTCTCTGATCTCTCTGATCTCCTCCCTGGTCTCCTCTCTGATCTCCTCTCTGATCTCCTCTCTGATCTCCTCTCTGATCTCCTCTCTGATCTCCTCTCTGATCTCCTCTCTGATCTCCTCTCTGATCTCCTCTCTGATCTCCTCTCTGATCTCCTCTCTGATCTCGTACCTGATCTCCTCTCTGATCTCTCTGATCTCCTCCCTGATCTCCTCTCTGATCTCCTCCCTGATCTCACTTTTATAGTGCCATTTGGAGTCTGGGCTTTTAATGGTTCTAAATCGCTGGAACACATGGTATGAAAAGGCATCCTCAAGATCTTTCCTAGCCTTCTTAGTAAAGGTTCTCGTTGCTGGTCTCCTCTCTGATCTCTCTCTTTTCTCTGATCTCTCTTATCTCCTCTCTTCTCTCCTCTCTGATCTCTCTTCTCTGATCTCTTCTTATCTCCTCTCTTCTCTGATCTCCTCTCTGATCTGATCTCCTCTCTGATCTCTCTCTCTTCTCTTATTATCTCCTCTCTTCTCTTATCTCTTCTCTCTCTTATCTCCTCTGATCTCTCTTCTTTGATCTCTCTTCTCTCTCTTCTCCAATCCTCTCTGATCTCCTCATGTCTCTGCTCTCCTCTCTTCTCTCTGATCTCCTCTCTTCTCTTCATCTCCAATCCTCTCTGATCTTCTCTCTGGTCTCCTCTCTGATCTCCTCTCTGATCTCCTCTCTGATCTCGTACCTGATCTCATACCTGATCTCCTCTCTGATCTCCTCTCTGATCTCCTCCCTGATCTCCTCCCTGATCTCTCTGATCTCCTCTCTGATCTCCGCTGTGATCTCCTCTCTGATCTCCTCTCTGATCTCCTCTCTGATCTCCTCTCTGATCTCCTCTCTCATCTCCTCTCTGATCTCCTCCCTGATCTCCTCTCTGATCTCCCTGATCTCCTCTTTGATCTCCTCTCTGATCTCCTCTCTGATCTCCTCTCCGATCTCCTCTCTGATCTCCTCTCTGATCTCCTCTCTGATCTCCTCTCTGATCTCGTACCTGATCTCCTCCCTGATCTCCTCCCTGATCTCCTCTCTGATCTCACTTTTATAGTGCCATTTGGAGTCTGGGCTTTTAATGGTTCTAAATCGCTGGAACACATGTAAGGCATCCTCAAGATCTTTCCTAGCCTTCTTAGTAAAGATTCTCGTTGCTGGGGAAACATTGTTAAAGGTCTGAATCAATTCTGTTATTTCATTTATGTCCAGGATTTTACAAGGAAGCACAACTTCAGCAAACTCATTTTCTGCCATCAGGGGGAATCTGATCAGTCTGATGACCTCTTCTCCAAGAATGGCTCGTTTAGTTTCGCCATTGCAAACTAATCCCTTTTCCTCGATCCTCTTCCCAACCCATCGATCTACAGCATAGAAAAGCTCTAACTCACTGATATTAAGAGCATCTCTTCTCAGGATTTTGCACAGCATTTCTCGAGATACATTTAGAAATGGCTCCGATGATACGGCTTGTTGGGTTTGACTGTCAACAATGTCCCAAAAGTGTTTTTGAAGTTGTTCGTCACGGACTACATGTAAAATACTAAACACGTCATCTGGCCCAACTTCATTTTGAAGATGGTTCTTGCATTTCTCGGCCAGAAATGGCATCCTGTACTTTTCGGCAAGGTACAGTACTTCCATAACGTTACTTCCGGTGAAGTTGACTTCATCTGAATTCACATAGCGAAGCAGTTCGTGTAGTCCTTTCTTGCTGCATTCTGGCAGGTCAATAGTTGGCTTAGTCTCTGCTAGCTTTCCGTAAAACATGGCCTCAAAGACAGGACTACTGATGGCCAGGATGTACTTGTTGGCTGGAATAGTGACTTTATTGTCTCCATCTACAACCGAGAACTCTACATCACAGAACAAGGACTTGTTGAACGCGTATTCATTACGTTCTCTCACAGTAGATAGCTGAGTTTGCCAGTTCGACTGCTCCATTTTACTCGTTTTAGATCACAAATCGAGCTGTATAAATCTGAACAACTTTCACAGAAAGCCTCGAGCCTTGGCGTGGTGTATAACTTCAGTTCTTGGAAGTGAGATTTCTTCCAGGCGTTCCGCGACAAGTTTGAGTAATCAGCGTGAACTCGGGCTTCTATGGAAAATCACTAAAATGGAAACATGTTGAAACCAACTCCGCCTGGGCGTCACCGTAGCCTTCCGAGAATCAAGCCTTCCCAAAAAGTGAATAAACACACACATGAACACAAAAAGATTTTATTACTATTCTCAGCGGTCTCACTAGTGCTCATACAAGAGAACACACCATTAGCATATTTCACTTCATCGCAAACCTGCGTCGTGGCAGGTTCTCGCTCTCCGTGCTCATCGACAAGTTTCTCCAGTGGCTCCATGTGCTATCTCATTTTCCTCGTGCGTGCCTTTAGTTGGGTCTGTCATGTTTGCTTCTTGTGTTGGGAGTTTGCTCGCAAGTATTCAATTCGTCGCGGAAGTTCCCTGGCTGCCTCGGTCTCTGGTGCTGTGCTTCCCAACTCTGTCCTTGGCGCAGCTTGTGTTCCTATTGCTGTCGTTCCTTTATCGTTGGAGGGTAAATTTTCGCTCTATCTCTTTCTAGCTTGACTAGTTTGTTCGTTTGCTTATTATTTGCTCGCCGTGTTTGGTCGCCTTTGTTGGCTTCTGTTGTTTTGCCTCATACATACATTCCTGCCCTGCGTATGCAGGGTTATGTATTTCTAGGTTTAGTATGTTCTTTTCCATCCTAGCTCTGGATTTTAGTTGACGCGTGTTTCATAAAGTTGGGTTTTGTTCTTTTTACGCCCATGTAACAGATGTAAAATATTATACCGCGTTCATGAGATGTGTTTGGCTTCTATTGTTCCCTCATGTTTCAGGTATGCGTTTAATGATTTGTGCACTGCAGTCAGCAGTTTGTTATTCTAGCGGCCATGCTGCTTTAGAGAATATTGGCATCCATTGTTCCCTCATGTTTTAAGTTATGCATGCTTCGTCAGTTGTATGGCATGAGATGTTTTTGAAGCTATTTTGCCTCATGCGTTCAGTTATGCACATTTTTGTTGTTTTAACGGGCAATCATTTGCCGCGTTTTGTATGGCATGAGATGTTTTTGAATCTATTTTGCCTCATGCGTTCAGTTGTGCACATTTTTGTTGTTTTAACGGGCAATCATTTGCCGCGTTTTGTATGGCATGAGATGTTTTTGAATCTATTTTGCCTCATGCGTTCAGTTGTGCACATTTTTGTTGTTTTAGCGGGCAATCATTTGCCGCGTTTTGTATGGCATGAGATGTTTTTGAATCTATTTTGCCTCATGCGTTCAGTTGTGCACATTTTTGTTGTTTTAACGGGCAATCATTTGCCGCGTTTTGTATGGCATGAGATGTTTTTGAATCTATTTTGCCTCATGCGTTCAGTTGTGCACATTTTTGTTGTTTTAGCGGGCAATCATTTGCCGCGTTTTGTATGGCATGAGATGTTTTTGAATCTATTTTGCCTCATGCGTTCAGTTGTGCACATTTTTGTTGTTTTAGCGGGCAATCATTTGCCGCGTTTTGTATGGCATGAGATGTTTTTGAATCTATTTTGCCTCATGCGTGCGTTCAGTTGCGCACATTTGTTGTTTTAGCGGCCAATACATTAGTCTCCTTCGCAGCCGTTTTTAGTTCCGTCGCGTAACGCTCTCGGCCCACAAACGGCTGCTAACATTCGAACCACATTCCTTTCCCTTTGTTCCATAAAACCCCAATTAAAATGAGCTATCCACCAATCAGCATGAGAGTAGGATTTAAAATGTGATGACATCTTTGCTGACCTCTGTGATATAATAAACAAACTGGGCGGTTAAATGGTCTCGTGATTTATCAAATTACTTTTTGAAGCCTATGCAATGCTCACTTTCACGAAAATAGCTCTCTTCTATACAATAATATGTTTCTTTCTCCCTCGTAGTGGAATTAGAGGATAAATCTTTACTCTTTAGTCAACAACAAACACTCAGCTAGCCTTGCGTCTGTGACCAATCTTTCAACTAGCGACGCTGAAGTTGAAACGTCAGAGTCTTGAATTTCTAACACGGACTCTAATTGGCTAGAAAATTTGGCGCGAACGGTTCCAGGAATATGAGAGCCAAATTCTGATTGGCCGAAAGCTGGGAAAGGAATGTTGTTCGAATTTTAGCAGCCGTTTGTGGACCGAGAGCGTTACGTGACGGGACTAAAAACGGATGCGAAGGAGACTACCAATACATGGGATGATATTGGCATCAATTGTCCCTCACCTTTTAAGTGACGCGTGCTTTATCAGTTGTGTACATGAGATGATTTAATTTGGCATCGATTGTTCCCTCATGTTTCAAGTTATGCATGAGGGTGTTACTTTTGATTTACTCCCACGCCTTGTGTCTCAAGTATATTAAGGCCTGACATTTCAGCCTAATTAGCATAAACACATTATTTTCTATAAACTGAAAACTATTCATGCTTTGAAGCTGAAACTTCTCCAAGATGCTAAGACCCATGAATTTGTGAAAATTTAGTCGCGATAATAGCAAATGAAGTGTCACGTGACAAATCACGTGGCCAAGACAGGTTGAAAAATTCAATCGAAAATGGGGTACGTAGAGACTTTTCTTAGAACACTAACTAATGTTTCGGTAAATACCTTTGGTAGATATCTTTCTAATCCCGCCTTTTAATGCTGTCTACATATTCTCATTTACGAGAAAAATAAAAATATGCAAATAACTGGGTTGGTCACGTGACCTGTTTTATCAATTATCTCTATAACTAATGATTAAGGACAACGTTAAAAGGCGGATTTAGAAAGGCCTTTCTAAATGTAACTTTTTGACATCTGATTCATTATTCTTAACAACGTTTCTATGTACCCCATTTTAAGCTGAAATATTTGGACATATGTTGCCATGTGATTTGTCACGTGACCCAGCACATGCAATAAACCACATCAAATTTTCACACACTCAAGGGACTAAACATTTTGGTGAAGTTTTATCTCCAAAGCATGTATAGTTTTCAGTTTATAGAAAATAATGGTTTTTATGCCAATTAGGCTCATGTGTCAGGCCTTAATATACTTGAGGTTGTCTTTTATCCCATTCATTTGCTGTTGAGCATTTCGGGTTAAGGTCCCCCACTTTTAAGTTTCCTTTTGCTTGTTAGTTTTTCCATGACGGTGCCTGGAGGAGACTCTTAGTGTAAGGCCGTACAATTATCAAACAAAAACCCAATATGGTGGCAAAAATCACAAAAATGGAATTCGCTCTAACTTTGCATATGAGTAGCCCTTGGTCTGAATATAAACGCTGTGTAGTTTGTTTGGGAAAATATTTATTTGTTTTGGAGAAAATCGAAAAAAAAACTATTTTGGCTTCAGACACCATGTAATGACTGTCGGCGGAGTGAAAATGCATCAAATTCATTCCATTCGTATATCAAAACTAAAATCAACAAAAATATTTCAACACCATCGCTGTATTGTATAACTCTTCCTTGATCTCTAGGCTTAATATCATAAACATTGAGCGAGTTTAAGAAGTCCAATCAATTCCAAATCAAAGTGCACTATTTGGAAAAATCCAACCGGTGGGTCAAAAAGAATAGTTTTTTAGTCATGTGCCAGTGATCCAAAGTTTATAATATTGCAGCTACGTACTAAGAAGATGATATAGTTTTGGAATCTTGAAAGTTTTATTTGGGCAATTAACATTTAGCTTCTGAGAAAACTCTTTTATTCACCACTCGAAAAACATCAAAAACGGTGATTGCGTGACCGCGTGACAATTGGTAAAATATCCGTACAATGTTTCTGTTAACTTCAGAGCCATGTATAACTGTTAAACAACATACATTTTCTCGTTTCTATGCTTGCAATGCATCGGGATATCATTGCATGACATATTATGCTGTTATGTGTGCGTTGAATATTTGACATTTGGATTCTGAAATCAGTACGGTTGAATTATCCGATCCAGCCGTCAAAACTGTTCATAACTTGAATATTCCTTTACATTCTTGTTCCTCTACTGTTGTTAATCGAAATAGGTTAGCAAAATTTCTGGAAATATCTTCTAAAACACGTTCTCGGGTCACTGAATATAATTTGCATAATACCTTGAACAGCATGTTGGTCAAGGGGGTGGGGGTCGGGATGTCTAGCGATTGATTGAAATACACAGTATATACACCCTGGGGGTACTTGACCCATGTTTGGGTATAGGGGTGCCGCTGAGGGTTTGAAACCCTGACCCTGTTTAGGACAAAAAAATCTAAAATACCTACCCTGTCTAGGACAACACCCTCTATTTTAGGACCCTGTTTAGGACAAATGACAAAATACACATTGTCTTCTTTTACACAATTTTAACGCGTTTTATGTTGACTGATGACCTGCTAAAGACCGGCAAACGTCTCGGTGGGACTCCCATATATAAAGTGGTTGGGATGCTCGTCGGAAATTTTGAAATTTACCCGTAAAAGGTATCCGAGTCTTGTCCAGGTGGGTGTGGCAACAAATAATTTTTACCCCTAAAAGGTACCAACTCTAAAGTGACAAAAGCTATAACTGTCATTCCGGTTGTCATTATCTTGTCTCAGGTATCTCATTTACTGACAAACACCCTAAAAGGTACATTATTGATTATACAGTGTTTGTCTCTGACTTCTGTTTTTTTTTATATAGACGTTTCGGCCATTAATCAATGGCCTTCATCAGTATTAATCGGAAACGTTGCGATCTTTGAAATATATTTAACGTTTTAAATATATCACCCTAAAAGGTACCGGCTTAGTCTTTTGTGGTCCTTTTAGATTTGTGACACCCTAAGAGGTATCAAATCGCGGATCTGGACCCCTAAAAGGTACCTTAGTATAACTTATTTTCGCGCGTCCTTAATTTCGCGAACATGTCAGAGGCATATTTCACGAGGCTTTAATTTCGCGATTTTGCAGAAAAAACGTGTATAAGGGAACTTAATTTCACGTTTTATGAAATTATGATCCGGTGCAGTATACAAACATATTGTTTTGAATTGGGTAAATGATGTAACAATTCCATTCAAGACATCACTGCGTGACATAAAATTTCGCTTCGTTAATTTTCGCCGTAATTATTATTCGCGAGTCTTTAATTTCGCGGGTTTTTTTCAAACGCGAAAATCGCGAAATTAAAGACGCGCGAAAATAAGTGATAATAAGGTGAGGTACGACGAGCATCCCAACCACTTTATATATGGGAGTTAATAAGGACACTGCGTCTCATCCCGATGGTGTCCGTATTAACCGAGTTCCACTGTACCAGGAGTTTTAGTCTTTTTACATTGCGTTCTTTAGCCTTGGCTTACATGGCTATTAGATGGCAGAAATCTTCCGATTTTATTAGGACTGCAGTGCTGCTCATCAATATTTTATTTTTATGGCGTTTTATTTTCACCGAACAAAATCTAACTAATCGAAATGATTGTGAGTTCGAATGGTTCGATCTTGTGTTCGGTAATCGCATTCTCCCAAAAGATCCGGTTCGATTCATCCTTTTCCCCTCCCCTCCCCCCTCCCCCCTCCCCCCTCCCCCTGCAGCCCCTGGGTTTCCGAGGATGGCGTCAGATTCTGTTCGATGGCCGAACCAATCGCAAAACAATCGAACGATTGGGTTCCATTGGATTCAATTTATTTTTTGTTTGGTTTTATTCGATTGACTACGCCAGGACAACAGTAGAGGAACAAGAATGTAAAGGAATATTCAAGTTATGAACAGTTTTGACGGCTGGATAATTCAACCGTATTTCAGAATCCAAATGTCAAATATTCAACGCATACATAACAGCATAATATGTCATGCAAAGAAATCCCGATGCATTGCAAGCATAGAAACGAGAAAATGTATGTTGTTTAACAGTTATACATGGCTCTGAAGTTAACAGAAACATTGTACGGTTATTTTACCAATTGTCACGCGGTCACGCAATCACCGTTTTTGATGTTTTTCGAGTGGTGAATAAAAGAGTTTTCTCAGAAGCTAAATGTTAATTGCCCAAATAAAACTTTCAAGATTCCAAAACTATATCATCTTCTTAGTACGTAGCTGCAATATTATAAACTTTGGATCACTGGCACATGACTAAAAAACTATTCTTTTTGACCCACCGGTTGGATTTTCCAAATAGTGCACTTTGATTTGGAATTGATTGGACTTCTTAAACTCGCTCAATGTTTATGATATTAAGCCTAGAGACCAAGGAAGAGTTATACAATACAGCGATGGTGTTGAAATAATTCTGTTGTTTTTAGTTTTGATATACGAATGGAATGAATTTGATGCATTTTCACTCCGCCGACAGTCATTACATGGTGTCTGAAGCCAAAATAGTTTTTTTTCGATTTTCTCCAAAGCCAATAAATATTTTCCCAAACAAACTACACAGCGTTTATATTCAGACCAAGGGCTACTCATATGCAAAGTTAGAGCGAATTCCATTTTTGTGATTTTTGCCACCAGATGTTTGATAATTGTACGGCCTTACACTTAAGTTCTCTCTCGGTTTACCGGGCGCCAGGGCCGTCATCCCCGGGGTACATCCATGGGTTTTAGGTTTTGAAATCACAGCTCTCCCTTTCTAGTCCACTTCTCTCGCAGGTACATGTACCTCATTAACATCACAACGTTTTTGTATCTATTTTCCCTTTACCCGGGGATGACGGTCAATTGCGCTTTTGGTCTCAATGACATATTTACTCCCCACACATCATATGTGTCTTAGGGGTTCAGCTGCCTCGTGTGTTAACGCCCATCCACGATTATTGCCCTTGCCTTGTCGTTCTTGGGCGGTCTCCTCTTGGAATGTCCAACAGCGTTTTGTTGCAACTGTACTGTATGATTTCCTTAAGAACTTTGTGTACGCGTTTCCATCGCAAAATGCCTAAAAGCGCTCTCTGTCTGAGACGGCAGCCTCACATTCCCAGAGGCCTGACTGTTGGATTGAGTTTGGGATGTTTTGAGTATGGTTTGATTTATGTAGAATTTATGGCGCCTGTTAATCATCGTTCAGGGCCGACGCGTAAAGCTCGCTCCCATCATGCTCATCTCCTTTGAGCGCAGAAGGGACTGCTGGAAATAGATTACTATTTGGTCATGAGATCATTTGTTTTCTCTAATGGCAATTTGTTTTGTTTAAGCATTTTCTTTGCTAAGTTTGCTTTATATTCGCATATCACCTCGAAAATATCAATGCTTTATTTGGGTTGGTTTGTTTTGCTGAATACGGGTTTTTGTTGCCTCACAAATATTTCAATATTGTGCCGTCTTGAGGAACATGTTTAGTGGCTACTGTTCCACGGTTATGAAAGCAAGCACGAGATTTGAAGAAGGTAGTCAGGCTCACCATTGAAAGGGATTATTTCCACTCCGTTTAATCTATATTTGGAGATCTACTCAGTGGTGTTCGTTTGAGGTTGGGGCTCCGCGGTCGTTTGAGGTTGGGGCCCTGCGGTTGTTTGAGGTTGGGGTTCTTTGGTTTGAGTATGCTGTAACGTAGCATCGTGCAAAGTGGAGCCAGGTCTCCCATTCTCAAATATGAGTACAGTGCCGGACCGTTGAGAATAGGATACTATATACGACGAGTTATTACTCGGGCCCTTCCGAAGGAAGCCCGAGTTATAAAATGGGCCTTCTTTTTACTCGGGCTCTTCCGAAGGAAGCCCGAGTTATAAAATGGGCCTTCTTATTTTATTTTATTTTATTTATTTATTTTATTTTTTTATTTCTTGAATAGCAAATATATAAATATTTGAAAAACTCAAGCTTACAATAAATACAATAATAATTATTTACAATAATTTTATGTAAAGTATTAATTACTTAAATTACTTAATATTAATTAAGATCACAGAATGAAGAAAGAATGCGAAGTATTTGATCGTATCGAGTTTCAAGATTACTCAGCAGATAAAGGAAAACAAACGACACACAGGACTCGAGTAGATTTGAATCTTAGTTTTGAAAGCAGCTGTAGATCTTCAAGCTATTAAAGGTCAGGATTCTTGTTTATCGTTCGACGACTAGAAGTGGTATAGAAGGACTAGAAGCTCGTGCTGGATCGAGAGAGAAGAAGTCATCTTTTGTAGTGAGAGAAATGACGCAAGCCATCGAAACGCATACGCCTAAGTACTACATACCAGATACGCATACTCTGAAATCTTCCTCGAGCGTTTTCGAAAGGGCTGTTCTACGACGTCGTTCCACGAATTCGAATTCATCAAAAAAATGAACTGAAAAGCAAATGAAATGAACTCAAAAACTATCATGACCTCGCTATGCCATGTTTGTTGCTAATTGTAATAGTACGTGTACAGTTATGTCCTTGAGTATTTATAATTAAACTCACGACCAGCGATGTATAACTACATCTATTGACAGAAAGCTATATGTACAGAAGTCATGCAAACATGCAGTCGAGCCAGTCGAGTTATTTTCAGTAACTCATGATGGATGTTTATTTTATTCCACGTTTGAAAAATTCAGAAGGAAAAGGAATCGTAAAAATCGTACTTCAAAACTTCATCAAAGCAAAGGCGAGCAAGGTCAATGTACGAAAATCGGGATCGTACAAAAGTAGTTTTAACTCAGACAAACAAACCAAATTTTTCATATCCTTCAGTCCGATTTTGTTAGGTTTTTTTTACTGACAATTGTTTTGAAAATAAACAGTGTTTGCATGATAAAATGTAGGTTTCTCCGTGTTCTTTTCAGTACAATTAGTTTCGTTGTATGATCCTTGTCTAAGTCATACATCTATTACGCGACCTAATTTTAGAACCGCCGCGTAGCGCTATTTAAAGCAGAATTTCCACGCTCAAAACAGGTCAGTGAACGGCAAAAATGCAATCGAAATCAAAACGTCCTTAGATTTTAGGGATCTATTACAGAAGAAGACGCTCAATGAGCGTATAGTCGGGCATTACGGACAATGACAGTTGCGTGACGAGGGAGACTATTTGTGTCGGTGAGCATCGATAAAGATCTCGGCCGAATCGTCGAGGTACGTCTACAGTACGTACTTTAAATTAAACATAGTCTCCCTCGTCACGCAACTGTCAGTCATTGTCAGGTCCATCGTCACGCAACTGACATTGTCCTTGTCATAATGCCCGAGTGTACGCTCATTGAGCGTCTTGTATTTATTATTATTTTATTATTTATTTTTGGTCACAGAATGAAGAAAGAATGCGAAGTATTTGATCGTATCGAGTTTCAAGATTACTCAGCAGATAAGGGAAAACAAACGACACACAGGACTCAAGTAGATTTTATCATAATTGTTTGGGATTTTTATTGTATATTTATATTGGGTTGGTAGGGGTGGTGATTAAATTAATTATAGATTAGGAGTATATACTTTTTATAATATTATATTTTAGATTTTTTAGCACGTGCACGTTCTTACGAGTTTTATTGTAAGCTCTTTTGTGTTCTACGTGAATAAATAAATTATTATTATTAATAATCTTAGTTTTGAAAGCAGTTGTAGATCTTCAAGCTGTTATGCAGTGTTTTTCAACACCAAATTATTATTTCACGTAATAGATCATGCAATACGTCACGCTACAATCTCGTCCCCAGAGCCCACGTTCCTCTTGGTCAGCACCGAGAAACGAGAGGCTCTGGCTGCAACCGATTTTAGTCTGAAAATCACGGACCGGAAGTTTAGACTGCGCATGTTCCACAGGTAGCCCAAGCTGTGCATCAGTACATTATTATAAGAGAATGTATGTTGATGTCAATAAAATCAATAAGATAATACAGTTAAAATGAAATCCTCTATAAAGCCCTCTGTATCTTCTTCAATCATTTATTTATTGCCTGTGAAGATTTGAAGCGATTTGGACGAGAATTGAGCGAGTTATAGCCATTTTAAAATTAGCCCTTCTCTGGCCGTGAATTCAGTTCTAGAATCCTGTCCTTTTGATATATATCTTGTATTACATACAAGTACTTCTAAAACTGCTTTCACAATAAAGATTAATATCTACTTGAGTCCTGTGTGTCATTTGTTTAGCGATTAGAATGGTTTTTTAGCGAGTTTTGGGACAGCGTGTAGCTCTCGATCGGGAGCTCCGTAAACATGGTAAACTCCGCCATTTTCTAATTAGTCAGTTTACTTCCGGTCCTTGCAGCCAGAGCCTCTCGTTTCTCGGTGCTGACCAAGAGGAACGTCGGCTCTGGGGACGAGATTGGTCACGCTATATAATATATGCGCAGTAGAATTGCGCAGTGCAAAACTAAGGAATTACCTTTAAAAACGTTATTTGTGACGTAACAGGCCACGTGACCCATCCCTTATCTTAAAATACGTACCAAAATGTTAAGGTTCACGAGATATATTATGTTGCCGAAAATTTTGAGAGAAATGACGCAAGCCATCATACGCGTACTACATACCAGATACGCATACTCTAAATCTTCCTCGAGCGTTTTCGAAAGGGCTGTTCTACGACGTCGTTCCACGAACTCGAACTCATCAAAAAATGAACTGAAAAGCAAATGAAATGAACTCAAAAACTATCATGACCTCGCTATGCCATGTTTGTTGCTAATGGGCTTGTGAACACCCGCCACGTGACTTTTTAAATTTTCACCGCAGACAAACGAAAATACCATAACTGGAAAGAGCATACTAAAGTTAGTAAAAGTGGAAAGTTTGAAGGGAAATACGTACTAAGGGCAATAGTTACAGGCATTCAAATGCAAACTTTGCCTTTTTTGTATGAAAATGTATGTTGGAAGGCAACAGCTTGCCTTCCAAGCGAAAAACTCATACAAATCCTTGTCAAAGCGGGAAACTTTGAAAGCCGTTAACTTTTTTCTTATTTGCTTGATTCTTTTCAAATTTTCAACTTTTACTAATTTTAGTATGCTCTTTCAAGTTGTGTTATTTTCGTTTGTCTTCGGTGAAAAATTAAAAAGTCACGTGGCGGGTGTTACAAGCCCATTGTAATAGTACGTGTACAGTTGTGTCCTGGAGTATTTAAACTCACGACCAGCGATGTAACTACATCTATTGACAGAAAGCTATATGTACAGAAGTCATGCAAAAAGTTGAGCCAAACGAGTTGTACATGTTTTCATTTATATTGGATGAAGCGAAAGATCGATCGTCGACGCCTTGTGTTTAATGTGCAGAAGAGAAATGATATTGTATCGAGGAAGCATGATTGACTGAAAATAGTGCTATTGAAGTCTTTGTAAGCTTAAATATATTTAACAAAAACAAACGCGTCTTCAATTACAATGAACAAATGAAGGGCGTTATCAGAACCATCTGACCTATGCAACCTCAAGACGTACCAAGTACGTACTGATTCGGATATATTTATCTATGCTCGACACAGTCTCCCTCGTCACGCAATTGTCATTTATTGTCATAACATGCATTGGACGTATTATCTGAATTGGAGATTGTCACGGAAGAATGACTCTATAGTCTCTTCGTCTGTCAATTTTGAGATAGCTGTGGCTTGTTCTACCAATGGTGTGTGTTGGTGAGCAAAGATACAGATCTACGAATTGTCGAGTTTCGATTCGTCCAAAGAACGTCTCCCTCGTCACGCAACAGTTGTCATTGTCATAATGCCCGAGTGTACACTCATTGAGCGTCTTGTTTCAATCTAAATATAGATGAGAATACACTTAGATTTTTGCCCCTGGACCTCCGGTGCTTCCTGATTGGTTTGTGCTTTGTAATCTCTCTTGTGGCCAGACTTTTTGTCTCCTTCTGCCATATCGCGATCGGTACCACGAAGAAGAAAAAAATACCATCTCGAATCTTAGACTCGTGCGCCGGCCTTCGGCCTGGGCACGAGTAATGAGCAGCTGTGTTTTATCACGGCACAGTCGAGTGGGTGTAGACCTGATAACATGTACACTGAGTACATGAGTTTATAAATGGTGTTGAAAACTTTATTTGGCAAATAAGACAATAAAGTTGTTTTCAATTTCAATCCAAAATAGCAAGATAAAATTAAACTTGAGCACATCGTGTTGCTTTTATGTCTATGACGTGTGCACAATGATCCCACAAATTTGAGTCGGCCCTGACAGAAAGGTCAATCAGAATGATGCGACGCTACTTGAGACCTTCCTGTATTAGCCTGCAACTTTATATAACGATCTCATTGGTATTCTTTATATAAAATATCATACTTATTGCTGCGAGCCATCAGGCGAGCAGCGAAACTAATCTTGACGGAGTTCCTGTGCCATGTGTGGTCGTGTGGGATCTGGGCACTTATGTGGATGCAACGAGAGTCTCGACCACATTTCACGGAGTTTGGATGCTTACAAGATATAAAAAACTTGGATAGCAACGAGACCATAAGGGACAGAGAGGGAGTCTCACGCATTTTCTGGGATATCTTAATTTCACTAAATCTATTTTTAGAATGCGGACGCCAATGGAAACATACTCACGGCTTCATGAGAAATTAACAAGGCAGTGCGAAAGGAAAGTGGTATCTCGTCTTTTCTCCTTTTTCTTTAACCTATAGCTACATCATGTTGTGAATAAATTAACATTTTTGGCTTGATTTTTGGCATTTTCGCCTTTTCAGTTATTCTGCACGTGCACACTTTACAAATCACACCAGCAACAGCTGCGCATGTTATGTAATACACAACTTGTAATATATTAGTGATACACAGCTCCACTGACAGAGTTTGTGGGTACCGGAAATATGTTTCCTTTGGCGTCCGTCACTTCGTGTTTCTAAAAATAGAGTTAGTGAAATTAAGATATCCCAAGGGCATGACTGCGAGACTCTCTCTGTGTCCCTTATGCTCCGCTCTTGATAGAACTGAAACTTGCTTCAAAGTATAATGCTCATTGTTCCTTTATACTTTATAATAATATCATCTGTCCTTCTCAACGGGTACGGTTACCATAGCAATGTGCGCACTGACGTATATTGGGTATGATACATGTTTATCGACCTGTAGAATGCGCACTTCCTCATCAAGCCCTAGTGATAGATATTTGATCCCTGACGTCTTGTAAAACTTTTCACATCCATTGTTATTAAAAGCTGCAATGTCAACCTTCACCATGAACTTGTGTTTCTGTTGAATACAGACCATACCGTGGCTAGGGTGCAGGTATGTATTGCGTCTGAAACTCAGCTGTCTTGTTCTGTTGTTAAACATGACTATAATGTCCAGTCCATATAGAAAGCCAGTCCATCGCCAACAATACTAATGAGACCAATCTCTCACCATTTTGTTCTTTTAGGAGAGCGAAGGGAAGAGGAAGAAAATAGGGCCCAGGTCCCTGAAGAGCACGGCCTGCACCAAGACGAGGTTGAACAGTTCTACATTCTTTGTTGTTCGAACACAGGAAGCCCAAGCTGTGGTTTTGTGGAGAATATCGTAAAAATATTTTCTCCTGTAAATACTGTAATAAAAGACTTGAAACTGTGGTAGTGTCTTGTGGTCTTTATTTACTATCCCTGTGCAAATTTTTAGCGAATTTCAGCATTTTTCAGTGTCTCCCCTCACCCTCATCTAAAGATAAAATTATAGTTTATCAGGAAATATTCAAGTGAATTTAAAACTATTAGGCAAGTTTCGGTGTCCCGGTGTGTCATGGCGGGCGAATCTCCAGTCATTACTCAGTCAAAACAAGACCATTTAAAATCGTGTTCTTTTTGTTCTGACACTCAAATATTGGCTCACAAAGGCGCATTATTTACTCACCATTAGTCGGGTAAATATTTCTTAGAGTCTAACTAAGGCACGTAAACGACTGATATTTTCACCTAAGATTCTAGCAGATTTATAAATGTATGGCGAAACTCAACTTCCGGTTGGATTTTATCCCGATTCGGTTCCAGGAATCACGGTATTCCTTAAACTCTGACTTGGCTTATTGCAAGATACTTTCTTGAACTTAAAACTTTCTTTCGTTGAGGACTGCGATGTGGAGAAGACACTGACGTTGGGAGTTGAATCGAGGTGATGAATCTCCTTCATCATCGCAGTCGGCTCTGCGGAACTTTGAATATATTCTCTGTAGAAATATACGTCGTCTTTTCAAACTTCCCGTACTTCAGCTTCAGAGGACATTTACAAAACCTACAGTAGTCATTAACTCTTTCAGGATTTGATTTTCTTCCAGATTTAATTTTACTAGCTTTTTTTGGAGTTTCACCGCCGGACATTTTGTAAACATTTTGACTACACGTGAGTGTGACAGATGACCGGAAATAATGATGTGTTATTTTTATTATGAACTTGACCTTTTATAACTCTTGCTCTCATTGGTCAATGTATGTGGGCGGTCCGACTAAATTTTCCAAGGTTTTGACATTCGTTGGAAATTCAATTTCTAATGGATTTGCAGGGTTTGAAGTGCGTATACTGCATTTCTTGCAGTGTTGATATAAAGGAGAGGAGCTTCAGTTGCTCGTAGTAAAGATAAGCTAGAACGCTTGATATATAATCAAGTTAGAATTATAAAAATTAAATTTTAGGTCAAATAAGAATATCATAATATTAGTTTCATAACACTAAACAAACACCATAATCTTGTCAACAGAAGTTGTTAATTGTTGTTTAATAATCATCGCAATGACGATACCATTTTTTAAATTTCCTTTAAAACTTTACTAGCTGTGGACAAATATAGCCCCACCAGCCCCTCCCCCTTCGTGCTGGGCCCAAGATTGGTCCCCTTTAGGGGTTCCCTAGTCTCCTCCGCACCAATGTTACGTGACGGAACTAAAATCGGGTGCGTAGATGATGATGATGGCAGTCAACCCCCACTGCACCGTTCCCCTCCCTCGTAGGGTAGCCCAATGGTACCCTGCTGGTAGGGTAGCGAAATGGTCTGGCTCTAATGTTGAAGCTACAACAATAACACTTGATTGTCTGAAATTGTCATATATTGTTTCTCATTCTACAAGTTTTTCATTTTCACTTTCAGATGAGATATCGAACATGTCATCAGGTGTCATAATTTCCATTGCACTAATCATTTTAAAAATTGAACATTTTGGATTGTCTGTCGCGTTAATTTTCTTTATTTGGAAGCAATTTTGCCCTCAATTCACGAACGGAAGTGAAATTGGGAATTATTATTATGAACCGGTTTCACTTCCGGTTCTCCATCAGTAAGACATTCTCCTCCCCACCCCCCACAGTTACTAACAGGTACCGGATGCTGACACTCGTATGACAAGCACGTGACATTTATTATGTTTTGATTCCCTGTAAAACCGCTTGTGGACCAAAATTACAAAATTAAACTGGTTCATCGAGTGAGTTAAGCAATGAGGGAAGAGAAAGAACTGTATCCTGACGTCTTCATCTTCGTAATTCTTTCTAGGATTTCAAGAAACGATGTTTTACGCCGGTCTGAAGCGAGTTTGGTCTTCCCATCTCCACGGGTAAGTCATTTGACTAAATTTCTTCTTCTAAACGATTATTTTAAATACCAAGAGGGCATGAATTCTTCGGTGCTGCTATGAAACAGATGGTATAGCCTTGTTTGTTATGGTCTACTTCGGTTTGACTGAGTTGAGCGTTGGTTCGTGACGACTAGAATATGGCGTGTTATGATCCTTGGTAGAAATTTTAGAAAACAATTTTTTAAATTAGAAATGTTCTATCATATGTGTCGCGACTAATCCCTATGGATGAACTAGGACGACCACTTTCTGTGAAATACGACTGTTTGTTTACCAGGGGCAGCCTTTAATAACCGAGCAGTCCGTACTGGAGAATATTGACCGACCAGTGAATTGAATAATGCTATTCAATTCAAATGTTTTCACCAAAAAAAATTGAATCTCGAGGGACGCACGCGTCTCGGTTTTCACGTGACGTCATCAAAAAGCTAAAATCCAAACTATTCACCTCACAAAACTGTTTGTTGGATATCTTGTTTATGTCGTTATATATAAGAAAAAGTCTTACCAAAATAATTTGGTAATTTAGATGTTTTGTTTTCGATTTATTGCGAGTCAAATTCTGTCACGCAATACTGTCACGCGCATTTCAAAGCCGTAGAAATAGGAAAATTCGTTTGAAATAATACGATTTTAACTTAGTAGATGATGGGTAACTTTATTTTGATGAATGTAGCTGTTTAAAAATTGAAATGTTTGCAATATAAACATGATTTGCAGTCTTCGTGACTTGGCCGCCATGTTGGTTTTAACTAAATTATGAGCATAAGCGATCGCTCATATCTTCGTATCTAAAACTTCTTTTAACTAAGCCTTCGGCTGAGATATATAGTTTTGGCTGCTCTTTCGGCCTATGAAGGTTTTGTTCTATAGAAGTCATGGGAAAATTTTCAATGACGTAGGTGAAAGCCGAGAGCCGGGTCGTGAAAGTATAGACCGCAGAGCGCAGCGTCGCTAATTCAAAATTCAAGGGCCCAAAAATTCAAGCACGCAAACAAGAAATCTTGTGGGACAAATTCACCACACAATACGTTTTCCACTCAGAAGGACGCTTTATAACGGACCGGCAATCACTGACGGGTGGCTTTGACCCTTACTGTAGTGTCAAAATGAACTACAGAAATGAAAAGAGCAGCTTGAAATTAGTAAAAGGGCGAAGTTTCAGCTCATAATGTCTGACACAGAGGAATGACATGTAGATTAAAAATAGAATCCCATAGCTCATATGAAACTCGCGCGCTGATTGGCTGAGAAGCAAACCGGATGAAAGGGAATTTAGCGTGGAATTCAACACTTTGAAAAGCTGAATTCAACGATATATAGGGACCCGCGCTGAATTTTGTATTCAAGTTCGATTTTCGTCTTTGTTTCTCACCAAGAGAACAAATAAACATTGAGATTGCTTACAAAAAGGAACAAACAAAAACATTTACAGACAGAAATAATGAATTTTTGTTTTGCAAATGAGATTAAAATCAAGACATTTGAAAAGCTGAATTCAATGAAAAAACAGGAAGCCCGCACTTTTGATGTTGTTGGCCATTCGCAAAACAACAACATTGAACTGAACAAAACAATCGTAAAACATATACCTTGCAAGCTTAAATTAATACTCTTCTGAATGAATGATACTCCAGATCGATGCACTGATAATTATTGAAATTTATCAGCGAGATAAGAATTTGTTTATTTACAAAACTTTCACCTATTAAAGTTTGAGCAACAACTACAAATACAATCTAATAGAAGCCAATAGATAAACAACAACAATAGTCTAATTTAATACATAATTTACGCCTAGCAAAATCTGTATCTGTAAGCTTAATATGGCTAAAATACAAAACTGCAAATTATCCAGTTGGCTAAATTGCTTGTCGCTCGGCTGCCGGCTGCCGGCTTTGACTTGTTCAGTTGTTGTAGTTGTACAATAATTGTAAGCTTACTGGATGCACAGGTAGCCCAATCTTTACTCATGAGTCATGGCAGCTTTGCCTATCAGTTTTATTGAAAAACCTAAAAACACAATTTCTCTGAAAATTCTGAATAAAGTTTACTGTTTTACTATACATTCTTCACATCTGAAGTGAATTTCAGCTCATTTTAATCATTTTGAGTATTTGTTTTCCCCTCATATGTATACTGTCTCTCTTGGCGTCTTTGTGTTTCCCGCAGCTACTGAACGTTAATTGTTGTAAACACTGAACTAACGCCTGCTTTTTTTTGTCACCCAAAGACATAGATGTTTACGTCCATGGTCGAGAACGGCATCCCTGCTTGCCGCACAACGTAGCTCGACACACAAACAAAGACGAACTAGTATCCACACAGACTCTGGTCTTCCCTCCAATGCAGACATAGTGATATGCGGCGGTGGTATTATCGGGTGTTCTGTGGCTTACCATCTCTCTAAGCTTGGATGGAATGACATTGTCTTATTGGAGCAGGGAAGGTGGGTAACAGCTTGGATGTACAACCTACTGCTAAACTACGTGCACTTTCTTGTACTCGCTTTTCTTCTTTTTTTCTTTTTTTTCTTCTACTCGCTTGTTTTAAATCTTCTTCTTGTACTCGCTTGCAAAGAGTGATGCTGTAGCTCCGGTCGTACACTGATCAGACCTAAGTACAGTAAGTAAGGAACGAGTAAGGAATGTCTTTTCACAACGACACCTACGGCCGGGGGGGGGGGGGGGGGGGGGTACTCCTAATATTTTGTTAATATGGATGTGCGGCGCGTCAGGATCCGGACTTTAAATGCGTGAAATTGGTAAAACTAGGTTTGAGTCAGGAAAAAAGTATGTCCAGTTCTCAAGACAACAAAATCGAATGTAAAAAAATGTAATTATACTAATTATAGAATCGTAAGTAAGTAAGCGAGACAAAATCGAGAAATATCAACTTTTTATTTGGTCGGAAATTAAACGCTCAGTGCTCAATTTTCTTTGAGTTCTTTTTTGGGGGGTATTTCCGTTCTAAATTTCACAATAAACGGATTTTTCGGTCTATAGCTATATTGTATTTCCGGGTAGCGGTCTGAATCCTAGCGCCGCACATACCCAACCACTTTCCCGGTGAGTACCCCCCCCCCCCCCCCCCCCCCCCCCCGGGCACTTACGCGTACGAAGGAATGCGGCTCAGTTGTATCTGCCTCAGCTTATGTAATACGAACCTCTCGTGGCTTGTTGTTAGCTAAACTGAAGGCGAGCACCGAGCCACAATGATCCCGAAGAGCTAGTCAGTTGATTTGCCTGAATAGAGTCGTTTTCGTACGAGTGGGAAACCTACGGTACGGAGTTACGGTCACGGTACGGAATCGAAGACATCTATTCAACCAATCACAGCGCGCAAAGTCATTGCTCAACTCATTCAAAAAGCAACTCTATTGCGTTCAGTATTGCACCGTTTCACATACGTTCCACCTACCTCGCAGCCTGACGTGTGGTACAACATGGCATGCAGTAGGGTTGATAGGAAAACTACGAGCAACCAGCACAGAGACAAAGCTCTCTAACTACGGCACAGACTTGTATAAGTCGCTTGAGGAAGAAACTGGACTTGGAACAGGTAAATACGTGTTTATACTATCTTCTTGATTTTCTCGTTTAATGAAACATTGCGCCACTATATATATAATATGATTACTGGCAATATGATTGCAACGTGTGTCCACCTCTGCAATTGTTGTAACCAAGTTTATTGAAGTACAGTGTGATCCCTACTTCTGCAACATTGCGCGCAATATTACTGGCAATATGATGATGTGTGTCCACCTCTGCAATTGTTGCAACCAAGTTTATTGAAGTACAGTGTGATCCTACTTCTGCAACATTGCGCGCAACAGTTTCAGAAGTAGGATCGAGTTCTACTTCTGCAACTGTTGCGCGCAACGTTGCATCGTGTGACACCCCCCAAAAAAAACTTGTTGCGCGCAACGTTGCAAGAAAAGTTGCATCGTGTGTCTGGGCCTTTAGCGTCTTCTGTTAATTCTCCGTTTCTCAAGATTATGCGCGCGCAAAGTATTCATCCAACTGAGGATCTGCCTTCACGTGCGCGCGCAAAGTATATTCATCCGCGCGCAAAGTGAGAGGATCTGCCTTTACGTGCGCGCGCAAAGTATTCATCCAACTGAGGATCTGCCTTCACGTGCGCGCGCGCAAAGTATTCATCCAACTGAGGATCTGCCTTCGCGCGTATTCATCCAACTGAGGATCGCGCGCGCGCAAGTATTCATCCAACTGAGGATCTGCCTTCTTCACGTGCGCGAGGATCGCAAAGTATTCATCCAACTGAGGATCTGCCTTCACGTTCGCGCGTTGCTGTAATTAGAGAGATTTAGCAAACACGACGCGACGTGAAAGAGGACGGCGCGCGCGCTGACGAATAACTGTGAAACGACCGTTGGCGTCCTCAACGTCATGAAGAGGACGTGAAAACAAGTGAAATGGCGTCGTGAACTTGACGTCGCGACGTTGTCACGGTAGTCACGCAATGCCAAATGTGATATATTCGTCATCTAACGTCGTGTTCTCACGTCGCGTCGTGTTTGCTAAAACTCTCTATGTCCACAACGACATATATATTTTCGGTAGATTGTTTGTAATGATTTCGTTGGCACCGAGTTCGATTCTCTGTAAGATCGATGATAGTTACTCTGTGTATTTAAATCATTGCAGGCATCAAGACTTGTGGCGGGTTGTACTTGGCAAGAACCAAGGAACGGATGACTTTATTTAAGCGAAATGAGGCGACGTGCAGGTACTCATTTCATTAAGGAAAATGTGTCAAATACTGAATCCAATACAGCGGCCATCCAACTGGTTGTCATTAGAAGCTACCTTTACAGTAACTTGTAGTACGAATCTGAGAGCTAGCGGCTTTGGGGAAGAATGATAGTCAAGGTGCTAAGTAATGGCCGTTTCTCATAGAAATAGTTCTGATCAGAACTGTCACGACCAGAAGACCAAAGTACAAACACAAGAAGCGTTATTTTACTGTGAAGATGCGAGCACTGTGCTTATAATTATACTTGCGTCGGTCTGTTTTTATGTGACACTTGAGCTTAGGCTTGTGTCGCTAGTGAAAACCAGGCCTTGTGTTAGTACCGTGTTCGTGGTGCCGAGCGTTTCTCATTTTTGACGCAGGGTGTTTGGAATCAACGCAGAGCTTGTCACACCTCAAAGAATTCAAGAGCTTTGGCCTGTTGAGATTAACATAGACGACGTACAGGTAAAACCCATTCGATGTTGCAAACCACCTTGAAGTTAGTAATTGTTGTATAGATCGCAGATGCTCTCCTGTGTCCCCTCCCTAATCTTTTCAATTTGCTTTCCCGTGTCCCCCTCCCTACGCCCTGCGTAATTTCACAGATTTACATTTGCGATTTTTCATCGTTAAATTGTGAAACGTACGGCCGGTATATTAAATTGAGCACCATCTGTACAATAACCTCCAATCCGGTATGGCTATGCATGCAGGGACGCATCCAGGAATTTTGACAGGGGGGTCCGAACAAAATTGACTTCAAACCTGTGACAAAACTAGATTCTATTCGATAAAACAATCAATTGAACCTCAGGTATGACAGGGGGATCCTGTGGCGGATTTAGGGGGGGGGGGTTCATTGGGTGCCCGTGCACCCCCCTTGCTGCCCAGGAACAATTCAATAATATGATTTTTTTTAAATACAAAAAATCGGTGCGCATAACATTTCCTTCTGGAGTGAACCCCCCCACCTCAAAATCCTAGATCCACCCCAGGGGTCTGGACCTCCGACCCTCCCCCTGGATCTGCGACTAGTGCTATATGAACTAATAGACAGATTGCTGTTAAAGGGTGGTCTGTGGTTACCCGAGGAAGGAGCAGCAAACCCGACTGACATCAGTCAATCTTTAGCGAGAGGTGCCACCATGAATGGTGAGTAGAAGTATCCCGTCTGGTTTACTGAGTGCGAATGGCAAGACACCATCATCAATGCATATTGTGCACAGCTGACAACTATGTTTTGGACCACCATATACAAGTAGGATTTCAGTTAAAATTCACTTTCTTTTCTTTCTTCTTTGAACGTCGGTAGCTCGTTTACCAGCCCGACTCTAAGCACACCATGGTATGCGGTCTAGTTTCAAACCCAGCTAGGGTAGCAGGGCCGTATACAGCAGGGGTGACGGCTGCCCCCCTAGCAAAGCGAAATTAAAATATACAAATGAAATAATAAGAGAACCATACAAAAAATGTCTGCCGAATATATTTTGCTAAACACTGCCCTCATGGAATTTGGGTTATATACGGCCCTGGTAGTATTGGGGAGTTTTGTGAACCTTCCCCCAGACACAGAACGATTCCCCACGTCTTATCTTGAAAATAAATAATAAATAAAATAAAATAAAAATAAAAAATAAAAAAAAAAAAAAAAAAATAAATAAAAATAAATAAATAAAGTATGGCCGTGATTGTAGCCTATAAATGTCTTACTGTTTTCCAGGAGTAAAGATCTATGAGAAGGTAGCTTTGGATGCTGTAGTGACCGATGGTGGAGTGGTGCAAGGGGTGACCACAGATAAAGGAGATATCAACTGTAGAATATTTATCAACTGCGCAGGCCTGGTAACTAAGAATCATTACTAAATGATCAATATGGCTTTTATCAGACACTGTCATCGCCATTATCATATGATCATAATCATCATCATTATCAATACAGCTTTCATCATCATCGCCATTGTCATCGCCATCATCATATCATCGTCATCATCATCTTCATTATACAATGCACTACTTTCCAATAATGCATCCCAAGTCTGCTTTTAATATCTAGTTTACTGATTCAACCAATCATTCTGATATAAATGTCTTTTGTTTTTCTCCATACAGTGGGCAAGAGAACTAGGACAGGTATGATATTATGTCATGAACAGATTACAATAATTTATCATATATAATTCTAATAGATTAATTCTTGCGCGCGCTGAGAACTTCAGACTTGATTGCTCTAGCTCTCGTACGTATCGACTGTAGGCTTTCAGCTTGGACTGGGACACTGTTTGCGCGTGTTATTTTGGTACCTTGTGGGTACCTTGTGGGTACCTTGTGGGTACCTTTGGGAAGCCTCTGGGACGTGAAAACAAATCGATATACAGTCAAACCTGTATTAAGCGGTCACCCTCTATTAAGCGGTCAGTTATAAAAGTCCCGAAATTTTCTCCTCATATTTACTGTAAATGTGACCTCTATGTGCGGCCCTATTGCCTTGCACTGCAAAGTTTTCTTTTATGAACTACTACGCGCAAATTCAATGACTTACTTCATGACATTGAACTACGAGACGCCAAATCCCAAATAAGCATAACGGAGTTCTTTCCCGTTCAGCCCAACGATATGTAGACACTGTACATGTTGGCATTATTTTGTGTTCACAGAAGTATACATAGACGAAGCCTACGCACCGGGGCCTGCATTTTTTAGACATATTCGGTTGTTGTTACTGTTCCTTGATGTACATACAAATGTATAGTGTTGGTTTTGTCATAAATCACATATTGGGCTGAAATAATATGTTTATTGCCATTATTATCGCTTATTTTGTGTATTTTCTAAAAACCTCTATTAAGCGAGCAACCTGTATTAAGCGGTCAGTAGGCCATTCCCCGATGGTGACCGCTTAATACAGGTTTGACTGTAGAAGCAACTGAAAAAACAATGGCGTGCACCGCTCTGATTGGCTCATACGTAAAGCTTTAGGCTCCTTGTGATTGGCTCGAACAGATTACTCACGGATTTGTAATCCACGAAACTTATCTGTTGTCAAGGAGACCGTGACGACCCTCACCCCATACCCTCCCCCTGGTGCAAACCCGTGTAATGTTCTGACTTCTTTATTTTCAGAGAAGTAACCCGAAAGTAAATGTTCCAATTCATTCTTGTGAGCATTTTTACATCGTTACTAAGACCGTTGAGGGAGCTCACTCTATGCTGCCAAACATGAGAGACCCGGATGGACATATTTACTGCCGTGAGTGGAGCGGTGGTCTCATGATTGGTGGATTTGAACCCGAGGCAAAACCTTGCTTTCACGATTCTGTGCCCTCTAAATTTGAATTTCAACTCTTACCGGAGGACTGGGATCATTTTGGTAAGATGGCAGTGGTTTAGATGATGATAATGGTGGTAGTAGTAGTGATGGTAGAGATTGTGCGGGTGATAGTGATGATGACGACGGAGGAGGTGGTTGTGGCAATGATGATGGTGGCAGGGATGGTAGTGTTAGGTAGTGGTATGATAGTGGTTGTACTGATGGTGGTAGTAGTAGTGGTAGAGATGGGTAGTGGTATTATAGTGGTTGTAGTGATGGTGGTAGTGGTAGTGGTAGAGATGGGTAGTGGTATGATAGTGGTTGTAGTGATGGTGGTAGTGGTAGAGACGGGTAGTGGTATGATAGTGGTTGTACTGATTGTGGTAGTGGTAGAGATGGGTAGTGGTATGATAGTGGTTGTAGTGATGGTGGTAGTGGTAGAGATGGGTATGGTATGATAGTGGTTGTAGTGATGGTAGTAGTGGTAGTGGTAGAGATGGGTAGTGGTATGATAGTGGTTGTAGTGATGGTAGTAGTGGTAGTGGTAGAGATGGGTAGTGGTATGATAGTGGTTGTAGTGATGGTAGTAGTGGTAGTGGTAGAGATGGGTAGTGGTATGATAGTGGTTGTAGTGATGATGTGGTAGTGGTATGGGTAGTGGTATGATAGTGGTTGTAGTGATGGTGGTAGTGGTAGTGGTAGAGATGGGTAGTGGTATGATAGTGGTTGTAGTGATGGTGGTAGTGGTAGAGATGGGTAGTGGTATGATAGTGGTTGTAGTGATGGTGATGGTGGTAGTGGTAGAGATGGGTAGTGGTATATGATAGTGGTTGTAGTGATGGTGGTAGTGGTAGAGATGGGTAGTGTAGTCATGCTCGAGAATCCAGCGGTGCTAGCTCTTCGGCGCGGGCTCGATGTTTCATCCGAGCCCGCGCCGAAGAGCACCGCTGGATTCTCGAGCATGTGGTTTAGTAGCACTATCCTTTGTTAAAAAGGAGTCGTCCACTAAAGGCACTATGTTCCAATTGACCTGACAAACCGGTCTGTTTCGTTAATTTTAACAACATGCATGCATAACTCAAGCAGCCGCCATCTTGAACATGTACAGACCAACTTTAATTCGATTTCCAACCCCAACCAAACTGATATTAAAATCAGTAGCGGACAGACAGACAACGAGTCCAATGAAAGCGATCATGAATAATAATAAACTATTGATAAACTGTTATTGCGCATGTCTTACAGAGGTGCTGATGGATCAAATCCTACACAGGATACCCGCTGTCCATAATGCTGAAATCCGCCAGATGATAAACGGCCCAGAGAGCTTTACACCTGATGGCAAGTACGTCATGGGAGAAGCACCAGAGGTGAGCTATATATAGCTATATTTCTGTTGTTCTACCACAGGAAGCCCAGCTAATTGTTAAAAATATATAGATACGCATGCGCGCGT
>JAUJYZ010001408.1:70000-110000 GCA_033675265.1 Actinostola sp. cb2023 | reverse complement strand
ATAATAATAGTAATAATAATAATAATAATAATAATAATAATAGTATTAATAATAATAATGAATTTTTTTTCTATTTTAAGCAAATAATAATAGTAATAGTAATAATATAATAGTAATAATATAATAATAATTTCATTCTTAAGCGCATTTTTAAATCTCAATGCTTATTATAATGAAACCAAATTAACCAAAATACTATACTATAACTTAGTGTTTAAAGACTGTGTAAATGTACCGTCACTGTAGATATAAATGTAATGGGTCAGGTTTGGAAAAAATAACTTATTTAAGTTTTAAAGTAATTTATAAAAAAACAGCTGATAAATCAATTAATCAATTAATGACCATTAGATATTGAACTTATAGATTACATAATGATTAGTACTTTTTTTGCACATCAGCTTTTTAAATGTTATAATTATTTGGATTTATTTTCCTATTTATTAGGATTTTTTATAGATTATCTCTTGGAGGACCACTGGGTTATCAGTACAATAGGCCCTTTGCAGGATTACGATCACGTGGTTGTACTGACTGGCAAAATATCTGACTTTATTTATTTGAAGAATCTTACATGATATCAGTAGTGACAGTGAAGAAATCTGTTTGAAATACTATTTTTCAACCTCCAGTTGATTGTCGATCTTTCTCAATCAACGTCTCAAAGTTTGTTTGCCAGTCAGCAAAGCCGTTCCCATGGGATCTTCGGCTCAGTTCATTCGTTATTCAAGCGATATATTGCCATGTGACTGTAAACTGCAAAGGGCCTATTGTTTTTAAATTGTAACTGTTGTGTAAATAAAGTTTATTCATTCAGTTCTGTCTGGTGATGTGGTGTATGGGTTATATAAGCAACCACTAGTTATGTCTGGTAATGTGGTGTATGGGTTATATAAGCGACCACTAGTTATGTCTGGTGATGGTGATGTGGTGTATGGGTTATATAAGCGAGCACTAGTTATGTCTGGTAATGTGGTGTATGGGTTATATAAGCGAGCACTAGTTATGTCTGGTAATGTGGTGTATGTCTGGTAATGTGGTGTATGGGTTATATAAGCGAGCACTAGTTATGTCTGGTAATGTGGTGTATGGGTATAAGCGAGCACTAGTTATGTCTGGTAATGTGGTGTATGGGTTATATAAGCGACTACTAGTTATGTCTGGTAATGTGGTGTATGGGTTATATAAGCGAGCACTAGTTATGTCTGGTAATGTGGTGTATGGGTTATATAAGCGAGCACTAGTTATGTCTGGTAATGTGGTGTATGGGTTATATAAGCGAGCACTAGTTATGTCTGGTAATGTGGTGTATGGGTTATATAAGCGAGCACTAGTTATGTCTGGTAATGTGGTGTATGGGTTATATAAGCGAGCACTAGTTATGTCTGGTGATGTGGTGTATGGGTTATATAAACGAGCACTAGTTATGTCTGGTATGGGTGTATGGGTTATATATAAGCGACCACTAGTTATGTCTGGTAATGTGGTGTATGGGTTTAACTTATATAAGCAACCACTAGTTATGTCTGGTAATGTGGTGTATGGGTTATATAAGCGACCACTAGTTATGTCTGGTAATGTGGTGTATGGGTTATATAAGCGACCACTAGTTATGTCTGGTAATGTGGTGTATGGGTATATAAGCGAGCACTAGTTATGTCTGGTAATGTGGTGTATGGGTTATATAAGCAACCACTAGTTATGTCTGGTAATGTGGTGTATGGGTTATATAAGCGAGCACTAGTTATGTCTGGTAATGTGGTGTATGGGTTATATAAGCGAGCACTAGTTATGTCTGGTAATGTGGTGTATGGGTTATATAAGCGAGCACTAGTTATGTCTGGTAATGGGTGTATGGGTTATATAAGCGAGCACTAGTTATGTCTGGTAATGTGGTGTATGGGTTATATAAGCGAGCACTAGTTATGTCTGGTAATGTGGTGTATGGGTTATATAAGCGAGCACTAGTTATGTCTGGTAATGTGGTGTATGGGTTATATAAGCAACCACTAGTTATGTCTGGTAATGTGGTGTATGGGTTATATAAGCGACCACTATGTCTGGTAATGTGGTGTATGGGTTATATAAGCAACCACTAGTTATGTCTGGTAATGTGGTGTATGGGTTAAGTGCAAGTTAGAAAAGCTTAGAAAACTAAATAACTAATTAGTACTAAATAGCACTAATGAAACAATAGAAAGCAATAGAGATAGCATTATTTAGTACTATTTAAAGTTAGTACTATTTCATGCTTTTCTAAATTGTACTCTATATAAGCGACTACTACATGTAGTTATGTCAGGCGTACGACTATGGATAATGGTCGCTTGGTAAGACGGAAAAATCTGCTTAGAACAAATCAACTAAATAAATAGATATCTATTTATTTAGTTTGGTCTATCGATAGACCAAAATATATAACGGCTTTCAGAGCACCATAATAGACCACAATGCTTTGCGCGCTTCGTGTCACCCATAATTTTTGCTCTACGCGGCCGAGTTATAATTCTTCAGTCCGTTGGAATCTTACGAAATTATGGGCGATCTTTCCAGAACTGTTTCACTATATATTTAACTCGATCCCAAGTTTTTATATTATTTATTTATGTGTGGGATGACATTTATATTCTTGGAGGGGAACATAAAGGTGAAACACGTACAGAGCTGAGTGTTGAACATTACGATGTAGAAAAAGGTTATTGGGAGGTGGTGTCGTCCATGCCTTGCCATAGTTACTTCAGTTGTAACCACAGGGAGCCCAAGCATAAATTCAGTAAAAAAATAAAATTGGAAATTTTATTTTTTTACTGAATTTATGCTTGGGCTCCCTGTGTTGTAACTGGGTTAGAATGCCTTGTGATATGCTTGATATCATTAAACCAGTTTCACTTGATGATGCAACATAACTGTTAGAGGCAGCACGAGTCATTTTCATATGAGTGGGAAACCTACATTTGTACGTTACAGAGTTACGGTCACATTATGCAATCAAAGGCATTCTATTCAACCAATCATAGCATGCAGAATAATTGCACAACCAATCAGAATGCTTGGACCCGGCTGATGGTCACCGTACTGCAACTACTTCCCACTCATACGAGAACGATTCTATTGTCCAGCATTTCAGCGATAAACTTTGTCATTAAATGCTCAACCTAAATCAGCTGTAATTTTTACTTTCACTGCAAGTAACACATTATTATGATTGTTGCTGAATGTTTTTAAAAGTTTAATATTCAAAGAAAATTTGTTATCTAATATGTTGGTATTATATACATGTGCCATTGTTACTATAAATGATATTGCTGTACGAAAACATGACAACAATGTTTTTGTTATTTTTGGTTGTGGATGAATATGTGGTGAGGTTTGTGGTGCTCTCAACCCTCATGTAACACAAATTCCATAGTCTTGAATGCATTTGCAGACTTTTGTAGTCATTACTAGACAATCAGCCTCCAAAATATGGCTAGACATTTGAAGGGGTCCCTGCGAGAATAATTTAAGTGATCTGATCAAAATCTAAATTCTCCTCAAGATTGATTGATTTTCAAAGGAGAATTTGGGTTTTGACCACAAGTCACTTACTCTGTTCTTGCAGGGAGCCCTTTATTTGATTGTTTCATCAGATCCAGTATGCAAATAAAGGTGGTGACACTTTTGAGGGTTGCATAATAACTGTTTACGGTAAACAAGTCGTTTTGTGCCTTTTAGTTCTCTTTGTCTGACTTTGACATTTGACTCGGACATTTGACTCGGACATTTGACTCGGACTCGGATTTGACTCAGTCGTTCGGTGAACTCCACTCTCCACTCCTCTGATTTCCTCTCTCTGATCTCCTCTCTTCTCTGATCTCCATTCTGTAATGACGTCATGATCACGTGAGCAGGACACATGCTCAGGACACCGAGCGAGTGAGAGTGAAGTGTGAGCTGGATTAAACCGTTGAGTCAAACTCGTGTGTTTTCTGGGATATTACATTGGCGACGAGGATAAAGTCTGTTCAATCAGGAAAGTCAAGTGGAATACAGTTAAATCTGGAGAAAGGATGGCGGCAATTGCGAATTTTGGTGGCGAAATCGAGCCGTTCGACATGGACGCCGACATGTCGAGTTTGGCGGCAAGATGGTTGGAGTGGAAATCGTCCGCTATTTACATGATATTAGCGAAAGGGATCACGTCTCCCACACAAAAAGAAGCAACACTTCTGCATACAGCTGGACGAAAGCTGCAAAAAGTCTACGAAACTCTGCCAGAACCGACGGGATTGCCTGAGGATGCGAATGCTTACGACAAAGCGGTAGCCAAGTTAGACCGTTACTTCGCGGGGGTAAAGTGAATCAGCCTTACGAACGCCACAAGTTCAGAGCCATGCGACAAGAACCGACCGAATCGGTTGCTCACTTTGTATCCAGATTGAAAAGTCAAGCGGATTTCTGTGGTTTTGGCGACGTGACAAGAGATACACAGGTGAGAGACCAACTCATCGAAGGATGTCTGTCGAGTAAACTACGATTAAAGCTTCTGGAGAAGGGCAATAACTTGACCTTAGACGTCGCCCTTGAGCTGTCGAGTCACTACGAATCTGTGCACCAACAAGCACGCGAAATGCAGCATGATATGGTCAACAAGATTGATGTGAAAACGTCTGACAAACGTACAAAGATTGCGGATAGGTCACGTGGTCAAGCTCAACACAGGGAACCCAACAGCCAAACCAAACCTGACAGAGGGAGAAGAAATTGTGTGGAAGTGCGGAAGAGAGGGTCATCTTTCTTTTGATGACTGCTGCCCAGCTAAAAATGCAAAGTGCAGGAACTGTGGTTTTGTTGGACACTTTGCAAATGCTTGCAGAAGCAGAAAGAATACCCAGCAAAGAGTATTCAGTGTCAACCAACCGGATGCGAGCAAAGATGAATCGAGCTCAGATGAGGAAATATTTGTTGTGAGTCTCACACCAGAGGACGACCCCGGCATTGGTGACGATTAGTATTGAAGGCCAAGAAGTTAGTGTGCTGATTGATTCAGGTGCTTCATGTAATGTGATAGACCAACAGCTGTGGGAGCAACTCAAAAGAAATGGAGTGACCTGCAAGAGCCAGAGAGATAGCAAGACCCTGAAGTCATATGCAACTGTTAGTAAAGTTGAAGTCGTGGAGAAATTCTGGTGCAAAGTGAAGTTAGGAGAGAAGTCTATGGCCAATGTTGAATTTCTTGTTATCAAAGGCAATGGCAGACCTATCCTTGGAAGAAAAACAGCTATGCAGCTTGGAGTGTTAGAGATCAAGTTACCAGAAGTCAACCTTGTAGAGGATGAATTCCAAGAGCTGTTCAGTGGCAAGGTGGGAAAGCTGACAAATTACCAAGTTGAGCTACACGTGAAACCCGATGCTAAGTTTGTGGCACAGCCATGCAGAAGAGTTCCGTACAGTCTGAGAGGAAAGTTAGAAGATAAGCTACAGGAGTTAGAAGAGATGGATATAATGAAAGAGTGGAAGGTCCGACGCCCTGCGTCAGCCCCATAGTCATTGTGCCAAAGCCAAATGGAGACATAAGGGTATGTGTTGATATGAGGTTGGCCAATACAAACATAGAACGGTCAAGACACCCTATACCCACCATTAATGATGTGCTGAATGAGCTCAATGGTAACACTGTGTTTACAAAGCTAGACCTTAAAATGGGATTCCATCAACTGGAACTGGAAGAAGGCATTTCAAGAGATGTTACAACCTTCACGACACATGCAGGCCTCTTTAGATACAAGCGCCTAATGTTTGGCATTTGCTCAGCCCCGGAGTTATATCAACATGTGATACAACAAGTTCTACTTGGAGCAGGATGCACTGGTTGTCAGAACATATCTGATGACATAGTAGTGTATGGAAAGGATGTAGCAGAGCATGACGAGAGGCTGAGAAAGGTACTTCACACGTTGACAGAGAGAGGTCTGACACTCAACAAGAATAAGTGTGTATTCAGAATGAATGAAATTGAGTTTATGGGACACTTGCTGTCAGAGAAAGGCATAGGCCCAACAGAGTCCCGAGCAAAGGCCCTGCAGGAAGCTATCGAACCAAAGAACAGCACAGAGGTAAGAAGCTTCTTGGGCCTTGTAAACTTCAGTGCAAGATACATCAGCGAGCTAGCCACAAAAGCGGAGCCACTGAGGAGGCTCACACAAAAGAATGCACCATTTGTATGGGAGAAGGAACAACAGAAGGCCTTCCAGGAACTGAAGAGTAGTCTTGCAGATGTTGAAACATTAGCCTATTATGACTCCACCTTGAAGACGAGTGATTGCTGATGCCGGTCCTGTGGGACTCGGAGCCGTGTTGTTACAAGAACAAGAAAAGGGAGCCTGGAAAGCTGTTTGTTATGCGAGTAAGAGTTTATCTGATGTCGAGCGAAGGTACTCACAAACTGAAAAAGAAGCTTTGGCTTTAGTCTGGTCAGTTGAAAGGTTCCAGATGTACTTGCTGGGAAGAGAGTTTGAATTAGTAACAGATCACAAGCCACTGGAAGTCATATATTCACCGAAATCTAAGCCAAGCGCACGTATCGAGAGATGGGTGTTGCGATTGCAACCCTACCATTTTACAGTAGTCTACAAACCTGGTAAGCAGAACATTGCTGATTCCCTATCAAGGTTACTGCAGACTGAGGATGGAAAGGACTTTGATGACACCATGAACTATGTGAATTTCATAGCTGTGAAAGCTGTCCCAAAAGCAATGAAAGCAGACGAGATAGAGCAAGCATCGCTGGAGGATGAAGAAATGGGAAAGCTGAGAGAGTGCATCCAAACTGGAAAGTGGGAAGGAGTTGGATGTTCAGAGTACCTAGCTGTAGCCAATGAACTGTGTGTGGTAGGGGGTATTGTTATGAGAGGAACCAGAATGGTGATCCCCAAAAGGCTCAGGACAACAGTGATGACCATCGGACATGAAGGGCACCCTGGCATCGTCAGCATGAAACAGCGTCTGCGCACAAAGGTCTGGTGGCCAAAACTGGAGAAAGATGTCGAGAAGTTTGTCAAGACCTGTGATGGTTGCCAGTTGGTAAGCAGACCTGACCCACCTGAACCTGTAACGAGTACTGAGTTACCAGAAGGACCCTGGCGTGCTGTGGCCATAGACTTTCTAGGGCCCCTACCCACAGGTGAGAACATACTAGTAGTAGTAGATTACTACAGTAGATACTATGAGACAGTTATCATGAGGACAGCGTCAGCAGAGAAGACAGTAGAGAGCTTGGAAGTCATATTTGCAAGGCATGGACTGCCTGAAGTACTCACGAGTGACAATGGACCGCAGTTCATTTCAGAGAAATTCAAAATCTTCATGCAAGACTGTGGAATCAACCATCGACGAGTAACAGCTAAGTGGCCACAAGCAAACGGAGAGGTCGAGAGACAAAACCGTTCAATCATGAAACGACTGAAGTTAGCACAAGCCGAGGGAAAGGATTGGAGGAGAGAGCTGGTCAGGTACCTGGCAGTGTATAGAACAACCCCTCAACAGACAATAGGAAGCACACCAGCATTCCTGTTAATGGGCCGTCACCCAAGGACTAAGCTACCTGAACTGTCACAACCAGTGCATGGAGATGAAGAGACTAGAGACAGGGATCAACTCATGAAATTCAAGAGTAAGCAGTATGCAGATGTCAAGAGGAATGCTAAGACCAGTGAGGTAAAACCAGGTGATATTGTACTCTTGAAACAAGAGAGGCAAAACAAACTGTCTACTACCTTTGAGAGCCGGAAGTACAGAGTGGAGGAAAGGAAAGGAAATCAAGTCATTGTAGCTGATTGCTGTAATCCTGGAAGAGTGTTTTACAGGAACACTAGTGATGTAAAGCAGTATCATACTAGGTGTGAGCAGCCCAACACTGAACACAACGACAGAGCTGCAGCAAGAGGATTTCACACCCAACGTAGAAGATAGCCAAGAGAAGACTGAGGCAACCCCACCCACATGTAAAGCTGAGGCAGAAGAGAACACTGATGCGAAGAGCCAAGACGAGAGGCGCTACCCACTAAGGATGAACCGCAAAACCCCAGATAGACTGGATCTCTGAGATGAAATCTCTAAAAAAAAAAAACATTAAACACTTTTGAGAAATAACATTGACAGTATTTGAAGTCAAAGAACATTCTGTTCAGTTTATATTGAGAAACTTTGTTTTCTGAAAGATAATGTTAATTAGTTTTCTTCCAAGGGGAAAAGAGATGTAATGACGTCATGATCACGTGAGCAGGACACATGCTCAGGACACCGAGCGAGTGAGAGTGAAGTGTGAGCTGGATTAAACCGTTGAGTCAAACTCGTGTGTTTTCTGGGATATAGGTAGGTAGGTAGGTAGGTAGGTAGGTAGGTAGTGCGTGCCTTCTATAAGCGAAAGGTGCGCGGTTCGATTCTTCATGACCAGCTCACATCCTTGTTTCGACTTCCCTCTGAATCCGTGTAGAATCCGGGTTTACCCAGTTTGGGTTACCTGTGGTGGTTGTATAGTTTGACAGTTACAGTTTGTTGTTGACATGGCAGCTCCGTTCCATGTGCAAGCGGAAGCTTCAAGTTACTGTGCTTTTAACGTTTGGAAAGCATTTCAAGGTAACAAATCTGTTTAGAAAGGCTATCGTGCCATCCAAAGTACCACTAGCTGTAATTATGTAAGAAGATTGAGCTACCATTCACGCATTGCTCAAGACAAAGAATGTTGCCGTTTTTAATTATTTCAATTTCATTGATTTGAGAATCTCCTAAGCAAGCTGAAAGGAAAGAAATAAACCCATACGTATCACTATACTCTTGTTTAACTCATTTAAGCTCAGTACTCGAGTTTACAAAACATTCGAAGAGAAAATAAATTTGTGTTGTCACGACTCCGTTCTCCACATGATCGTATCAAAGGTCAAATGTTTACACAAGTCTATCGCTCCCAGCGGCGCTAATTTAAAGTTCCCCAAAATTTTATTTTACCATTTTGAAGCGAAAATATTGGTCTATCCGTTGAAATTAGTTATTTAGGAGAAAGCCGTGTATCATTACTGATTTTAAGTTCCCGAAAAAGGGCAATTTCAACACATCAAACACATTGTGTGAAGCGATCACATTTCAAAATTCTGTCAAAAATCCTATTTTTAACCGATTCTTATCAAACGAACGCGTGACATAGAGCAAAGATCAGGCAAATGCGTGATTGAATTAGTTTCGGATTACTAACCGAATTTGTTGTCAAAATGCACGTATCAGCGGCTTCCCCGAGGGGTCGACCCCCGGGCTAACCAGGGGGATTGTAAAAAGGCAGGAACAATCTTGATGATTTCCCCCAGGGGTGGGAGAGTCGTCCCTTTCAAAGTCCCCTGGTAGCCTGGTTAGGGTCTTCCATGAGCTACAATCCACCGTCCTTTTGCATGAAACCAGCTTGAAGTCGAGATCGATGGAGCCAATTGACTATATATAGTTTAATACTGAATCTCGTTACTAATGTTATTTCTATAAACACTCTAAGCTTATAAATTTCAACAGCAAATGGAATTTTAATTAACTTTATAAGACTTCATACATTAAATGTACAAAAAGTACAAATGTATTAGTTGGTTGTGGGCTTTCATGAGTGCACACCGTCAAAGAGGTTGTAAATGCCTATGGAATGGTTTAAAACGTACATTTGTGTTCCAATAAAATATAACATGTTCTAGTTCAGTTCAGTTCAGCTCCCAAATAGGTGTTACAAATAGAAGCCATTTCTTATTTTGTCAAACAAACAATAACAAAGTTAGCTAAAATTGTATTTCTGTGATTACAGTTGTCAGTCGTCCCACAGGCAGCCCAAGCAATACATTTGTGGAGTGTACGAACGTGATTTACAGTGAATGTATGGGGCGAAAAATACGTATTTTTTGTTTTAATAAATTTGAAGATACTTACCTTGGTCCTATGTTGTTGTTAATGCTATTTAACGTCATTCTGGCTGGTTTTTAGCCGTTTTAGAGCGGTTTTTGAAAAAACAGCCAGAATGACGTTAAATAGCATTAACAACAACACAGGACCAAGGTATGTTTAAATTTATTAAAACAAAAAAATACGTATTTTTCGCCCCATACATTCACTGTAAATCACGTTCGTACACTCCACAAATGTATTGCTTGGGCTGCCTGTGGTCGTCCCAGCCTCTCTGTTCCAAGTTGGATTTTCACACAGGTAGCCCAAGTCAAGAACACATCGAAATCTACATTTATTTAGTCAGCAGTGATCTCATATCCCACTTATTCTTGTATTGAAAGACGAAAATCAATCGCCGTCGTTAGTTTCGTGACGAAAACAATTTCAACAAATCCCCCACCCCAATTTTCCAACCATAAAACAAAGTCAAGCATTTTCCCGACCCCAAGGGGCGATGTTTGCATCCAATCCCTCTGTATTCCCCCACATATCTCCGTGGTTAGCCCGGGGGTCGACCCCTCGGGGAAGCCGCTGATACGTGCAAAAAGCATCCGAGTTGAGCTGCAATTTCTAGGCGATTTCCCAGGTCCGTGCGAAGCAGTAAAGGAAAGGCCGGCTCAAAAAATATATATTCGGCTTAACGATTTAAAATTTATATTTCTACAATAAGTGACCCAAGAGCATTATTTTGGGCGAACTTGAGAAATCCTACTTTTTCTATCCTGTAGTACCATAGTTGATATTTACGCGGAGCCGCTCTAACTAGGCAGGACCCTCCAACCACCCAAAACTTAGGATGAGTGGCTTGCGTGGAAGGCATAGTGAAACGCGCGAGACTGTTCAAGCTAGTATATAACACTATATATGGAGGCAGCTGCAGCCACAGAAAGGTGGGCGTGAATCGATAATCTACAGGCTGCCAGCCCTTGGGTGGTAAAAGGAGATGGAAATATAAGGTAAAGCGTTTCTGCGCGGGAGTAACCCACCCAAGGGATGACAGCCTGAGCGTCAGTAATCCGACTAGGGATGTCCGTTTTAGCGGCACTGGCACAAGCTATGCCAAGCATAATTTTTTTTATAATAGATTTTCTCTTTACAGAAGTCGTACACTAAATATTTGAATAGAGAACGAATTATCAGCTCGTAATTTCAATTTGACACGGTTTTCTTTGTTTTTCCACCTTTTTTATGAAGAAAAAAATATTTGATAAATACCGACATATCGGGAATCGAACCCAAGACCTTAGGCTTACTAGACCACACTGTACACTGTATACCATTGAGCTAACTGATAAATATTTTCTGGACAAAAAATGCTTTAGCTGGGTTTTTTTTATGAAGCTCGTTAACATTACAGTATACAGAATGGAAAAGCATTTCTTTTGCAATTCCACTTGGGAAATCAGGAACCATAACCTGATTAATGACGTCTTTCTCATAGGACCGTGTTTTGTTTGAAAATCTTTGTCAAACTTTCCGGCGCTCGGGGTAATGGCATGGAATATATTAACCTCGGGCGACCTCGGTGAATATATCCCATAACCCCTCGCTACATGTCGATAACCTACACTGACATAGATCTTTGTAAACTATTTTCTTGATACTTTGTCAGTCTCAACAGTTTCCATGAAATGTGATCTTTGAACCCATATTGTAAGAAAATTAGTTGAAGAAACCTCCGGGAACTCGAGAAGGTAGACTCTTTAAACATGACGAGTGTCTTTGCGTTCTTGCATCATGGTGCATACCTTATCGATCCAACTAGAGTGGGTGGAATTTTTAGGGGCAAGGCTAATTAAGGTTAATTTTAAATATTATACTTTTCCACGATATGTAGTTGGACCAATAAACTTCATGACAACCTGCATTACTTTCACCCTTCTCATTTCATATTTCCTTGAAATGGAGACCACAGTCTGATTCGTACTATTAGTCAACACTTTTTTAAATTAAAGTATATACTTCTTGATCAAATGAGTTACAACTCATTTTTGATGTGATTACATGCAAACATTTTATGGAAAAAAATCGTGCTTTACACCTGTAATTTCATTTGATGAGTAATTAAGCCAGTTTTCACTGACGCAAGATAAGAAAACATGAATACATCATTCTGACAATGGCATATTTCAACGAAGGTAATAACATTTTTTCTGAGAGCTGCTATTTATATTGATACTGGCTACACAAGTACTTATGCTTGCATCGCTAGTGAAATCCAGGTGGCGGATGTTCAAAGATTTTTCAATGGATAACAGCATCAACTAATCCACTCAATAAAGATCCAACGGATAGCGCTATCCACTTTATGAACAATCCGGGATCAGGATGTACACTGCGTCTAGTCACTATCTTGAAAAGTACTCTCTCACTTTATGGGCCTCTGCAGCCTCCTTTACCGAAGATAATAACTCTGGAAGGGCATCCTCTATTTTTCTTTTTTTCTGCTCAACAAATTAAAATGAGAATATGAAAAAATGGGAATATAGTACGAACTCACACTGCTAGACGTATTACATGTAAAATATTCCACCAATTTTCTATTTTCCTGTATAAACCGGTATAGGTCAGTAGCCGGTCCAGATGGTTTCGTATCTTTCGACAATTTATACCGTAAATAAATTATGAATGTAATTCTGTCAAAACTCACCAAATCGGCTAACGCAGTGTTTACATTCTTATATACTTTGACCCATTTAAAATCTGCATTGACATACATGGAAATGAAATGGAATTGTTTGGAACAAAAAAAGCTCTTGTTCCCAAAGGTTTTATTAAATTATGAATGTAATTCTGTCAAAACTCACCAAATCGGCTAACGCAGTGTTTACATTCTTATATACTTTGACCCATTTAAAATCTGCATTGACATACATGGAAATGAAATGGAATTGTTTGGAACAAAAAAAGCTCTTGTTCCCAAAGGTTTTGAATTGGGTTAAATAATGTAAACATTGCGTTAGCCGATTTTATCTATGAAGTATTCAAAATCATTTTGGAGACTGTTCTTTTCCAAATTCTTTCCTCGGCGGCTTTGTTTTACAAACAATGACTTTCTGTGAAATGCAGTCACAGCTAACTGGTTTTAAACAATGGTCCCTTAATTTGTGCCAAACTTGAGCTTATGCCGCTAAAACGGACATCTCTACTAGGGCATTAGACACCCTTTCAGGCTACCATAGGAGATAGGGAAAACGGCAAATAGCGCGGGAGAGGACACAAAACAAAAACTCCACAAAATGTTAGAGCAACGGAAATAAAACGAACAGGGACAGTACCACGTATCTGAGGCACAACACCATCACCGAATTAATAATTCTTGTAGCGCCCACAAAGGGCCAACAGTGAAAATACCGTAAGGCACGCACAAACAATGATATGCGAAAACGGGAAGAACAAAGGGAGACAATCACAAAGGATAGGAAACAAAGGGAGGTGTGGAGGGAGGGACAACAACAAAGAGAAACAATACAACACCAAATTGGATGCAAATGCGAGAAGCAGCAAATCTGCAAATGTCGAAAACACAAATATACCCAAAACCGAACAACTCAGTCGAATTTGCACCGTCTTGACAATATATAGGGTGCAGAACGCTATAATAATAATAATAATAACGCTAAGGGAAATCATTGCTCAACATTAACCATGCAACTAGAATGCTTGGACATTACGTCACGGTACCGACGCAAAGGGAAATATCAAGCACAAGCCATACGACAATGTTCAACCTCATACTCCTAAGCATGCAAAACTTATAAACGAGGCAAAGGGGAGGGAAAGCATGCATAAAGTAAAGATGACGTTGTATCATGTTGTATAGTACCGACTATAGCGTGACACAAACAAACAACCGAGAAGGGAAACTGAGGGAAATGCAACTCCACAAACCCGGTGTTTGCGAGGCGAAGCATAGGCTCAGTATCCAGCCGCTGGGGTTTCGTGCGCCCGCGATACTCTCCCCCTCACGGCTGGGCGCACGAGCTTGAAAGCGTGTCCGTGACGTTTTATGTAATTAGCATAAATAAATATAAAAACGGAAGCGGAAGTGAAATTCTATTCGGTTGAAAATCCAATTTACTCGAGCTTTATTCGCGCTCGGTGAAATGTCGATTGTCGTTTAGTGTGAATGTCTTTGTTTGTGCTAAATAACCAGAGTGGTTGAATCATTTGCCAAAAACAGGAAGAAAATAAATGGAAACTGAGGTCTTTGCAAGGAAATGTTTCTTCAATCTTGCACAACACGCCACATTTCATACACTCATCTTCTTGTCCTTCTTAAAAGAAAGCCGCTTTACAGTGGATTTCACACAACTTTGGCCGCTCCGACTGCGAAGTTCGTTCGCAATTCCCAAGTTTGCTAACGAACTTCGGAACTTCAAAGTGAAATTGACCAGAGTAGATGTTTGAAGTTGATGAACGTCATCGCAATAAAAGGACTTTATCTCCTTAATGCAGTTTGAAATACACTTTTTGAAACATTTCGTTTGAGATGCAATTCTTGCAAATATTTGAATTCGAGACATAAACATTACTCACGGTTCACCGAACCAAGCCAGTTCACAGTGAAGTCGGCAAAGATCGTTATTGAACTTTATAGCAATCGGAGCGGCCAAAGTTGTGTGAAATCAACTGTAATGGCCAACTGTAATGCCCTTTGATGAAAGGAAGCTAACTTGGTATTTCATGAGAGACACTAGCGGCGATATCACGAAGTCAAAGACTGAGTGGAGCAGCTTGGGAAATTAGAGATTTTCCAGAGCCAGTAGGAAGAACAACGAACTGGACATCCTTTCCCAGAACTATTTATTTTAAAGCTAAACGCTGTTTTTCTTTAAAACTCTCTAAATTAAACTTCTCAAGCCAAGGGCATATTCACAAGCATCAAAACTCTCCATCACGCCATTTTTAATCTTATACGTCATTTTTAATTTATGCCCCCTAAAAACTGGGGGGCAGATTTCTGATTGGTTGACAAAAACAAACGGCAAGCTCGTGCGCCCAGCCGTGAGGGGGAGAGTATCGCGGGCGCACGAAACCCCAGCGGCTGGATACTGAGCCTAGGCGAAGCACGGCCATAAACAAAAAAAACTCACTGTATATAGAATTCAACACACGTGCAAACTTTTAGGGAGCTGAGGGAAATGCAACTCCACAAACCCGGTGTTTGCGAGGCGAGCACGGTAAACAAACACTCACTTTAGAGTTCAACACACGTGCAAACTTTTAGGGAGCCGAGGGAAATGCAACTCCACAAACCCGGTGTTTGCGAGGCGAAGCACGGTAAACAAAAACTCACTTTAGAGTTCAACATACGTGCAAACTTTTAGGGAGTCGAGGGAAATGCAACTCCACAAACCCGGTGTTTGCGCGAGGCGAAGCACGGTAAACAAAAACTCACTGTAGAGTTCAACACACGTGCAAACTTTTAGGGAGCCGAGGGAAATGCAACTCCACAAGCAAACCCGGTGTTTGCGAGGCGAAGCACGGTACACAAACACTCACATTAGAGTTCAACACACGTGCAAACTTTTAGGGAGCCGAGGGAAATACAACTCCACAAACCCGGTGTTTGCGAGGCGAAGCACGCTATAAAACAAAAACTCACTGTAGAGTTCAACACACGTGCAAACTTTTAGGGAGCCGAGGAAAATCGAACGAACTTGAAAACGACCTAGAAAAAGTTTATACCTGAAAGGACCATGGTCTGGATTCGCAGCAGGTACTTATATACTTGGTTGGGTTGAATTCTCAACGCCTGGGCTTGTTCAACAGCAGCTAGGACAGGAATTTGTTCATCGGCCATGACTGAGTAAGGATAGGTAGCGTAGTGAAGGGTTCTTACGCGAACTGGGCAGTAATTAGATGCAGAGCTCTTATTTATACTCGCGCTGCAAGGGACTGGCGCGAATAGTACCGTTAAACAATGGTACCATGTATATTTATAAATAGCTTTATAATATTCATTAATAATTCATTAGGCAGCTGTCCAATCTGTGCTCAGCATTCTGGTCACGTGGCTACCTTGTAACTCCCATACAATTTCCAAGAAACTAAAAGCACGGGGAGGGTTTGAATAGTTGGCAGGGAATAGGTGGGGTTGATTAATTACTGCAATTGTTCATAAACTGATACAGAATAGTAATAAAGCTTATTAGTATTCTGTATCTGATACAGAATACTAATAGACCTTATTAGTATTCTGTATCAGATACAGAATACTAATAAGCTCTATAAGTATTCTGTATCGATCAATGTATTATATGAGAGCAACAATACATTACAGGGGCGGATCCAGGGGGAGGGTTCTGGGGGTTGCAACCCCCCCTATGGATATTTTTTTTAATACTTGTATATGTCTGTCCGTAGGTCCCTCTTGCCTTTCAGCTCTCTCCCTCGTAAGAATAATATATATATTAATATAATTAATTCCTATACTGTTTGCACGACCGTTCAACTTCGAGGTCGGTTTGACTGATAACTGAAAGAACCTGCCTTTTTTAGCGGCAAAAGTTCAAGGCAAGGTCTCACGTAAATATGAAATTTTTTGGAAAATAATTTAACAAATCCGGAAAAACACCCAAAGCAAATTTAAAGACTACACTTGTTGTTGAAATCGAGAAAATGTTGCCAAAAGTTATCTCTAACTCGAAAAAATCCGCGAAAAAGTGATTCGACTGTTCGGGTTGTTTTCGTAAAGTCACGTGATGTGACGTCGCATGTGGAACACGTGCACAGCGCTGAGAATGTACGAACTGAGATTGTTTACTAACTTGAAGGTGCTTTTACACACTAGCTCACCCAAGAAGACTCTTCCAAGCATCTTTGTTGGATGTCCAATAAACTCACAATTTTACTGAAAATTGAGTTTTGTTGTGTTACTGTAATAAAACAACTCCAGATCTCTAAAAATTGCATTTCAGAGCTTGTAGATTTCAAAATTTTCTGGGGGGCATGTAGTAGTTCGCGGCTCTTCGCCGCTCAGATAACACAACCCCCTGTTTAAAAAAAAACCTGGATCCGCCCCTGCATTATCCTAAAAGCTATAATTAAGAAAAATCAGTACACGTTAGATTTTAATCCGCAGTTTCTTTAATGTAACTCTCTTCCTCTATTACTTACTAATGATACAATCATTGGATTTCTAGCTTTGTGCGGCAATTCTTTCACAATCTCAAATAAATTATAACAAACTTTGAAAGACACGAGATTACTTCAAATTAAGGACTTCGCACAGTTCTCGCTAAATATTGCGTTACTTGCTACATTATTATTTTCAAGAACCTCGAATTAGAAGATGGTAAAGTAATGTTATTCGAAGTAGAACTTCATACGGAATTTATGTGTCAAAAGAAAGTCAATAGACTCTTTCCTTGCTACCTTGTTTTTACGAGACATCTGCCAGACTTCAGAAATCTTTACACTCCACTTCGGTGCTAGTTTGGGCACATTCCCTCAACAACTGACTCTCTTGTGATGCACTTTTGGCAGTTTACGAAATTTGTCAGCCATCGTCTCAAACTGATGCCCGTCTTAGCTCTATGACCTTCCTGTGAGAACTGTTCTTGATTTGATTGAAAAGAATCAAAACTCCGTTCGCATTCACAATTAAAGCGCCCTTTGAAAACCAAACAAAAGTGAAATGTATTCTAAATGAAAAAGCAGGCATATTACATATTTGCCGTATTTGTTCTTTGTTATGTCTTAATGAGCAATCAACTCTATTCAAAAACTACCAAGTATGAAAAGGAATAAAACATTTATTAAACAATCGATATCTTAATATAATACGAAACTGCTTTCATTGTTCAGTGCGGTCAAGCAATCGGAATGAGAATTGAATGCTAAAAGAACAGTTATTTAATTATTATATTATTTTCATCTCAATCAGATATTGACTACAATTCTGGTTGAAACGCCTACCAGGTTCAAACAATGATTAAACAATATCATAAGTAATTTACAATATTCGTGACAATGTTGTATCTTATTTACAATCTCTCGCCTTCGGCTCGAGATTGTAAATAAGATACAACATTGCCACTCATATTGTAAATAATACGTATATCACTTCACGGTTCTTTCTGTTGAGTATACCTATGAACAATGTTACCATGTATATTTATAAATAGCTGATCTCTCTTCTCTGATCTCTCTTCTCTCTCTGATCTCCTCTCTCATCTCCTCCCTGATCTCCTCCCTGATCTCCTCTCTGATTTCCTCTCTGATCTCCTCTCTGATCTCCTCTCTGGTCTCCTCTCTGATCTCCTCCCTGATCTCCTCCCTGATCTCCTCCCTGATCTCCTCCCTGATCTCCTCCCTGATCTCCTCCCTGATCTCCTCCCTGATCTCCTCTCTGATCTCCTCCCTGATCTCCTCCCTGATCTCCTCTCTGATCTCCTCTCTGATCTCTCTGATCTCCTCCCTGATCTCTTCCCTGATCTCCTCTCTGATCTCCTCCCTGATCTCCTCTCTGATCTCTCTGATCTCTTCTCTGATCTCCTCTCTGGTCTCCTCTGTGGTCTCCTCTCTGATCTCCTCTCTGATCTCCTCCCTGATCTCCTCCCTGATCTCCTCCCTGATCTCCTTCCAGATCTCCTCTCTGATCTCCTCCCAGATCTCCTCTCTGATCTCCTCTCTGATCTCCTCCCTGATCTCCTCTCTGATCTCCTCTCTGATCTCACTTTTATAGTGCCATTTGGAGTCTGGGCTTTTAAAGGTTCTAAATTGCTGGAACACATGGTATGAAAAGGCATCCCCAAGATCTTTCCTAGCCTTCTTAGTAAAGATTCTCGTTGCTGGGGAAACATTGTTAAAGGTCTGAATCAATTCTGTCATTTCATTTGTGTCCAGGATTTTACAAGGAAGCACAACTTCAGCAAACTCATTTTCTGCCATCAGGGGGAATCTGATCAGTCTGATGACCTCTTCTCCAAGAATGGCTCGTTTAGTTTCGCCATTGCAAACTAATCCCTTTTCCTCGATCCTCTTCCCAACCCATCGATCTACAGCATAGAAAAGCTCTAACTCACTGATATTAAGAGCATCTCTTCTCAGGATTTTGCACAGCATTTCTCGAGATACATTTAGAAATGGCTCCGATGATACGGCTTGTTGGGTTTGACTGTCAACAATGTCCCAAAAGTGTTTTTGAAGTTGTTCGTCACGGACTACATGTAAAATACTAAACACGTCATCTGGCCCAACTTCATTTTGAAGATGGTTCTTGCATTTCTCGGCCAGAAATGGCATCCTGTACTTTTCGGCAAGGTACAGTACTTCCATAACGTTACTTCCGGTGAAGTTGACTTCATCTGAATTCACATAGCGAAGCAGTTCGTGTAGTCCTTTCTTGCTGCATTCTGACAGGTCAATAGTTGGCTTAGTCTCTGCTAGCTTTCCGTAAAACATGGCCTCAAAGACAGGACTACTGATGGCCAGGATGTACTTGTTGGCTGGAATAGTGACTTTATTGTCTCCATCTACAACCGAGAACTCTACATCACAGAACAAGGACTTGTTGAACGCGTATTCATTACGTTCTCTCACAGTAGATAGCTGAGTTTGCCAGTTCGACTGCTCCATTTTACTCGTTTTAGATCACAAATCGAGCTGTATAAATCTGAACAACGTTCACAGAAAGCCTCGAGCCTTGGCGTGGTGTATAACTTCAGTTCTTGGAAGTGAGATTTCTTCCAGGCGTTCCGCGACAAGTTTGAGTAATCAGCGTGAACTCGGGCTTCTATGGAAAATCACTAAAATGGAAACATGTTGAAACCAACTCCGCCTGGGCGTCACCGTAGCCTTCCGAGAATCAAGCCTTCCCAAAAGTGAATAAACACACACATGAACACAAAAAGATTTTATTACTATTCTCAGCGGTCTCACTAGTGCTCATACAAGAGAACACACCATTAGCATATTTCACTTCATCGCAAACCTGCGTCGTGGCAGGTTCTCGCTCTCCGTGCTCATCGACAAGTTTCTCCAGTGGCTCCATGTGCTATCTCATTTTCCTCGTGCGTGCCTTTAGTTGGGTCTGTCATGTTTGCTTCTTGTGTTGGAGTTTGCTCGCAAGTATTCAATTGGTCGCGGAAGTTCCCTGGCTGCCTCGGTCTCTGGTGCTGTGCTTCCCAACTCTGTCCTTGGCGCAGCTTGTGTTCCTATTGCTGTCGTTCCTTTATCGTTGGAGGGTAAATTTTCGCTCTATCTCTTTCTAGCTTGACTAGTTTGTTCGTTTGCTTATTATTTGCTCGCCGTGTTTGGTCGCCTTTGTTGGCTTCTGTTGTTTTGCCTCATACATACATTCCTGCCCTGCGTATGCAGGGTTATGTATTTCTAGGTTTAGTATGTTCTTTTCCATCCTAGCTCTGGATTTTAGTTGACGCGTGTTTCATAAAGTTGGGTTTTGTTCTTTTACGCCCATGTAACAGATGTAAAATATTATACCGCGTTCATGAGATGTGTTTGGCTTCTATTGTTCCCTCATGTTTCAGGTATGCGTTTAATGATTTGTGCACTGCAGTCAGCAGTTTGTTATTCTAGCGGCCATGCTGCTTTAGAGAATATTGGCATCCATTGTTCCCTCATGTTTTAAGTTATGCATGCTTCGTCAGTTGTATGGCATGAGATGTTTTTGAAGCTATTTTGCCTCATGCGTTCAGTTATGCACATTTTTGTTGTTTTAACGGGCAATCATTTGCCGCGTTTTGTATGGCATGAGATGTTTTTGAATCTATTTTGCCTCATGCGTTCAGTTGTGCACATTTTTGTTGTTTTAAACGGCAATCATTTGCCGCGTTTTGTATATGGCATGAGATGTTTTTTAATCTATTTTGCCTCATGCGTTCAGTTGTGCACATTTTTGTTGTTTTAGCGGGCAATCATTTGCCGCGTTTTGTATGGCATGAGATGTTTTTGAATCTATTTTGCCTCATGCGTTCAGTTGTGCACATTTTTGTTGTTTTAACGGGCAATCATTTGCCGCGTTTTGTATGGCATGAGATGTTTTTGAATCTATTTTGCCTCATGCGTTCAGTTGTGCACATTTTTGTTGTTTTAGCGGGCAATCATTTGCCGCGTTTTGTATGGCATGAGATGTTTTTGAATCTATTTTGCCTCATGCGTTCAGTTGTGCACATTTTTGTTGTTTTAGCGGGCAATCATTTGCCGCGTTTTGTATGGCATGAGATGTTTTTGAATCTATTTTGCCTCATGTGTGCGTTCAGTTGCGCACATTTGTTGTTTTAGCGGCCTATACATGGGATGATATTGGCATCAATTGTCCCTCACCTTTTAAGTGACGCGTGCTTTATCAGTTGTGTACATGAGATGATTTTGGCATCGATTGTTCCCTCATGTTTCAAGTTATGCATGAGGGTGTTACTTTTAATTTACTCCCACGCCTTGTGTTGTCTTTTATCCCATTCATTTGCTGTTGAGCATTTCGGGTTAAGGTCCCCCACTTTTAAGTTTCCTTTTGCTTGTTAGTTTTTCCATGACGGTGCCTGGAGGAGACTCTTAAGTTCTCTCTCGGATTACCGGGCGCCAGGGCCGTCATCCCCGGGGTACATCCATGGGTTTTAGGTTTTGAAATCACAGCTCTCCCTTTCTAGTCCACTTCTCTCGCAGGTACATGTACCTCATTAACATCACAACGTTTTTGTATCTATTTTCCCTTTACCCGGGGATGACGGTCAATTGCGCTTTTGGTCTCAATGACATATTTACTCCCCACACATCATATGTGTCTTAGGGGTTCAGCTGCCTCGTGTGTTAACGCCCATCCACGATTATTGCCCTTGCCTTGTCGTTCTTGGGCGGTCTCCTCTTGGAATGTCCAACAGCGTTTTGTTGCAACTGTACTGTATGATTTCCTTAAGAACTTTGTGTACGCGTTTCCATCGCAAAATACCTAAAAGCGCTCTCTGTCTGAGACGGCAGCCTCACATTCCCAGAGGCCTGAGTGTTGGATTGAGTTTGGGATGTTTTGAGTATGGTTTGATTTATGTAGAATTTATGGCGCCTGTTAATCATCGTTCAGGGCCGACGCGTAAAGCTCGCTCCCATCATGCTCATCTCCTTTGAGCGCAGAAGGGACTGCTGGAAATAGATTACTATTTGGTCATGAGATCATTTGTTTTCTCTAATGGCAATTTGTTTTGTTTAAGCATTTTCTTTGCTAAGTTTGCTTTATATTCGCATATCACCTCGAAAATATCAATGCTTTATTTGGGTTGGTTTGTTTTGCTGAATACGGGTTTTTGTTGCCTCACAAATATTTCAATATTGTGCCGTCTTGAGGAACATGTTTAGTGGCTACTGTTCCACGGTTATGAAAGCAAGCACGAGATTTGAAGAAGGTAGTCAGGCTCACCATTGAAAGGGATTATTTCCACTCCGTTTAATCTATATTTGGAGATCTACTCAGTGGTGTTCGTTTGAGGTTGGGGCTCCGCGGTCGTTTGAGGTTGGGGCCCTGCGGTTGTTTGAGGTTGGGGTTCTTTGGTTTGAGTATGCTGTAACGTAGCATCGTGCAAAGTGGAGCCAGGTCTCCCATTCTCAAATATGAGTACAGTGGGACCGTTGAGAATAGGATACTATATACGACGAGTTATTACTCGGGCCCTTCCGAAGGAAGCCCGAGTTATAAAATGGGCCTTCTTTTTACTCGGGCTCTTCCGAAGGAAGCCCGAGTTATAAAATGGGCCTTCTTATTTTATTTTATTTTTTTTATTTTTTTTATTTTTTTATTTCTTGAATAGCAAATATATAAATATTTGAAAAACTCAAGCTTACAATAAATACAATAATAATAATTTACAATAATCTTATGTAAAGTATTAATTACTTAAATTACTTAATATTAATTAAGATCACAGAATGAAGAAAGAATGCGAAGTATTTGATCGTATCGAGTTTCAAGATTACTCAGCAGATAAAGGAAAACAAACGACACACAGGACTCGAGTAGCCATTTGAATCTTAGTTTTGAAAGCAGCTGTAGATCTTCAAGCTATTAAAGGTCAGGATTCTTGTTTATCGTTCGACGACTAGAAGTGGTAGAAGGACTAGAAGCTCGTGCTGGATCGAGAGAGAAGAAGTCATCTTGTGTAGTGAGAGAAATGACGCAAGCCATCGAAACGCATACGCCTAAGTACTACATACCAGATACGCATACTCTGAAATCTTCCTCGAGCGTTTTCGAAAGGGCTGTTCTACGACGTCGTTCCACGAATTCGAATTCATCAAAAAATGAACTGAAAAGCAAATGAAATGAACTCAAAAACTATCATGACCTCGCTATGCCATGTTTGTTGCTAATTGTAATAGTACGTGTACAGTTATGTCCTTGAGTATTTATAATTAAACTCACGACCAACGATGTATAACTACATCTATTGACAGAAAGCTATATGTACAGAAGTCATGCAAACATGCAGTCGAGCCAGTCGAGTTATTTTCAGTAACTCATGATGGATGTTTATTTTATTCCACGTTTGAAAAATTCAGAAGGAAAAGGAATCGTAAAAATCGTACTTCAAAACTTCATCAAAGCAAAGGCGAGCAAGGTCAATGTACGAAAATCGGGATCGTACAAAAGTAGTTTTAACTCAGACAAACAAACCAAATTTTTCATATCCTTCAGTCCGATTTTGTTAGGTTTTTTTTACTGACAATTGTTTTGAAAATAAACAGTGTTTGCATGATAAAATGTAGGTTTCTCCGTGTTCTTTTCAGTACAATTAGTTTCGTTGTATGATCCTTGTCTAAGTCATACATCTATTACGCGACCTAATTTTAGAACCGCCGCGTAGCGCTATTTAAAGCAGAATTTCCACGCTCAAAACAGGTCAGTGAACGGCAAAAATGCAATCGAAATCAAAACGTCCTTAGATTTTAGGGATCTATTACAGAAGAAGACGCTCAATGAGCGTATAGTCGGGCATTACGGACAATGATAGTTGCGTGACGAGGGAGACTATTTGTGTCGGTGAGCATCGATAAAGATCTCCGAATCGTCGAGGTACGTCTACAGTACGTACTTTAAATTAAACATAGTCTCCCTCGTCACGCAACTGTCAGTCATTGTCAGGTCCATCGTCACGCAACTGACATTGTCCTTGTCATAATGCCCGAGTGTACGCTCATTGAGCGTCTTGTATTTATTATTATTTTATTATTTATTTTTGGTCACAGAATGAAGAAAGAATGCGAAGTATTTGATCGTATCGAGTTTCAAGATTACTCAGCAGATAAGGGAAAACAAACGACACACAGGACTCAAGTAGATTTTATCATAATTATATAGTTATAGTAGTTTGGGATTTTTATTGTATATTTATATTGGGTTGGTAGGGGTGGTGATTAAATTAATTATAGATTAGGGGTATATACTTTTTATAATATTATATTTTAGATTTTTTAGTACGTGCACGTTCTTACGAGTTTTACTGTAAGCTCTTTTGTGTTCTACGTGAATAAATAAATTATTATTATTAATAATCTTAGTTTTGAAAGCAGTTGTAGATCTTCAAGCTGTTATGCAGTGTTTTTCAACACCAAATTATTATTTCACGTAATAGATCATGCAATACGTCACGCTACAATCTCGTCCCCAGAGCCCACGTTCCTCTTGGTCAGCACCGAGAAACGAGAGGCTCTGGCTGCAACCGATTTTAGTCTGAAAATCACGGACCGGAAGTTTAGACTGCGCATGTTCCACAGGTAGCCCAAGCTGTGTATCAGTACATTATTATAAGAGAATGTATGTTGATGTCAATAAAATCAATAAGATAATACAGTTAAAATGAAATCCTCTATAAAGCCCTCTGTATCTTCTTCAATCATTTATTTATTGCCTGTGAAGATTTGAAGCGATTTGGACGAGAATTGAGCGAGTTATAGCCATTTTAAAATTAGCCCTTCTCTGGCCGTGAATTCAGTTCTAGAATCCTGTCCTTTTGATATATATCTTGTATTACATACAAGTACTTCTAAAACTGCTTTCACAATAAAGATTAATATCTACTTGAGTCCTGTGTGTCATTTGTTTAGCGATTAGAATGGTTTTTAGCGAGTTTTGGGACAGCGTGTAGCTCTCGATCGGGAGCTCCGTAAACATGGTAAACTCCGCCATTTTCTAATTAGTCAGTTTACTTCCGGTCCTTGCAGCCAGAGCCTCTCGTTTCTCGGTGCTGACCAAGAGGAACGTCGGCTCTGGGGACGAGATTGGTCACGCTATATAATATATGCGCAGTAGAATTGCGCAGTGCAAAACTAAGGAATTACCTTTAAAAACGTTATTTGTGACGTAACAGGCCACGTGACCCATCCCTTATCTTAAAATACGTACCAAAATGTTAAGGTTCACGAGATATATTATGTTGCCGAAAATTTTGAGAGAAATGACGCAAGCCATCATACGCATACGCGTACTACATACCAGATACGCATACTCTAAATCTTCCTCGAGCGTTTTCGAAAGGGCTGTTCTACGACGTCGTTCCACGAACTCGAACTCATCAAAAAATGAACTGAAAAGCAAATGAAATGAACTCAAAAACTATCATGACCTCGCTATGCCATGTTTGTTGCTAATGGGCTTGTGAACACCCGCCACGTGACTTTTTAAATTTTCACCGCAGACAAACGAAAATACCATAACTGGAAAGAGCATACTAAAGTTAGTAAAAGTGGAAAGTTTGAAGGGAAATACGTACTAAGGGCAATAGTTACAGGCATTCAAATGCAAACTTTGCCTTTTTTGTATGAAAATGTATGTTGGAAGGCAACAGCTTGCCTTCCAAGCGAAAACTCATACAAATCCTTGTCAAAGCGGGAAACTTTGAAAGCCGTTAACTTTTTTCTTATTTGCTTGATTCTTTTCAAATTTTCAACTTTTACTAATTTTAGTATGCTCTTTCAAGTTGTGTTATTTTCGTTTGTCTTCGGTGAAAAATTAAAAAGTCACGTGGCGGGTGTTACAAGCCCATTGTAATAGTACGTGTACAGTTGTGTCCTGGAGTATTTAAACTCACGACCAGCGATGTAACTACATCTATTGACAGAAAGCTATATGTACAGAAGTCATGCAAAAAGTTGAGCCAAACGAGTTGTACATGTTTTCATTTATATTGGATGAAGCGAAAGATCGATCGTCGACGCCTTGTGTTTAATGTGCAGAAGAGAAATGATATTGTATCGAGGAAGCATGATTGACTGAAAATAGTGCTATTGAAGTCTTTGTAAGCTTAAATATATTTAACAAAAACAAACGCGTCTTCAATTACAATGAACAAATGAAGGGCGTTATCAGAACCATCTGACCTATGCAACCTCAAGACGTACCAAGTACGTACTGATTCGGATATATTTATCTATGCTCGACACAGTCTCCCTCGTCACGCAATTGTCATTTATTGTCATAACATGCATTGGACGTATTATCTGAATTGGAGATTGTCACGGAAGAATGACTCTATAGTCTCTTCGTCTGTCAATTTTGAGATAGCTGTGGCTTGTTCTACCAATGGTGTGTGTTGGTGAGCAAAGATACAGATCTACGAATTGTCGAGTTTCGATTCGTCCAAAGAACGTCTCCCTCGTCACGCAACAGTTGTCATTGTCATAATGCCCGAGTGTACACTCATTGAGCGTCTTGTTTCAATCTAAATATAGATGAGAATACACTTAGATTTTTGCCCCTGGACCTCCGGTGCTTCCTGATTGGTTTGTGCTTTGTAATCTCTCTTGTGGCCAGACTTTTTGTCTCCTTCTGCCATATCGCGATCGGTACCACGAAGAAGAAAAAAATACCATCTCGAATCTTAGACTCGTGCGCCGGCCTTCGGCCTGGGCACGAGTAATGAGCAGCTGTGTTTTATCACGGCACAGTCGAGTGGGTGTAGACCTGATAACATGTACACTGAGTACATGAGTTTATAAATGGTGTTGAAAACTTTATTTGGCAAATAAGACAATAAAGTTGTTTTCAATTTCAATCCAAAATAGCAAGATAAAATTAAACTTGAGCACATCGTGTTGCTTTTATGTCTATGACGTGTGCACAATGCCCCTAATGATCCCACAAATTTGAGTCGGCCCTGACAGAAAGGTCAATCAGAATGATGCGACGCTACTTGAGACCTTCCTGTATTAGCCTGCAACTTTATATAACGATCTCATTGGTATTCTTTATATAAAATATCATACTTATTGCTGCGAGCCATCAGGCGAGCAGCGAAACTAATCTTGACGGAGTTCCTGTGCCATGTGTGGTCGTGTGGGATCTGGGCACTTATGTGGATGCAACGAGAGTCTCGACCACATTTCACGGAGTTTGGATGCTTACAAGATATAAAAAACTTGGATAGCAACGAGACCATAAGGGACAGAGAGGGAGTCTCACGCATTTTCTGGGATATCTTAATTTCACTAAATCTATTTTTAGAATGCGGACGCCAATGGAAACATACTCACGGCTTCATGAGAAATTAACAAGGCAGTGCGAAAGGAAAGTGGTATCTCGTCTTTTCTCCTTTTTCTTTAACCTATAGCTACATCATGTTGTGAATAAATTAACATTTTTGGCTTGATTTTTGGCATTTTCGCCTTTTCAGTTATTCTGCACGTGCACACTTTACAAATCACACCAGCAACAGCTGCGCATGTTATGTAATACACAACTTGTAATATATTAGTGATACACAGCTCCACTGACAGAGTTTGTGGGTACCGGAAATATGTTTCCTTTGGCGTCCGTCACTTCGTGTTTCTAAAAATAGAGTTAGTGAAATTAAGATATCCCAAGGGCATGACTGCGAGACTCTCTCTGTGTCCCTTATGCTCCGCTCTTGATAGAACTGAAACTTGCTTCAAAGTATAATGCTCATTGTTCCTTTATACTTTATAATAATATCATCTGTCCTTCTCAACGGGTACGGTTACCATAGCAATGTGCGCACTGACGTATATTGGGTATGATACATGTTTATCGACCTGTAGAATGCGCACTTCCTCATCAAGCCCTAGTGATAGATATTTGATCCCTGACGTCTTGTAAAACTTTTCACATCCATTGTTATTAAAAGCTGCAATGTCAACCTTCACCATGAACTTGTGTTTCTGTTGAATACAGACCATACCGTGGCTAGGGTGCAGGTATGTATTGCGTCTGAAACTCAGCTGTCTTGTTCTGTTGTTAAACATGACTATAATGTCCAGTCCATATAGAAAGCCAGTCCATCGCCAACAATACTAATGAGACCAATCTCTCACCATTTTGTTCTTTTAGGAGAGCGAGCGAAGGAAGAAAATAGGGCCCAGGTCCCTGAAGAGCACGGCCTGCACCAAGACGAGGTTGAACAGTTCTACATTCTTTGTTGTTCGAACACAGGAAGCCCAAGCTGTGGTTTTGTGGAGAATATCGTAAAAATATTTTCTCCTGTAAATACTGTAATAAAAGACTTGAAACTGTGGTAGTGTCTTGTGGTCTTTATTTACTATCCCTGTGCAAATTTTTAGCGAATTTCAGCATTTTTCAGTGTCTCCCCTCACCCTCATCTAAAGATAAAATTATAGTTTATCAGGAAATATTCAAGTGAATTTAAAACTATTAGGCAAGTTTCGGTGTCCCGGTGTGTCATGGCGGGCGAATCTCCAGTCATTACTCAGTCAAAACAAGACCATTTAAAATCGTGTTCTTTTTGTTCTGACACTCAAATATTGGCTCACAAAGGCGCATTATTTACTCACCATTAGTCGGGTAAATATTTCTTAGAGTCTAACTAAGGCACGTAAACGACTGATATTTTCACCTAAGATTCTAGCAGATTTATAAATGTATGGCGAAACTCAACTTCCGGTTGGATTTTATCCCGATTCGGTTCCAGGAATCACGGTATTCCTTAAACTCTGACTTGGCTTATTGCAAGATACTTTCTTGAACTTAAAACTTTCTTTCGTTGAGGACTGCGATGTGGAGAAGACACTGACGTTGGGAGTTGAATCGAGGTGATGAATCTCCTTCATCATCGCAGTCGGCTCTGCGGAACTTTGAATATATTCTCTGTAGAAATATACGTCGTCTTTTCAAACTTCCCGTACTTCAGCTTCAGAGGACATTTACAAAACCTACAGTAGTCATTAACTCTTTCAGGATTTGATTTTCTTCCAGATTTAATTTTACTAGCTTTTTTGGAGTTTCACCGCCGGACATTTTGTAAACATTTTGACTACACGTGAGTGTGACAGATGACCGGAAATAATGATGTGTTATTTTTATTATGAACTTGACCTTTTATAACTCTTGCTCTCATTGGTCAATGTATGTGGGCGGTCCGACTAAATTTTCCAAGGTTTTGACATTCGTTGGAAATTCAATTTCTAATGGATTTGCAGGGTTTGAAGTGCGTATACTGCATTTCTTGCAGTGTTGATATAAAGGAGAGGAGCTTCAGTTGCTCGTAGTAAAGATAAGCTAGAACGCTTGATATATAATCAAGTTAGAATTATAAAAATTAAATTTTAGGTCAAATAAGAATATCATAATATTAGTTTCATAACACTAAACAAACACCATAATCTTGTCAACAGAAGTTGTTAATTGTTGTTTAATAATCATCGCAATGACGATACCATTTTTTAAATTTCCTTTAAAACTTTACTAGCTGTGGACAAATATAGCCCCACCAGCCCCTCCCCCTTCGTGCTGGGCCCAAGATTGGTCCCCTTTAGGGGTTCCCTAGTCTCCTCCGCACCAATGTTACGTGACGGAACTAAAATCGGGTGCGTAGATGATGATGATGGCAGTCAACCCCCACTGCACCGTTCCCCTCCCTCGTAGGGTAGCCCAATGGTACCCTGCTGGTAGGGTAGCGAAATGGTCTGGCTCTAATGTTGAAGCTACAACAATAACACTTGATTGTCTGAAATTGTCATATATTGTTTCTCATTCTACAAGTTTTTCATTTTCACTTTCAGATGAGATATCGAACATGTCATCAGGTGTCATAATTTCCATTGCACTAATCATTTTAAAAATTGAACATTTTGGATTGTCTGTCGCGTTAATTTTCTTTATTTGGAAGCAATTTTGCCCTCAATTCACGAACGGAAGTGAAATTGGGAATTATTATTATGAACCGGTTTCACTTCCGGTTCTCCATCAGTAAGACATTCTCCTCCCCACCCCCCACAGTTACTAACAGGTACCGGATGCTGACACTCGTATGACAAGCACGTGACATTTATTATGTTTTGATTCCCTGTAAAACCGCTTGTGGACCAAAATTACAAAATTAAACTGGTTCATCGAGTGAGTTAAGCAATGAGGGAAGAGAAAGAACTGTATCCTGACGTCTTCATCTTCGTAATTCTTTCTAGGATTTCAAGAAACGATGTTTTACGCCGGTCTGAAGCGAGTTTGGTCTTCCCATCTCCACGGGTAAGTCATTTGACTAAATTTCTTCTTCTAAACGATTATTTTAAATACCAAGAGGGCATGAATTCTTCGGTGCTGCTATGAAACAGATGGTATAGCCTTGTTTGTTATGGTCTACTTCGGTTTGACTGAGTTGAGCGTTGGTTCGTGACGACTAGAATATGGCGTGTTATGATCCTTGGTAGAAATTTTAGAAAACAATTTTTTAAATTAGAAATGTTCTATCATATGTGTCGCGACTAATCCCTATGGATGAACTAGGACGACCACTTTCTGTGAAATACGACTGTTTGTTTACCAGGGGCAGCCTTTAATAACCGAGCAGTCCGTACTGGAGAATATTGACCGACCAGTGAATTGAATAATGCTATTCAATTCAAATGTTTTCACCAAAAAAAATTGAATCTCGAGGGACGCACGCGTCTCGGTTTTCACGTGACGTCATCAAAAAGCTAAAATCCAAACTATTCACCTCACAAAACTGTTTGTTGGATATCTTGTTTATGTCGTTATATATAAGAAAAGTCTTACCAAAATAATTTGGTAATTTAGATGTTTTGTTTTCGATTTATTGCGAGTCAAATTCTGTCACGCAATACTGTCACGCGCATTTCAAAGCCGTAGAAATAGGAAAATTCGTTTGAAATAATACGATTTTAACTTAGTAGATGATGGGTAACTTTATTTTGATGAATGTAGCTGTTTAAAAATTGAAATGTTTGCAATATAAACATGATTTGCAGTCTTCGTGACTTGGCCGCCATGTTGGTTTTAACTAAATTATGAGCATAAGCGATCGCTCATATCTTCGTATCTAAAACTTCTTTTAACTAAGCCTTCGGCTGAGATATATAGTTTTGGCTGCTCTTTCGGCCTATGAAGGTTTTGTTCTATAGAAGTCATGGGAAAATTTTCAATGACGTAGGTGAAAGCCGAGAGCCGGGTCGTGAAAGTATAGACCGCAGAGCGCAGCGTCGCTAATTCAAAATTCAAGGGCCCAAAAATTCAAGCACGCAAACAAGAAATCTTGTGGGACAAATTCACCACAATACGTTTTCCACTCAGAAGGACGCTTTATAACGGACCGGCAATCACTGACGGGTGGCTTTGACCCTTACTGTAGTGTCAAAATGAACTACAGAAATGAAAAGAGCAGCTTGAAATTAGTAAAAGGGCGAAGTTTCAGCTCATAATGTCTGACACAGAGGAATGACATGTAGATTAAAAATAGAATCCCATAGCTCATATGAAACTCGCGCGCTGATTGGCTGAGAAGCAAACCGGATGAAAGGGAATTTAGCGTGGAATTCAACACTTTGAAAAGCTGAATTCAACGATATATAGGGACCCGCGCTGAATTTTGTATTCAAGTTCGATTTTCGTCTTTGTTTCTCACCAAGAGAACAAATAAACATTGAGATTGCTTACAAAAGGAACAAACAAAAACATTTACAGACAGAAATAATGAATTTTTGTTTTGCAAATGAGATTAAAATCAAGACATTTGAAAAGCTGAATTCAATGAAAAAACAGGAAGCCCGCACTTTTGATGTTGTTGGCCATTCACAAAACAACAACATTGAACTGAACAAAACAATCGTAAAACATATACCTTGCAAGCTTAAATTAATACTCTTCTGAATGAATGATACTCCAGATCGATGCACTGATAATTATTGAAATTTATCAGCGAGATAAGAATTTGTTTATTTACAAAACTTTCACCTATTAAAGTTTGAGCAACAACTACAAATACAATCTAATAGAAGCCAATAGATAAACAACAACAATAGTCTAATTTAATACATAATTTACACCTAGCAAAATCTGTATCTGTAAGCTTAATATGGCTAAAATACAAAACTGCAAATTATCCAGTTGGCTAAATTGCTTATCGCTCGGCTGCCGGCTGCCGGCTTTGACTTGTTCAGTTGTTGTAGTTGTACAATAATTGTAAGCTTACTGGATGCACAGGTAGCCCAAGCTTTACTCATGAGTCATGGCAGCTTTGCCTATCAGTTTTATTGAAAAACCTAAAAACACAATTTCTCTGAAAATACTGAATAAAGTTTACTAAAACAAACACAGTGTGTTTTACTATACATTCTTCACATCTGAAGTGAATTTCAGCTCATTTTAATCATTTTGAGTATTTGTTTTCCCCTCATATGTATACTGTCTCTCTTGGCGTCTTTGTGTTTCCCGCAGCTACTGAACGTTAATTGTTGTAAACACTGAACTAACGCCTGCTTTTTTTTTCACCCAAAGACATAGATGTTTACGTCCATGGTCGAGACCGGCATCCCTGCTTGCCGCACAACGTAGCTCGACACACAAACAAAGACGAACTAGTATCCACACAGACTCTGGTCTTCCCTCCAATGCAGACATAGTGATATGCGGCGGTGGTATTATCGGGTGTTCTGTGGCTTACCATCTCTCTAAGCTTGGATGGAATGACATTGTCTTATTGGAGCAGGGAAGGTGGGTAACAGCTTGGATGTACAACCTACTGCTAAACTACGTGCACTTTCTTGTACTCGCTTTTCTTTTTTTTTTCTTTTTTCTTCTACTCGCTTGTTTTAAATCTTCTTCTTGTACTCGCTTGCAAAGAGTGATGCTGTAGCTCCGGTCGTACACTGATCAGACCTAAGTACAGTAAGTAAGGAACGAGTAAGGAATGTCTTTTCACAACGACACCTACGGCCGGGGGGGGGGGGGGGGGGGGGTACTCCTAATATTTTGTTAATATGGATGTGCGGCGCGTCAGGATCCGGACTTTAAATGCGTGAAATTGGTAAAACTAGGTTTGAGTCAGGAAAAAGGTATGTCCAGTTCTCAAGACAACAAAATCGAATGTAAAAAAATGTAATTATACTAATTATAGAATCGTAAGTAAGTAAGCGAGACAAAATCGAGAAATATCAACTTTTTATTTGGTCGGAAATTAAACGCTCAGTGCTCAATTTTCTTTGAGTTCTTTTTTGGGGGGTATTTCCGTTCCAAATTTCACAATAAACGGATTTTTCGGTCTATAGCTATATTGTATTTCCGGGTAGCGGTCTGAATCCTAGCGCCGCACATACCCAACCACTTTCCCGGGGAGTACCCCCCCCCCCCCCCCCCCGGCACTTACGCGTACGAAGGAATGCGGCTCAGTTGTATCTGCCTCAGCTTATGTAATACGAACCTCTCGTGGCTTGTTGTTAGCTAAACTGAAGGCGAGCACCGAGCCACAATGATCCCGAAGAGCTAGTCAGTTGATTTGCCTGAATAGAGTCGTTTTCGTACGAGTGGGAAACCTACGGTACGGAGTTACGGTCACGGTACAGAATCGAAGACATCTGTTCAACCAATCACAGCGCGCAAAGTCATTGCTCAACTCATTCAAAAAGCAACTCTATTGCGTTCAGTATTGCACCGTTTCACATACGTTCCACCTATACCTCGCAGCCTGACGTGTGGTACAACATGGCATGCAGTAGGGTTGATAGGAAAACTACGAGCAACCAGCACAGAGACAAAGCTCTCTAACTACGGCACAGACTTGTATAAGTCGCTTGAGGAAGAAACTGGACTTGGAACAGGTAAATACGTGTTTATACTATCTTCTTGATTTTCTCGTTTAATGAAACATTGCGCGCAATATATATTACTGGCAATATGATTGCAACGTGTGTCCACCTCTGCAATTGTTGTAACCAAGTTTATTGAAGTACAGTGTGATCCTACTTCTGCAACATTGCGCGCAATTACTGGCAATATGAGTGTGTGTCCACCTCTGCAATTGTTGCAACCAAGTTTATTGAAGTACAGTGAGTGTGATCCTACTTCTGCAACATTGCGCGCAATATTACTGGAAATATGATTACAGCGTATGTCCACCTCTGCAATTGTTGCAACCAAGTTTATTGAAGTACAGTGTGATCCTACTTCTGCAACATTGCGCACAACAGTTTCAGAAGTAGGATCGAGTTCTACTTCTGCAACTGTTGCGCGCAACGTTGCATCGTGTGACACCCCCCAAAAAAACTTGTTGCGCGCAACGTTGCAAGAAAGGTTGCATCGTGTGTCTGGGCCTTTAGCGTCTTCTGTTAATTCTCCGTTTCTCAAGATTATGCGCGCGCAAAGTATTCATCCAACTGAGGATCTGCCTTCACGTGCGCGCGCAAAGTATTCATCCAACTGAGGATCTGCCTTCACGTGCGCGCGCAAAGTATTCATCCAACTGAGGATCTGCCTTTACGTGCGCGCGCAAAGTATTCATCCAACTGAGGATCTGCCTTCACGTGCGCGCGCAAAGTATTCATCCAACTGAGGATCTGCCTTCACGTGCGCGCGCAAAGTATTCATCCAACTGAGGATCTGCCTTCACGTGCGCGCGCAAAGTATTCATCCAACTGAGGATCTGCCTTCACGTGCGCGCGCAAAGTATTCATCCAACTGAGGATCTGCCTTCACGTGCGCGCGCAAAGTATTCATCCAACTGAGGATCTGCCTTAATTCACGTGCGCGCGTTGCTGTAATTAGAGAGATTTAGCAAACACGACGCGACGTGAAAGAGGACGGCGCGCGCGCTGACGAATAACTGTGAAACGACCGTTGGCGTCCTCAACGTCATGAAGAGGACGTGAAAACAAGTGAAATGGCGTCGTGAACTTGACGTCGCGACGTTGTCACGGTAGTCACGCAATGCCAAATGTGATATATTCGTCATCTAACGTCGTGTTGTCGCGTCGCGTCGTGTTTGCTAAAACTCTCTATTAATTGTGTCCACAACGACATATATATTTTCGGTAGATTGTTTGTAATGATTTCGTTGGCACCGAGTTCGATTCTCTGTAAGATCGATGATAGTTACTCTGTGTATTTAAATCATTGCAGGCATCAAGACTTGTGGCGGGTTGTACTTGGCAAGAACCAAGGAACGGATGACTTTATTTAAGCGAAATGAGGCGACGTGCAGGTACTCATTTCATTAAGGAAAATGTGTCAAATACTGAATCCAATACAGCGGCCATCCAACTGATTGTCATTAGAAGCTACCTTTACAGTAATTTGTAGTACGAATCTGAGAGCTAGCGGCTTTGGGGAAGAATGATAGTCAAGGTGCTAAGTAATGGCCGTTTCTCATAGAAATAGTTCTGATCAGAACTGTCACGACCAGAAGACCAAAGTACAAACACAAGAAGCGTTATTTTACTGTGAAGATGCGAGCACTGTGCTTATAATTATACTTGCGTCGGTCTGTTTTTATGTGACACTTGAGCTTAGGCTTGTGTCGCTAGTGAAAACCAGGCCTTGTGTTAGTACCGTGTTCGTGGTGCCGAGCGTTTCTCATTTTTGACGCAGGGTGTTTGGAATCAACGCAGAGCTTGTCACACCTCAAAGAATTCAAGAGCTTTGGCCTGTTGAGATTAACATAGACGACGTACAGGTAAAACCCATTCGATGTTGCAAACCACCTTGAAGTTAGTAATTGTTGTATAGATCGCAGATGCTCTCCTGTGTCCCCTCCCTAATCTTTTCAATTTGCTTTCCCGTGTCCCCCTCCCTACGCCCTGCGTAATTTCACAGATTTACATTTGCGATTTTTCATCGTTAAATTGTGAAACGTACGGCCGGTATATTAAATTGAGCACCATCTGTACAATAACCTCCAATCCGGTATGGCTATGCATGCAGGGACGCATCCAGGAATTTTGACAGGGGGTCCGAACAAAATTGACTTCAAACCTGTGACAAAACTAGATTCTATGATTAAACAATCAATTGAACCTCAGGTATGACAGGGGGGGTCCTGTGGCGGATTTAGGGGGGGGGTTCATTGGGTGCCCGTGCACCCCCCTTGCTGCCCAGGAACAATTCAATAATACGATTTTTTTTAATACAAAAAATCGGTGCGCATAACATTTCCTTCTGGAGTGAACCCCCCCACCTCAAAATCCTAGATCCACCCCAGGGGTCTGGACCCCGACCCTCCCCCTGGATCTGCCACTAGTGCTATATATATATATATGAACTAATAGACAGATTGCTGTTAAAGGGTGGTTTGTGGTTACCCGAGGAAGGAGCAGCAAACCCGACTGACATCAGTCAATCTTTAGCGAGAGGTGCCATCATGAATGGTGAGTAGAAGTATCCCGTCTGGTTTACTGAGTGCGAATGGCAAGACACCATCATCAATGCATATTGTACACAGCTGACAACTATGTTTTGGACCACCATATACAAGTAGGATTTCAGTTAAAATTCACTTTCTTTTCTTTCTTCTTTGAACGTCGGTAGCTCGTTTACCAGCCCGACTCTAAGCACACCATGGTATGCGGTCTAGTTTCAAACCCAGCTAGGGTAGCAGGGCCGTATACAGCAGGGGTGACAGGGGGTGGCTGCCCCCTAGCAAAGCGAATTTAAAATATACAAATGAAACAATAAGAGAACCATACAAAAAATGTCTGCCGAATATATTTTGCTAAACACTGTCCCCATGGAATTTGGGTTATATACGTCCCTGGTAGTATTGGGGAGTTTTGTGAACCTTCCCCCAGACACAGAACGATTCCCCACGTCTTATCTTGAAAATAAATAATAAATAAAATAAAATAAAAAATAAAAAAATAAAAAAATAAAAAATAAATAAAAATAAATAAATAAATAAAGTATGGCCGTGATTGTAGCCTATAAATGTCTTACTGTTTTCCAGGAGTAAAGATCTATGAGAAGGTAGCTTTGGATGCTGTAGTGACCGATGGTGGAGTGGTGCAAGGGGTGACCACAGATAAAGGAGATATCAACTGTAGAATATTTATCAACTGCGCAGGCCTGGTAACTAAGAATCATTACTAAATGATCAATATGGCTTTTATCAGACACTGTCATCGCCATTATCATATGATCATAATCATCATCATTATCAATACAGCTTTCATCATCATCGCCATTGTCATCGCCATCATCATATCATCGTCATCATCATCTTCACTATACAATGCACTACTTTCCAATAATGCATCCCAAGTCTGCTTTTAATATCTAGTTTACTGATTCAACCAATCATTCTGATATAAATGTCTTTTGTTTTTCTCCATACAGTGGGCAAGAGAACTAGGACAGGTATGATATTATGTCATGAACAGATTACAATAATTTATCATATATAATTCTAATCGATTAATTCTTGCGCGCGCTGAGAACTTCAGACGTGATTGCTCTAGCTCTCGTACGTATCGACTGTAGGCTTTCAGCTTGGACTGGGACACTGTTTGCGCGTGTTATTTTACCTTGGGGTACCTTGTGGGTACCTTGTGGGTACCTTGTGGGTACCTTGTGGGTACCTTTGGGAAGCCACTGGGACGTGAAAACAAATCGATATACAGTCAAACCTGTATTAAGCGGTCACCCTCTATTAAGCGGTCAGTTATAAAAGTCCCGAAATTTTCTTCTCATATTTACTGTAAATGTGACCTCTATGTGCGGCCCTATTGCCTTGCACTGCAAAGTTTTCTTTTATGAACTACTACGCGCAAATTCAATGACTTACTTCATGACATTGAACTACGAGACGCCAAATCCCAAATAAGCCATAACGGAGTTCTTTCCCGTTCAGCCCAACGATATGTAGACACTGTACATGTTGGCATTATTTTGTGTTCACAGAAGTTTACATGGACGCGAAGCCTACGTACAGGGCCTGCATTTTTTAGATATATTCGGTTGTTGTTACTGTTCCTTGATGTACATACAAATGTATAGTGTTGGTTTTGTCATAAATCACATATTGGGCTGAAATAATATGTTTATTGCCATTATTATCGCTTATTTTGTGTATTTTCTAAAAACCTCTATTAAGCGAGCAACCTGTATTAAGCGGTCAGTAGGCCATTCCCCGATGGCGACCGCTTAATACAGGTTTGACTGTAGAAGCAACTGAAAAACTGGCGTGCACCGCTCTGATTGGCTCATACGTAAAGCTTTAGGCTCCTTGTGATTGGCTCGAACAGATTACTCACGGATTTGTAATCCACGAAACTTATCTGTTGTCAAGGAGACCGTGACGACCCTCACCCCATACCCTCCCCCTGGTGCAAACCCGTAATGTTCTGACTTCTTTATTTTCAGAGAAGTAACCCGAAAGTAAATGTTCCAATTCATTCTTGTGAGCATTTTTACATCGTTACTAAGACCGTCGAGGGAGCTCACTCTATGCTGCCAAACATGAGAGACCCGGATGGACATATTTACTGCCGTGAGTGGAGCGGTGGTCTCATGATTGGTGGATTTGAACCCGAGGCAAAACCTTGCTTTCACGATGCTGTGCCCTCTAAATTTGAATTTCAACTCTTACCGGAGGACTGGGATCATTTTGGTAAGATGGCAGTGGTTTAGATGATGATAATGGTGGTAGTAGTAGTGATGGTAGAGATTGTGCGGGTGGGATCATTTGTGGCAATGAATGATGGCAGATGGTTAGTAGAGTGATGGGTATGGTATTATAGTGGTTGTAGTGAGTGGTAGTGGTAGTGGTAGAGATGGTAGTGGTATGATAGTGGTTGTAGTGATGGTGGTAGTGGTAGAGAGGGTAGTGGTATGATAGTGGTTGTACTGATTGTGGTAGTGGTAGAGATGGGTAGTGGTATGATAGTGGTTGTATGAGTGAGAGGAGGATGGTGGTTGTGGCAGTGATGGTATGGGTGGGTATGATAGTGGTTGTATGATGTAGTAGTGGTAGTGGTAGAGATGGTAGTGGTATGATAGTGGTTGTAGTGATGGTAGTAGTGGTAGTGGTAGAGATGGGTAGTGGTATGATAGTGGTATGATAGTGGTAGAGTGATGGTGGTCGTGTAGTAGAGATGGGTAGTGGTATGATAGTGGTTGTAGTGATGGTGGTAGTGGTAGAGATGGGTAGTGGTATGATAGTGGTATGATAGTGGTGGTAGTGTAGAGATGGGTGGTAGTGGTTGTAGTGATGGTGTGGTAGAGATGGGTAGTGTAGTCATGCTCGAGAATCCAGCGGTGCTAGCTCTTCGGCGCGGGCTCGATGTTTCATCCGAGCCCGCGCCGAAGAGCACCGCTGGATTCTCGAGCATGTGGTTTAGTAGCACTATCCTTTGTTAAAAAGGTGTCCGCCCACTAAAGGCACTTTCCAATTGACCTGACAAACCGGTCTGTTTCGTTAATTTTAACAAACATGCATGCATAACTCAAGCAGCCGCCATCTTGAACATGTACAGACCAACTTTAATTCGATTTCCAACCCCAACCAAACTGATATTAAAATCAGTAGCGGACAGACAGACAACGAGTCCAATGAAAAGCGATCATGAATAATAATAAACTATTGATAAACTGTTATTGCGCATGTCTTACAGAGGTGCTGATGGATCAAATCCTACACAGGATACCCGCTGTCCATAATGCTGAAATCCGCCAGATGATAAACGGCCCAGAGAGCTTTACACCTGATGGCAAGTACGTCATGGGAGAAGCACCAGAGGTGAGCTATATATAGCTATATTTCTGTTGTTCTACCACAGGAAGCCCAGCTAATTGTTAAAAATATATAGATACGCATGCGCGCGTCTTGTTGATGGGCTTCCTGTGGTAGAG
>JAUJYZ010001408.1:0-67500 GCA_033675265.1 Actinostola sp. cb2023 | reverse complement strand
AAAAGTTCTTTTAATGTTTAATCAAGAATCTAACGCCCATCTCTTCTCTTTTTACCTCTTAGAACTGGAGTTAGAAAGCACAAGTAAGTCTGATAGGATTAGCCTGGTGTTTCTAGGGTTTTTATATGTGCGCAATGGTTAAGTGTACAGCCGGCGCCCAAGTTTCTACAATACAGTGATTCAGGATTGTTGTATGTTTGTAGTTGTGCCGAGCGATGACGTGTTTGGTAAACCGCCCTTCTTTCGTAACGTCCAAATCGAGGTCAAAGCAAGCCGGGAAAACGTTGCACTGGTAGATTTGACGTCAGTGGGAATCTTTGAACTTACGGTAAGTAGTGAAGTACGGGATGTGGTATTTACAAAATGATGAAATGAGCTATATAAGAACAGCCATTACTATTATTATTCATTGCAAGCCATACACAGCGACCATGTTGGATGACGTCATCTACGTAGCTTGTTCTTTCATCCGTCATCCTTTTCACTAATGAATAGTTACAAAAACTATTTACGGAAAGTTCAATTGTTATAGTTAAATTTCTTTAATTTGTCTATTTACCAGTCGACAGATCAAAACTCTGTTGTGCAATTTCTCCAAGTGTTGTGTGCAAAAGACGTCGACGTTCCTGTTGGACATATCGTTCATACTGCTATGCTAAACGAGCAAGGGTGTTATCAGATGGACTGTACAATAGTAAGGACCAACGAGAACAGGTTCGTACATTCACTCCTTCCTTCCTTCCTTCCTTCCTTCCTTCCTTCCTTCCTTCCTTCCTTCCTTCCTTCCTTCCTTCCTTCCTTCCTTCCTTCCTTCCTTCCTTCCTTCCTTCCTTCCTTCCTTCCTTCCTTCCTTCCTCCTTCCTTCCTTCCTTCCTTCCTTCCTTCCTTCCTTCCTTCCTTCCTTCCTTCCTTCCTTCCTTACTTCCTTACTTACTTACTTACTTCCTTACTTCCTTCCTTTCTTCTTTGCTTTCTTCTTTGCTTCCGGCCTTCATTCCTTCATATCGTTCATACTGCTATGCTAAACGAGCAAGGGTGTTATCAGATGGACTTACAATAGTAAGGACCTTCGAGAACTTCGTTCCTTTCTTCCTTCCTTCCTTCCTTTCCTTCCTTCCTTCCTTCCTTCCTTCCTTCCTTCCTTCCTTCCTTCCTTCCTTTCTTCCTTCCTTACTTACTTACTTCCTTACTTCCTTCTTTCTTCTTTTTGCTTTCTTCTTTGCTTCCGGCCTTCATTCCTTCCTATAAACATATATTATTATTGTTGTTGTTGTTGTTGTTATTATTATTATTATTATTATTATTATTATTATTATTATTATTATTATTATTATTATTATTATTATTATTATTATTATTATTATTATTATTATTATTATTATTATTATTATTGCCACCTATTTGCAGTATATATTATTACACATTCTTATGTTGTCCTTGTAATATGTTCCAGCTACCTTGTCCTAGTACCCACACCTGCCATGCACACGGCTGCCCAATACTGGATTTCTCGTCACATCTCTAAAGGTAGTTCTGTGAGCATGCGAGATTGTCAGTCAGAGTATGTAGTTGTGGATGTACTGGGGCCGAAGTCTGAGGAACTACTGCAGTCTCTTACCAAGACTCCATTGAACGAGACAGCTTATCCTGTTGATACGTTTAAGGTATGAACAAGTACGGAGAAACAGATAAACGAATATAGTGAATGAATGATTGGTTGGTTGGTTGGTTGGTTGGTGGGTTGGTGGGTTGGTGGGTTGGTGGGTCGGTGGGTTGGTGGGTTGGTGGGTCGGTGGGTCGGTGGGTCGGTCGGTCGGTCGGTCGGTCGGTCGGTCGGTCGGTCGGTTGGTCGGTCGGTCGGTCGGTCGGCCGGTCGGTCGGTCGGTCGGTCGATTGATTGATTGATATTGATTGATTGGATGAATGAAAAAATATATATAAATATCTACTTTTAACTTTCTGAGTTTGTAAAAGCTTCGAGACTTCGTATGAAGCTCTCAATATTTATTATTATGATGATGATGATGATGATGATGATGACACAACCTTAGTCGTGACGACACTTGCCCAGTGCCCTACTGACAGCTTCTCTTAATCATAGTCGCTCGATCTGGGTTACGCAAGCCAAGTGAAAGCATTACGAAGAATCGATGTTGGTGATCTTGAACAAGACTGGCTGCTGCTCATTCCTACTGAGGTAACTATCGACATCCGTACGTGAATACTTGGAGTTAAAGAAGACAGAAGACTGGAAACGAGTCGAGGAAAAACACTTACCAAATATGGAATTTAGTTACCAAATAAGGAAATCTTCACAAAGTTGTTTTTTAATTGTTTAAATCTTCACAAAGTTTGTTTACTATACAGTTGAACCTCCAGTGCGACCACTCTCGTATGCGACCACCTCTCCTAGGCGACCAGTTTTCCAAAATACAAAAAGTTCAGTTTCAAGTCAAATCACTGTAGTTGGAACCTCTCGTAAGTGACCGCCTCTCGTAAGCGACCACAAAACTTGACATTTTCGCTTAAGGGAGGTTCGACTGTATTAACATCTCTCGGAATGTGGCCTGGAGATTGGACCAACAAAACAACACTGATTGATATACTTATTCTTATCAAGAGAATATGATATCATGATCTCTTGTTCTTATATATAATTACCTTTGTTCAGTTTGCAGTCTTCCTATACAGTGAGATGATGGCCGTCGGAAAACCGCTGGGCATAAGAAACGCAGGCTGCTACACCTTAGAGTCGCTTCGCATCGAGAAGGGATATCCTCGTATGGGCCTCGAGTTGACTCCCTTTATCAACCCTTACCAAGCTGGCCTGGAGGATAGGATCGATAAGAAGGTAACAGCGATGGGTTGACTCTATACCAATGCATTTAGAGGACAGCCCGCGCGCGTGCTCCACGCGAGAAAACTCTTACGTGTTTCACGTCGACGATAAAGAATTTCCCCCACATTTACCAGAATGCACTGCGCGCATAAATTATACCTGGTATCGGCCAAGGATGCATGGCGCGCGGTCGAATAGATCAGATTCGAGTTCGCGCCCTCTTTTTCCACCCTTGAATACGATCACAAAAAAGTATGTTTTTACTCTGCCATTGACAGCATATATTTGGGCGTGTGACTTCACTCGCTACTGTCTGTCCCGCCGACGTTTAAATGGACCAGATAAACAATACTGCATTTCATATCGACTAAAGAATCGCTTACGTTTCTTTATAAAAAATATAAAAAAAACGTAACACTACCCCCCTCCCCCCTAGTCCATTTTACTACGGTCGTGATATGATCGACGTTTCTAAAATATGTTTTAAACAGGAAAGTGATTTTATTGGCAAGAAAGCACTCCTGGATCTGGAGAGCGAGCCAGTCTACAAGCGTCTCGTATTTATCGCTCTTGAGGAGCACGACTACAATTGCATCCCGTGGGGGGGTGAGCCAATCTTTAGGGACGGCAAAATCGTAGGTGTGACGTCATCAGCGTCAATGAGCTTCTTATTGGATACTCCGATTTGCATGGGATACGTCACAAATGAAGGAAAGGGGGTTACTAAGGAGTATATTGAAAGTGGTCGTTTTGAGATCGATGTGGCTGGTCAGCGGTTCCCCGCGAAGGCAGCCTTACACAAGGTTACTGAGAAACCAATGGAAGCGTTTTTGAATAAGGTCTTCTAATCGAATAGTAAATAAAGGAATAAGAATTTAAAAAGAAGGGAAAAGAGAGAGAGAGAGAGAGAGAGAGAAGAGAGAGAGAGAGAGAGAGAGAGAGAGAGAGAGAGAGAGAGAGAGAGAGAGAGAGAGAGAGAGACACTTCCGGTGCAAGATCTCATCCGCCGACCCGAAGGTTGTAAGCCACTTAACTTCACAGTGTCACGATACAGCATTAGGCGGCCTTTCATTAATGAACTGGAAGTATGCTTACAGAGAGGTTCGCATGTTCTAAAAATAGCCTTATTGTATTTAATAATAATAATAGTAATAATAATAATAGTCATAATAATAATAGTCATAATAATAATAATTTGTAGTAATAATAATAATAATACTCATAATAATAATAGTAATAATACTCATAATAATAATAGTCATAATAATAATAATAATACTACCATTTGTATAGCGCTTGAACAATTTAAAGTATTCTAAGGCAATAAGATATCCCAATAGAGTGCAACACTTAATCCATGAAACAGTACTAACTAATTAGTGCTAAATAGCACTAATTAAACAATAGAAAGCAAAGCATTTATGCTATTTAGTACTATTTAATTAGTTAACTATTTCACGGATATAGAGTGATTCCAATAACCCTGGGCATTACTAACTACACCAATACACACTATTAAACACTCACTCTTTTTGTTTTCTTTTGTTCCTTTGCATCTAATAAACACTGACAGCTATTTAGTAGTGCCCAGGTTTATTGGAATCACTCTAATATTTGCACTCTAGCGTCCCTCTCTGTCTCCTTATTCATTAGTAATCTTTAATATTAATGTATTACTCAATCCTGAGAACTATACTGCTATAGTGTTTTAAAATACCTTTTGCGATAGTGATTTATCAATAAATACAATAGTAATAATAATAATAGTGATAATAATAGTAATAATAATAATAATAGTAATAATAATAGTAATAATAATAATATTAATAATAATAGTAATAATAATAATAATATAATAGTAATAATAATATGAATAATAATAATAATAGTAATAATAATATGAATAATAATATGAATAATAATAATAGTAATAATAATAATAATAGTAATAATAATAATAATAATAATAATAATAGTAATAATAATAGTAATAATAATATAATAATAGTAATAATAATATGAATAATAATATGAATAATAATAATAGTAATAATAATAATAATAGTAATAATAATAATAATGGTAATAATAATAATAATAGTAATAATAATAGTAATAATAATAGTAATAATAGTAATAATAATAATAGTAATAATAATAGTAATAATAATAGTAATAATAATAGTAATAATAATAATAGTAATAATAATAGTAATAATAGTAATAATAATAGTAATAATAATAATAATAATAGTAATAATAATAATAATAATAATAATAATAATAATAATAATAATAATAATATTAATAATAATAATAATTTTTTTTTTCTATTTTAAGCAAATAATAATAGTAATAGTAATAATATAATAGTAATAATATAATAATAATTTCATTCTTAAGCGCATTTTTAAATCTCAATGCTTATTATAATGAAACCAAATTAACCAAAATACTATACTATAACTTAGTGTTTAAAGACTGTGTAAATGTACCGTCACTGTAGATATAAATGTAATGGGTCAGGTTTGGAAAAAATAACTTATTTAAGTTTTAAAGTAATTTATAAAAAAACAGCTGATAAATCAATTAATCAATTAATGACCATTAGATATTGAACTTATAGATTACATAATGATTAGTACTTTTTTTGCACATCAGCTTTTTAAATGTTATAATTATTTGGATTTATTTTCCTATTTATTAGGATTTTTTATAGATTATCTCTTGGAGGACCACTGGGTTATCAGTACAATAGGCCCTTTGCAGGATTACGATCACGTGGTTGTACTGACTGGCAAAATATCTGACTTTATTTATTTGAAGAATCTTACATGATATCAGTATAGTGACAGTGAAGAAATCTGTTTGAAATGCTATTTTTCAACCTCCAGTTGATTGTCGATCTTTCTCAATCAACGTCTCAAAGTTTGTTTGCCAGTCAGCAAAGCCGTTCCCATGGGATCTTCGGCTCAGTTCATTCGTTATTCAAGCGATATATTGCCATGTGACTGTAAACTGCAAAGGGCCTATTGTTTTTAAATTGTAACTGTTGTGTAAATAAAGTTTATTCATTCAGTTCTGTCTGGTGATGTGGTGTATGGGTTATATAAGCAACCACTAGTTATGTCTGGTAATGTGGTGTATGGGTTAAGTGCAAGTTAGAAAAGCTAGAAAACTAAATAACTAATTAGTACTAAATAGCACTAATGAAACAATAGAAAACAATAGAGATAGCATTATTTAGTACTATTTAAAGTTAGTACTATTTCATGCTTTTCTAAATTGTACTCTATATAAGCGACTACTACATGTAGTTATGTCAGGCGTACGACTATGGATAATGGTCGCTTGGTAAGACGGAAAAATCTGCTTAGAACAAATCAACTAAATAAATAGATATCTATTTATTTAGTTTGGTCTATCGATAGACCAAAATATATAACGGCTTTCAGAGCACCATAATAGACCACAATGCTTTGCGCGCTTCGTGTCACCCATAATTTTTGCTCTACGCGGCCGAGTTATAATTCTTCAGTCCGTTGGAATCTTACGAAATTATGGGCGATCTTTCCAGAACTGTTTCACTATATATTTAACTCGATCCCAAGTTTTTATATTATTTATTTATGTGTGGGATGACATTTATATTCTTGGAGGGGAACATAAAGGTGAAACACGTACAGAGCTGAGTGTTGAACATTACGATGTAGAAAAAGGTTATTGGGAGGTGGTGTCGTCCATGCCTTGCCATAGTTACTTCAGTTGTAACCACAGGGAGCCCAAGCATAAATTCAGTAAAAAAATAAAATTGGAAATTTTATTTTTTTACTGAATTTATGCTTGGGCTCCCTGTGTTGTAACTGGGTTAGAATGCCTTGTGATATGCTTGATATCATTAAACCAGTTTCACTTGATGATGCAACATAACTGTTAGAGGCAGCACGAGTCATTTTCATATGAGTGGGAAACCTACATTTGTACGTTACAGAGTTACGGTCACATTATGCAATCAAAGGCATTCTATTCAACCAATCATAGCATGCAGAATAATTGCACAACCAATCAGAATGCTTGGACCCGGCTGATGGTCACCGTACTGCAACTACTTCCCACTCATACGAGAACGATTCTATTGTCCAGCATTTCAGCGATAAACTTTGTCATTAAATGCTCAACCTAAATCAGCTGTAATTTTTACTTTCACTGCAAGTAACACATTATTATGATTGTTGCTGAATGTTTTTAAAAGTTTAATATTCAAAGAAAATTTTTGTTATCTAATATGTTGGTATTATATACATGTGCCATTGTTACTATAAATGATATTGCTGTACGAAAACATGACAACAATGTTTTTGTTATTTTTGGTTGTGGATGAATATGTGGTGAGGTTTGTGGTGCTCTCAACCCTCATGTAACACAAATTCCATAGTCTTGAATGCATTTGCAGACTTTTGTAGTCATTACTAGACAATCAGCCTCCAAAATATGGCTAGACATTTGAAGGGGTCCCTGCGAGAATAATTTAAGTGATCTGATCAAAATCTAAATTCTCCTCAAGATTGATTGATTTTCAAAGGAGAATTTGGGTTTTGACCACAAGTCACTTACTCTGTTCTTGCAGGGAGCCCTTTATTTGATTGTTTCATCAGATCCAGTATGCAAATAAAGGTGGTGACACTTTTGAGGGTTGCATAATAACTGTTTACGGTAAACAAGTCGTTTTGTGCCTTTTAGTTCTCTTTGTCTGACTTTGACATTTGACTCGGACATTTGACTCGGACATTTGACTCGGACTCGGATTTGACTCAGTCGTTCGGTGAACTCCACTCTCCACTCCTCTGATTTCCTCTCTCTGATCTCCTCTCTTCTCTGATCTCCATTCTGTAATGACGTCATGATCACGTGAGCAGGACACATGCTCAGGACACCGAGCGAGTGAGAGTGAAGTGTGAGCTGGATTAAACCGTTGAGTCAAACTCGTGTGTTTTCTGGGATATTACATTGGCGACGAGGATAAAGTCTGTTCAATCAGGAAAGTCAAGTGGAATACAGTTAAATCTGGAGAAAGGATGGCGGCAATTGCGAATTTTGGTGGCGAAATCGAGCCGTTCGACATGGACGCCGACATGTCGAGTTTGGCGGCAAGATGGTTGGAGTGGAAATCGTCCGCTATTTACATGATATTAGCGAAAGGGATCACGTCTCCCACACAAAAAGAAGCAACACTTCTGCATACAGCTGGACGAAAGCTGCAAAAAGTCTACGAAACTCTGCCAGAACCGACGGGATTGCCTGAGGATGCGAATGCTTACGACAAAGCGGTAGCCAAGTTAGACCGTTACTTCGCGGGTAAAGTGAATCAGCCTTACGAACGCCACAAGTTCAGAGCCATGCGACAAGAACCGACCGAATCGGTTGCTCACTTTGTATCCAGATTGAAAAGTCAAGCGGATTTCTGTGGTTTTGGCGACGTGACAAGAGATACACAGGTGAGAGACCAACTCATCGAAGGATGTCTGTCGAGTAAACTACGATTAAAGCTTCTGGAGAAGGGCAATAACTTGACCTTAGACGTCGCCCTTGAGCTGTCGAGTCACTACGAATCTGTGCACCAACAAGCACGCGAAATGCAGCATGATATGGTCAACAAGATTGATGTGAAAACGTCTGACAAACGTACAAAGATTGCGGATAGGTCACGTGGTCAAGCTCAACACAGGGAACCCAACAGCCAAACCAAACCTGACAGAGGGAGAAGAAATTGTTGGAAGTGCGGAAGAGAGGGTCATCTTTCTTTTGATGACTGCTGCCCAGCTAAAAATGCAAAGTGCAGGAACTGTGGTTTTTTTGTTGGACACTTTGCAAATGCTTGCAGAAGCAGAAAGAATACCCAGCAAAGAGTATTCAGTGTCAACCAACCGGATGCGAGCAAAGATGAATCGAGCTCAGATGAGGAAATATTTGTTGTGAGTCTCACACCAGAGGACGACCCCGGCATTGGTGACGATTAGTATTGAAGGCCAAGAAGTTAGTGTGCTGATTGATTCAGGTGCTTCATGTAATGTGATAGACCAACAGCTGTGGGAGCAACTCAAAAGAAATGGAGTGACCTGCAAGAGCCAGAGAGATAGCAAGACCCTGAAGTCATATGCAACTGTTAGTAAAGTTGAAGTCGTGGAGAAATTCTGGTGCAAAGTGAAGTTAGGAGAGAAGTCTATGGCCAATGTTGAATTTCTTGTTATCAAAGGCAATGGCAGACCTATCCTTGGAAGAAAAACAGCTATGCAGCTTGGAGTGTTAGAGATCAAGTTACCAGAAGTCAACCTTGTAGAGGATGAATTCCAAGAGCTGTTCAGTGGCAAGGTGGGAAAGCTGACAAATTACCAAGTTGAGCTACACGTGAAACCCGATGCTAAGTTTGTGGCACAGCCATGCAGAAGAGTTCCGTACAGTCTGAGAGGAAAGTTAGAAGATAAGCTACAGGAGTTAGAAGAGATGGATATAATGAAAGAGTGGAAGGTCCGACGCCCTGCGTCAGCCCCATAGTCATTGTGCCAAAGCCAAATGGAGACATAAGGGTATGTGTTGATATGAGGTTGGCCAATACAAACATAGAACGGTCAAGACACCCTATACCCACCATTAATGATGTGCTGAATGAGCTCAATGGTAACACTGTGTTTACAAAGCTAGACCTTAAAATGGGATTCCATCAACTGGAACTGGAAGAAGGCATTTCAAGAGATGTTACAACCTTCACGACACATGCAGGCCTCTTTAGATACAAGCGCCTAATGTTTGGCATTTGCTCAGCCCCGGAGTTATATCAACATGTGATACAACAAGTTCTACTTGGAGCAGGATGCACTGGTTGTCAGAACATATCTGATGACATAGTAGTGTATGGAAAGGATGTAGCAGAGCATGACGAGAGGCTGAGAAAGGTACTTCACACGTTGACAGAGAGAGGTCTGACACTCAACAAGAATAAGTGTGTATTCAGAATGAATGAAATTGAGTTTATGGGACACTTGCTGTCAGAGAAAGGCATAGGCCCAACAGAGTCCCGAGCAAAGGCCCTGCAGGAAGCTATCGAACCAAAGAACAGCACAGAGGTAAGAAGCTTCTTGGGCCTTGTAAACTTCAGTGCAAGATACATCAGCGAGCTAGCCACAAAAGCGGAGCCACTGAGGAGGCTCACACAAAAGAATGCACCATTTGTATGGGAGAAGGAACAACAGAAGGCCTTCCAGGAACTGAAGAGTAGTCTTGCAGATGTTGAAACATTAGCCTATTATGACTCCACCTTGAAGACGAGTGATTGCTGATGCCGGTCCTGTGTGGGACTCGGAGCCGTGTTGTTACAAGAACACAAGAAAAGGGAGCCTGGAAAGCTGTTTGTTATGCGAGTAAGAGTTTATCTGATGTCGAGCGAAGGTACTCACAAACTGAAAAAGAAGCTTTGGCTTTAGTCTGGTCAGTTGAAAGGTTCCAGATGTACTTGCTGGGAAGAGAGTTTGAATTAGTAACAGATCACAAGCCACTGGAAGTCATATATTCACCGAAATCTAAGCCAAGCGCACGTATCGAGAGATGGGTGTTGCGATTGCAACCCTACCATTTTACAGTAGTCTACAAACCTGGTAAGCAGAACATTGCTGATTCCCTATCAAGGTTACTGCAGACTGAGGATGGAAAGGACTTTGATGACACCATGAACTATGTGAATTTCATAGCTGTGAAAGCTGTCCCAAAAGCAATGAAAGCAGACGAGATAGAGCAAGCATCGCTGGAGGATGAAGAAATGGGAAAGCTGAGAGAGTGCATCCAAACTGGAAAGTGGGAAGGAGTTGGATGTTCAGAGTACCTAGCTGTAGCCAATGAACTGTGTGTGGTAGGGGGTATTGTTATGAGAGGAACCAGAATGGTGATCCCCAAAAGGCTCAGGACAACAGTGATGACCATCGGACATGAAGGGCACCCTGGCATCGTCAGCATGAAACAGCGTCTGCGCACAAAGGTCTGGTGGCCAAAACTGGAGAAAGATGTCGAGAAGTTTGTCAAGACCTGTGATGGTTGCCAGTTGGTAAGCAGACCTGACCCACCTGAACCTGTAACGAGTACTGAGTTACCAGAAGGACCCTGGCGTGCTGTGGCCATAGACTTTCTAGGGCCCCTACCCACAGGTGAGAAACATACTAGTAGTAGTAGATTACTACAGTAGATACTATGAGACAGTTATCATGAGGACAGCGTCAGCAGAGAAGACAGTAGAGAGCTTGGAAGTCATATTTGCAAGGCATGGACTGCCTGAAGTACTCACGAGTGACAATGGACGCAAGACAGTCAACCATTCAGAGTAATTCAAATCTTCATGCAAGACAAAGTCGAGTGGGCAGGAATCAATTGACAATGCAAACGAGAGCAGTGTCAAAACCGTTCAAAGTGAGATGTGAAATCAACCATCGACGAGTAACAGCTAAGTGGCCACAAGCAAACGGAGAGGTCGAGAGACAAAACCGTTCAATCATGAAACGACTGAAGTTAGCACAAGCCGAGGGAAAGGATTGGAGGAGAGAGCTGGTCAGGTACCTGGCAGTGTATAGAACAACCCCTCAACAGACAATAGGAAGCACACCAGCATTCCTGTTAATGGGCCGTCACCCAAGGACTAAGCTACCTGAACTGTCACAACCAGTGCATGGAGATGAAGAGACTAGAGACAGGGATCAACTCATGAAATTCAAGAGTAAGCAGTATGCAGATGTCAAGAGGAATGCTAAGACCAGTGAGGTAAAACCAGGTGATATTGTACTCTTGAAACAAGAGAGGCAAAACAAACTGTCTACTACCTTTGAGAGCCGGAAGTACAGAGTGGAGGAAAGGAAAGGAAATCAAGTCATTGTAGCTGATTGCTGTAATCCTGGAAGAGTGTTTTACAGGAACACTAGTGATGTAAAGCAGTATCATACTAGGTGTGAGCAGCCCAACACTGAACACAACGACAGAGCTGCAGCAAGAGGATTTCACACCCAACGTAGAAGATAGCCAAGAGAAGACTGAGGCAACCCCACCCACATGTAAAGCTGAGGCAGAAGAGAACACTGATGCGAAGAGCCAAGACGAGAGGCGCTACCCACTAAGGATGAACCGCAAAACCCCAGATAGACTGGATCTCTGAGATGAAATCTCTAAAAAAAAAAACATTAAACACTTTTGAGAAATAACATTGACAGTATTTGAAGTCAAAGAACATTCTGTTCAGTTTATATTGAGAAACTTTGTTTTCTGAAAGATAATGTTAATTAGTTTTCTTCCAAGGGGAAAAGAGATGTAATGACGTCATGATCACGTGAGCAGGACACATGCTCAGGACACCGAGCGAGTGAGAGTGAAGTGTGAGCTGGATTAAACCGTTGAGTCAAACTCGTGTGTTTTCTGGGATATTACAGGTAGGTAGGTAGGTAGGTAGGTAGGTAGCGTGCCTTCTATAAGCGAAAGGTGCGCGGTTCGATTCTTCATGACCAGCTCACATCCTTGTTTCGACTTCCCTCTGAATCCGTGTAGAATCCGGGTTTACCCAGTTTGGGTTACCTGTGGTGGTTGTATAGTTTGACAGTTACAGTTTGTTGTTGACATGGCAGCTCCGTTCCATGTGCAAGCGGAAGCTTCAAGTTACTGTGCTTTTAACGTTTGGAAAGCATTTCAAGGTAACAAATCTGTTTAGAAAGGCTATCGTGCCATCCAAAGTACCACTAGCTGTAATTATGTAAGAAGATTGAGCTACCATTCACGCATTGCTCAAGACAAAGAATGTTGCCGTTTTTAATTATTTCAATTTCATTGATTTGAGAATCTCCTAAGCAAGCTGAAAGGAAAGAAATAAACCCATACGTATCACTATACTCTTGTTTAACTCATTTAAGCTCAGTACTCGAGTTTACAAAACATTCGAAGAGAAAATAAATTTGTGTTGTCACGACTCCGTTCTCCACATGATCGTATCAAAGGTCAAATGTTTACACAAGTCTATCGCTCCCAGCGGCGCTAATTTAAAGTTCCCCAAAATTTTATTTTACCATTTTGAAGCGAAAATATTGGTCTATCCGTTGAAATTAGTTATTTAGGAGAAAGCCGTGTATCATTACTGATTTTAAGTTCCCGAAAAAGGGCAATTTCAACACATCAAACACATTGTGTGAAGCGATCACATTTCAAAATTCTGTCAAAAATCCTATTTTTAACCGATTCTTATCAAACGAACGCGTGACATAGAGCAAAGATCAGGCAAATGCGTGATTGAATTAGTTTCGGATTACTAACCGAATTTGTTGTCAAAATGCACGTATCAGCGGCTTCCCCGAGGGGTCGACCCCCGGGCTAACCAGGGGGATTGTAAAAAGGCAGGAACAATCTTGATGATTTCCCCCAGGGGTGGGAGAGTCGTCCCTTTCAAAGTCCCCTGGTAGCCTGGTTAGGGTCTTCCATGAGCTACAATCCACCGTCCTTTTGCATGAAACCAGCTTGAAGTCGAGATCGATGGAGCCAATTGACTATATATAGTTTAATACTGAATCTCGTTACTAATGTTATTTCTATAAACACTCTAAGCTTATAAATTTCAACAGCAAATGGAATTTTAATTAACTTTATAAGACTTCATACATTAAATGTACAAAAAGTACAAATGTATTAGTTGGTTGTGGGCTTTCATGAGTGCACACCGTCAAAGAGGTTGTAAATGCCTATGGAATGGTTTAAAACGTACATTTGTGTTCCAATAAAATATAACATGTTCTAGTTCAGTTCAGTTCAGCTCCCAAATAGGTGTTACAAATAGAAGCCATTTCTTATTTTGTCAAACAAACAATAACAAAGTTAGCTAAAATTGTATTTCTGTGATTACAGTTGTCAGTCGTCCCACAGGCAGCCCAAGCAATACATTTGTGGAGTGTACGAACGTGATTTACAGTGAATGTATGGGGCGAAAAATACGTATTTTTTGTTTTAATAAATTTGAAGATACTTACCTTGGTCCTATGTTGTTGTTAATGCTATTTAACGTCATTCTGGCTGGTTTTTAGCCGTTTTAGAGCGGTTTTTGAAAAAACAGCCAGAATGACGTTAAATAGCATTAACAACAACACAGGACCAAGGTATGTTTAAATTTATTAAAACAAAAAAATACGTATTTTTCGCCCCATACATTCACTGTAAATCACGTTCGTACACTCCACAAATGTATTGCTTGGGCTGCCTGTGGTCGTCCCAGCCTCTCTGTTCCAAGTTGGATTTTCACACAGGTAGCCCAAGTCAAGAACACATCGAAATCTACATTTATTTAGTCAGCAGTGATCTCATATCCCACTTATTCTTGTATTGAAAGACGAAAATCAATCGCCGTCGTTAGTTTCGTGACGAAAACAATTTCAACAAATCCCCCACCCCAATTTTCCAACCATAAAACAAAGTCAAGCATTTTCCCGACCCCAAGGGGCGATGTTTGCATCCAATCCCTCTGTATTCCCCCACATATCTCCGTGGTTAGCCCGGGGGTCGACCCCTCGGGGAAGCCGCTGATACGTGCAAAAAGCATCCGAGTTGAGCTGCAATTTCTAGGCGATTTCCCAGGTCCGTGCGAAGCAGTAAAGGAAAGGCCGGCTCAAAAAATATATATTCGGCTTAACGATTTAAAATTTATATTTCTACAATAAGTGACCCAAGAGCATTATTTTGGGCGAACTTGAGAAATCCTACTTTTTCTATCCTGTAGTACCATAGTTGATATTTACGCGGAGCCGCTCTAACTAGGCAGGACCCTCCAACCACCCAAAACTTAGGATGAGTGGCTTGCGTGGAAGGCATAGTGAAACGCGCGAGACTGTTCAAGCTAGTATATAACACTATATATGGAGGCAGCTGCAGCCACAGAAAGGTGGGCGTGAATCGATAATCTACAGGCTGCCAGCCCTTGGGTGGTAAAAGGAGATGGAAATATAAGGTAAAGCGTTTCTGCGCGGGAGTAACCCACCCAAGGGATGACAGCCTGAGCGTCAGTAATCCGACTAGGGATGTCCGTTTTAGCGGCACTGGCACAAGCTATGCCAAGCATAATTTTTTTTATAATAGATTTTCTCTTTACAGAAGTCGTACACTAAATATTTGAATAGAGAACGAATTATCAGCTCGTAATTTCAATTTGACACGGTTTTCTTTGTTTTTCCACCTTTTTTATGAAGAAAAAAATATTTGATAAATACCGACATATCGGGAATCGAACCCAAGACCTTAGGCTTACTAGACCACACTGTACACTGTATACCATTGAGCTAACTGATAAATATTTCTGGACAAAAAATGCTTTAGCTGGGTTTTTTTTTATGAAGCTCGTTAACATTACAGTATACAGAATGGAAAAGCATTTCTTTTGCAATTCCACTTGGGAAATCAGGAACCATAACCTGATTAATGACGTCTTTCTCATAGGACCGTGTTTTGTTTGAAAATCTTTGTCAAACTTTCCGGCGCTCGGGGTAATGGCATGGAATATATTAACCTCGGGCGACCTCGGTGAATATATCCCATAACCCCTCGCTACATGTCGATAACCTACACTGACATAGATCTTTGTAAACTATTTTCTTGATACTTTGTCAGTCTCAACAGTTTCCATGAAATGTGATCTTTGAACCCATATTGTAAGAAAATTAGTTGAAGAAACCTCCGGGAACTCGAGAAGGTAGACTCTTTAAACATGACGAGTGTCTTTGCGTTCTTGCATCATGGTGCATACCTTATCGATCCAACTAGAGTGGGTGGAATTTTTAGGGGCAAGGCTAATTAAGGTTAATTTTAAATATTATACTTTTCCACGATATGTAGTTGGACCAATAAACTTCATGACAACCTGCATTACTTTCACCCTTCTCATTTCATATTTCCTTGAAATGGAGACCACAGTCTGATTCGTACTATTAGTCAACACTTTTTTAAATTAAAGTATATACTTCTTGATCAAATGAGTTACAACTCATTTTTGATGTGATTACATGCAAACATTTTATGGAAAAAAATCGTGCTTTACACCTGTAATTTCATTTGATGAGTAATTAAGCCAGTTTTCACTGACGCAAGATAAGAAAACATGAATACATCATTCTGACAATGGCATATTTCAACGAAGGTAATAACATTTTTTCTGAGAGCTGCTATTTATATTGATACTGGCTACACAAGTACTTATGCTTGCATCGCTAGTGAAATCCAGGTGGCGGATGTTCAAAGATTTTTCAATGGATAACAGCATCAACTAATCCACTCAATAAAGATCCAACGGATAGCGCTATCCACTTTATGAACAATCCGGGATCAGGATGTACACTGCGTCTAGTCACTATCTTGAAAAGTACTCTCTCACTTTATGGGCCTCTGCAGCCTCCTTTACCGAAGATAATAACTCTGGAAGGGCATCCTCTATTTTTCTTTTTTTCTGCTCAACAAATTAAAATGAGAATATGAAAAAATGGGAATATAGTACGAACTCACACTGCTAGACGTATTACATGTAAAATATTCCACCAATTTTCTATTTTCCTGTATAAACCGGTATAGGTCAGTAGCCGGTCCAGATGGTTTCGTATCTTTCGACAATTTATACCGTAAATAAATTATGAATGTAATTCTGTCAAAACTCACCAAATCGGCTAACGCAGTGTTTACATTCTTATATACTTTGACCCATTTAAAATCTGCATTGACATACATGGAAATGAAATGGAATTGTTTGGAACAAAAAAAGCTCTTGTTCCCAAAGGTTTTATTAAATTATGAATGTAATTCTGTCAAAACTCACCAAATCGGCTAACGCAGTGTTTACATTCTTATATACTTTGACCCATTTAAAATCTGCATTGACATACATGGAAATGAAATGGAATTGTTTGGAACAAAAAAAGCTCTTGTTCCCAAAGGTTTTGAATTGGGTTAAATAATGTAAACATTGCGTTAGCCGATTTTATCTATGAAGTATTCAAAATCATTTTGGAGACTGTTCTTTTCCAAATTCTTTCCTCGGCGGCTTTGTTTTACAAACAATGACTTTCTGTGAAATGCAGTCACAGCTAACTGGTTTTAAACAATGGTCCCTTAATTTGTGCCAAACTTGAGCTTATGCCGCTAAAACGGACATCTCTACTAGGGCATTAGACACCCTTTCAGGCTACCATAGGAGATAGGGAAAACGGCAAATAGCGCGGGAGAGGACACAAAACAAAAACTCCACAAAATGTTAGAGCAACGGAAATAAAACGAACAGGGACAGTACCACGTATCTGAGGCACAACACCATCACCGAATTAATAATTCTTGTAGCGCCCACAAAGGGCCAACAGTGAAAATACCGTAAGGCACGCACAAACAATGATATGCGAAAACGGGAAGAACAAAGGGAGACAATCACAAAGGATAGGAAACAAAGGGAGGTGTGGAGGGAGGGACAACAACAAAGAGAAACAATACAACACCAAATTGGATGCAAATGCGAGAAGCAGCAAATCTGCAAATGTCGAAAACACAAATATACCCAAAACCGAACAACTCAGTCGAATTTGCACCGTCTTGACAATATATAGGGTGCAGAACGCTATAATAATAATAATAATAACGCTAAGGGAAATCATTGCTCAACATTAACCATGCAACTAGAATGCTTGGACATTACGTCACGGTACCGACGCAAAGGGAAATATCAAGCACAAGCCATACGACAATGTTCAACCTCATACTCCTAAGCATGCAAAACTTATAAACGAGGCAAAGGGGAGGGAAAGCATGCATAAAGTAAAGATGACGTTGTATCATGTTGTATAGTACCGACTATAGCGTGACACAAACAAACAACCGAGAAGGGAAACTGAGGGAAATGCAACTCCACAAACCCGGTGTTTGCGAGGCGAAGCATAGGCTCAGTATCCAGCCGCTGGGGTTTCGTGCGCCCGCGATACTCTCCCCCTCACGGCTGGGCGCACGAGCTTGAAAGCGTGTCCGTGACGTTTTATGTAATTAGCATAAATAAATATAAAAACGGAAGCGGAAGTGAAATTCTATTCGGTTGAAAATCCAATTTACTCGAGCTTTATTCGCGCTCGGTGAAATGTCGATTGTCGTTTAGTGTGAATGTCTTTGTTTGTGCTAAATAACCAGAGTGGTTGAATCATTTGCCAAAAACAGGAAGAAAATAAATGGAAACTGAGGTCTTTGCAAGGAAATGTTTCTTCAATCTTGCACAACACGCCACATTTTTATACACACTCATCTTCTTGTCCTTCTTAAAAGAAAGCCGCTTTACAGTGGATTTCACACAACTTTGGCCGCTCCGACTGCGAAGTTCGTTCGCAATTCCCAAGTTTGCTAACGAACTTCGGAACTTCAAAGTGAAATTGACCAGAGTAGATGTTTGAAGCTGATGAACGTCATCGCAATAAAAGGACTTTATCTCCTTAATGCAGTTTGAAATACACTTTTTGAAACATTTCGTTTGAGATGCAATTCTTGCAAATATTTGAATTCGAGACATAAACATTACTCACGGTTCACCGAACCAAGCCAGTTCACAGTGAAGTCGGCAAAGATCGTTATTGAACTTTATAGCAATCGGAGCGGCCAAAGTTGTGTGAAATCAACTGTAATGGCCAACTGTAATGCCCTTTGATGAAAGGAAGCTAACTTGGTATTTCATGAGAGACACTAGCGGCGATATCACGAAGTCAAAGACTGAGTGGAGCAGCTTGGGAAATTAGAGATTTTCCAGAGCCAGTAGGAAGAACAACGAACTGGACATCCTTTCCCAGAACTATTTATTTTAAAGCTAAACGCTGTTTTTCTTTAAAACTCTCTAAATTAAACTTCTCAAGCCAAGGGCATATTCACAAGCATCAAAACTCTCCATCACGCCATTTTTAATCTTATACGTCATTTTTAATTTATGCCCCCTAAAAACTGGGGGGCAGATTTCTGATTGGTTGACAAAAACAAACGGCAAGCTCGTGCGCCCAGCCGTGAGGGGGAGAGTATCGCGGGCGCACGAAACCCCAGCGGCTGGATACTGAGCCTAGGCGAAGCACGGCCATAAACAAAAACTCACTGTATATAGAATTCAACACACGTGCAAACTTTTAGGGAGCTGAGGGAAATGCAACTCCACAAACCCGGTGTTTGCGAGGCGAGCACGGTAAACAAACACTCACTTTAGAGTTCAACACACGTGCAAACTTTTAGGGAGCCGAGGGAAATGCAACTCCACAAACCCGGTGTTTGCGAGGCGAAGCACGGTAAACAAAAACTCACTTTAGAGTTCAACATACGTGCAAACTTTTAGGGAGTCGAGGGAAATGCAACTCCACAAACCCGGTGTTTGCGAGGCGAAGCACGGTAAACAAAAACTCACTGTAGAGTTCAACACACGTGCAAACTTTTAGGGAGCCGAGGGAAATGCAACTCCACAAGCAAACCCGGTGTTTGCGAGGCGAAGCACGGTACACAAACACTCACATTAGAGTTCAACACACGTGCAAACTTTTAGGGAGCCGAGGGAAATACAACTCCACAAACCCGGTGTTTGCGAGGCGAAGCACGCTATAAAACAAAAAACTCACTGTAGAGTTCAACACACGTGCAAACTTTTAGGGAGCCGAGGAAAATCGAACGAACTTGAAAACGACCTAGAAAAAGTTTATACCTGAAAGGACCATGGTCTGGATTCGCAGCAGGTACTTATATACTTGGTTGGGTTGAATTCTCACGCCTGGGCTTGTTCAACAGCAGCTAGGACAGGAATTTGTTCATCGGCCATGACTGAGTAAGGATAGGTAGCGTAGTGAAGGGTTCTTACGCGAACTGGGCAGTAATTAGATGCAGAGCTCTTATTTATACTCGCGCTGCAAGGGACTGGCGCGAATAGTACCGTTGAACAATGGTACCATGTATATTTATAAATAGCTTTATAATATTCATTAATAATTCATTAGGCAGCTGTCCAATCTGTGCTCAGCATTCTGGTCACGTGGCTACCTTGTAACTCCCATACAATTTCCAAGAAACTAAAAGCACGGGGAGGGTTTGAATAGTTGGCAGGGAATAGGTGGGGTTGATTAATTACTGCAATTGTTCATAAACTGATACAGAATAGTAATAAAGCTTATTAGTATTCTGTATCTGATACAGAATACTAATAGACCTTATTAGTATTCTGTATCAGATACAGAATACTAATAAGCTCTATAAGTATTCTGTATCGATCAATGTATTATATGAGAGCAACACTGAATACATTACAGGGGCGGATCCAGGGGGAGGGTTCTGGGGGTTGCAACCCCCCCTATGGATATTTTTTTTAATACTTGTATATGTCTGTCCGTAGGTCCCTCTTGCCTTTCAGCTCTCTCCCTCGTAAGAATAATATATATATTAATATAATTAATTCCTATACTGTTTGCACGACCGTTCAACTTCGAGGTCGGTTTGACTGATAACTGAAAGAACCTGCCTTTTTTAGCGGCAAAAGTTCAAGGCAAGGTCTCACGTAAATATGAAATTTTTTGGAAAATAATTTAACAAATCCGGAAAAACACCCAAAGCAAATTTAAAGACTACACTTGTTGTTGAAATCGAGAAAATGTTGCCAAAAGTTATCTCTAACTCGAAAAAATCCGCGAAAAAGTGATTCGACTGTTCGGGTTGTTTTCGTAAAGTCACGTGATGTGACGTCGCATGTGGAACACGTGCACAGCGCTGAGAATGTACGAACTGAGATTGTTTACTAACTTGAAGGTGCTTTTACACACTAGCTCACCCAAGAAGACTCTTCCAAGCATCTTTGTTGGATGTCCAATAAACTCACAATTTTACTGAAAATTGAGTTTTGTTGTGTTACTGTAATAAAACAACTCCAGATCTCTAAAAATTGCATTTCAGAGCTTGTAGATTTCAAAATTTTCTGGGGGGCATGTAGTAGTTCGCGGCTCTTCGCCGCTCAGATAACACAACCCCCTGTTTAAAAAAAACCTGGATCCGCCCCTGCATTATCCTAAAAGCTATAATTAAGAAAAATCAGTACACGTTAGATTTTAATCCGCAGTTTCTTTAATGTAACTCTCTTCCTCTATTACTTACTAATGATACAATCATTGGATTTCTAGCTTTGTGCGGCAATTCTTTCACAATCTCAAATAAATTATAACAAACTTTGAAAGACACGAGATTACTTCAAATTAAGGACTTCGCACAGTTCTCGCTAAATATTGCGTTACTTGCTACATTATTATTTTCAAGAACCTCGAATTAGAAGATGGTAAAGTAATGTTATTCGAAGTAGAACTTCATACGGAATTTATGTGTCAAAAGAAAGTCAATAGACTCTTTCCTTGCTACCTTGTTTTTACGAGACATCTGCCAGACTTCAGAAATCTTTACACTCCACTTCGGTGCTAGTTTGGGCACATTCCCTCAACAACTGACTCTCTTGTGATGCACTTTTGGCAGTTTACGAAATTTGTCAGCCATCGTCTCAAACTGATGCCCGTCTTAGCTCTATGACCTTCCTGTGAGAACTGTTCTTGATTTGATTGAAAAGAATCAAAACTCCGTTCGCATTCACAATTAAAGCGCCCTTTGAAAACCAAACAAAAGTGAAATGTATTCTAAATGAAAAAGCAGGCATATTACATATTTGCCGTATTTGTTCTTTGTTATGTCTTAATGAGCAATCAACTCTATTCAAAAACTACCAAGTATGAAAAGGAATAAAACATTTATTAAACAATCGATATCTTAATATAATACGAAACTGCTTTCATTGTTCAGTGCGGTCAAGCAATCGGAATGAGAATTGAATGCTAAAAGAACAGTTATTTAATTATTATATTATTTTTCATCTCAATCAGATATTGACTACAATTCTGGTTGAAACGCCTACCAGGTTCAAACAATGATTAAACAATATCATAAGTAATTTACAATATTCGTGACAATGTTGTATCTTATTTACAATCTCTCGCCTTCGGCTCGAGATTGTAAATAAGATACAACATTGCCACTCATATTGTAAATAATACGTATATCACTTCACGGTTCTTTCTGTTGAGTATACCTATGAACAATGTTACCATGTATATTTATAAATAGCTGATCTCTCTTCTCTGATCTCTCTTCTCTCTCTGATCTCCTCTCTGATCTCCTCCCTGATCTCCTCCCTGATCTCCTCTCTGATTTCCTCTCTGATCTCCTCTCTGATCTCCTCTCTGGTCTCCTCTCTGATCTCCTCCCTGATCTCCTCCCTGATCTCCTCCCTGATCTCCTCCCTGATCTCCTCCCTGATCTCCTCCCTGATCTCCTCCCTGATCTCCTCTCTGATCTCCTCCCTGATCTCCTCCCTGATCTCCTCTCTGATCTCCTCTCTGATCTCTCTGATCTCCTCCCTGATCTCTTCCCTGATCTCCTCTCTGATCTCCTCCCTGATCTCCTCTCTGATCTCTCTGATCTCTTCTCTGATCTCCTCTCTGGTCTCCTCTGTGGTCTCCTCCTCTCTGATCTCTCTCTCTGATCTCCTCCCTGATCTCCTCCCTGATCTCCTCCCTGATCTCCTTCCAGATCTCCTCTCTGATCTCCTCCCAGATCTCCTCTCTGATCTCCTCTCTGATCTCCTCCCTGATCTCCTCTCTGATCTCCTCTCTGATCTCACTTTTATAGTGCCATTTGGAGTCTGGGCTTTTAAAGGTTCTAAATTGCTGGAAACACATGGTATGAAAAGGCATCCCCAAGATCTTTCCTAGCCTTCTTAGTAAAGATTCTCGTTGCTGGGGAAACATTGTTAAAGGTCTGAATCAATTCTGTCATTTCATTTGTGTCCAGGATTTTACAAGGAAGCACAACTTCAGCAAACTCATTTTCTGCCATCAGGGGGAATCTGATCAGTCTGATGACCTCTTCTCCAAGAATGGCTCGTTTAGTTTCGCCATTGCAAACTAATCCCTTTTCCTCGATCCTCTTCCCAACCCATCGATCTACAGCATAGAAAAGCTCTAACTCACTGATATTAAGAGCATCTCTTCTCAGGATTTTGCACAGCATTTCTCGAGATACATTTAGAAATGGCTCCGATGATACGGCTTGTTGGGTTTGACTGTCAACAATGTCCCAAAAGTGTTTTTGAAGTTGTTCGTCACGGACTACATGTAAAATACTAAACACGTCATCTGGCCCAACTTCATTTTGAAGATGGTTCTTGCATTTCTCGGCCAGAAATGGCATCCTGTACTTTTCGGCAAGGTACAGTACTTCCATAACGTTACTTCCGGTGAAGTTGACTTCATCTGAATTCACATAGCGAAGCAGTTCGTGTAGTCCTTTCTTGCTGCATTCTGACAGGTCAATAGTTGGCTTAGTCTCTGCTAGCTTTCCGTAAAACATGGCCTCAAAGACAGGACTACTGATGGCCAGGATGTACTTGTTGGCTGGAATAGTGACTTTATTGTCTCCATCTACAACCGAGAACTCTACATCACAGAACAAGGACTTGTTGAACGCGTATTCATTACGTTCTCTCACAGTAGATAGCTGAGTTTGCCAGTTCGACTGCTCCATTTTACTCGTTTTAGATCACAAATCGAGCTGTATAAATCTGAACAACGTTCACAGAAAGCCTCGAGCCTTGGCGTGGTGTATAACTTCAGTTCTTGGAAGTGAGATTTCTTCCAGGCGTTCCGCGACAAGTTTGAGTAATCAGCGTGAACTCGGCTTCTATGGAAAATCACTAAAATGGAAACATGTTGAAACCAACTCCGCCTGGGCGTCACCGTAGCCTTCCGAGAATCAAGCCTTCCCAAAAGTGAATAAACACACACATGAACACAAAAAGATTTTATTACTATTCTCAGCGGTCTCACTAGTGCTCATACAAGAGAACACACCATTAGCATATTTCACTTCATCGCAAACCTGCGTCGTGGCAGGTTCTCGCTCTCCGTGCTCATCGACAAGTTTCTCCAGTGGCTCCATGTGCTATCTCATTTTCCTCGTGCGTGCCTTTAGTTGGGTCTGTCATGTTTGCTTCTTGTGTTGGAGTTTGCTCGCAAGTATTCAATTGGTCGCGGAAGTTCCCTGGCTGCCTCGGTCTCTGGTGCTGTGCTTCCCAACTCTGTCCTTGGCGCAGCTTGTGTTCCTATTGCTGTCGTTCCTTTATCGTTGGAGGGTAAATTTTCGCTCTATCTCTTTCTAGCTTGACTAGTTTGTTCGTTTGCTTATTATTTGCTCGCCGTGTTTGGTCGCCTTTGTTGGCTTCTGTTGTTTTGCCTCATACATACATTCCTGCCCTGCGTATGCAGGGTTATGTATTTCTAGGTTTAGTATGTTCTTTTCCATCCTAGCTCTGGATTTTAGTTGACGCGTGTTTCATAAAGTTGGGTTTTGTTCTTTTACGCCCATGTAACAGATGTAAAATATTATACCGCGTTCATGAGATGTGTTTGGCTTCTATTGTTCCCTCATGTTTCAGGTATGCGTTTAATGATTTGTGCACTGCAGTCAGCAGTTTGTTATTCTAGCGGCCATGCTGCTTTAGAGAATATTGGCATCCATTGTTCCCTCATGTTTTAAGTTATGCATGCTTCGTCAGTTGTATGGCATGAGATGTTTTTGAAGCTATTTTGCCTCATGCGTTCAGTTATGCACATTTTTGTTGTTTTAACGGGCAATCATTTGCCGCGTTTTGTATGGCATGAGATGTTTTTGAATCTATTTTGCCTCATGCGTTCAGTTGTGCACATTTTTGTTGTTTTAACGGGCAATCATTTGCCGCGTTTTGTATGGCATGAGATGTTTTTTAATCTATTTTGCCTCATGCGTTCAGTTGTGCACATTTTTGTTGTTTTAGCGGGCAATCATTTGCCGCGTTTTGTATGGCATGAGATGTTTTTGAATCTATTTTGCCTCATGCGTTCAGTTGTGCACATTTTTGTTGTTTTAACGGGCAATCATTTGCCGCGTTTTGTATGGCATGAGATGTTTTTGAATCTATTTTGCCTCATGCGTTCAGTTGTGCACATTTTTGTTGTTTTAGCGGGCAATCATTTGCCGCGTTTTGTATGGCATGAGATGTTTTTGAATCTATTTTGCCTCATGCGTTCAGTACGTTGTGCACATTTTTGTTGTTTTAGCGGGCAATCATTTGCCGCGTTTTGTATGGCATGAGATGTTTTTGAATCTATTTTGCCTCATGTGTGCGTTCAGTTGCGCACATTTGTTGTTTTAGCGGCCTATACATGGGATGATATTGGCATCAATTGTCCCTCACCTTTTAAGTGACGCGTGCTTTATCAGTTGTGTACATGAGATGATTTTGGCATCGATTGTTCCCTCATGTTTCAAGTTATGCATGAGGGTGTTACTTTTAATTTACTCCCACGCCTTGTGTTGTCTTTTATCCCATTCATTTGCTGTTGAGCATTTCGGGTTAAGGTCCCCCACTTTTAAGTTTCCTTTTGCTTGTTAGTTTTTCCATGACGGTGCCTGGAGGAGACTCTTAAGTTCTCTCTCGGATTACCGGGCGCCAGGGCCGTCATCCCCGGGGTACATCCATGGGTTTTAGGTTTTGAAATCACAGCTCTCCCTTTCTAGTCCACTTCTCTCGCAGGTACATGTACCTCATTAACATCACAACGTTTTTGTATCTATTTTCCCTTTACCGGGGATGACGGTCAATTGCGCTTTTGGTCTCAATGACATATTTACTCCCCACACATCATATGTGTCTTAGGGGTTCAGCTGCCTCGTGTGTTAACGCCCATCCACGATTATTGCCCTTGCCTTGTCGTTCTTGGGCGGTCTCCTCTTGGAATGTCCAACAGCGTTTTGTTGCAACTGTACTGTATGATTTCCTTAAGAACTTTGTGTACGCGTTTCCATCGCAAAATACCTAAAAGCGCTCTCTGTCTGAGACGGCAGCCTCACATTCCCAGAGGCCTGAGTGTTGGATTGAGTTTGGGATGTTTTGAGTATGGTTTGATTTATGTAGAATTTATGGCGCCTGTTAATCATCGTTCAGGGCCGACGCGTAAAGCTCGCTCCCATCATGCTCATCTCCTTTGAGCGCAGAAGGGACTGCTGGAAATAGATTACTATTTGGTCATGAGATCATTTGTTTTCTCTAATGGCAATTTGTTTTGTTTAAGCATTTTCTTTGCTAAGTTTGCTTTATATTCGCATATCACCTCGAAAATATCAATGCTTTATTTGGGTTGGTTTGTTTTGCTGAATACGGGTTTTTGTTGCCTCACAAATATTTCAATATTGTGCCGTCTTGAGGAACATGTTTAGTGGCTACTGTTCCACGGTTATGAAAGCAAGCACGAGATTTGAAGAAGGTAGTCAGGCTCACCATTGAAAGGGATTATTTCCACTCCGTTTAATCTATATTTGGAGATCTACTCAGTGGTGTTCGTTTGAGGTTGGGGCTCCGCGGTCGTTTGAGGTTGGGGCCCTGCGGTTGTTTGAGGTTGGGGTTCTTTGGTTTGAGTATGCTGTAACGTAGCATCGTGCAAAGTGGAGCCAGGTCTCCCATTCTCAAATATGAGTACAGTGGGACCGTTGAGAATAGGATACTATATACGACGAGTTATTACTCGGGCCCTTCCGAAGGAAGCCCGAGTTATAAAATGGGCCTTCTTTTTACTCGGGCTCTTCCGAAGGAAGCCCGAGTTATAAAATGGGCCTTCTTATTTTATTTTATTTTTTTTTTTTTTTTTTTTATTTTTTTATTTCTTGAATAGCAAATATATAAATATTTGAAAAACTCAAGCTTACAATAAATACAATAATAATAATTTACAATAATCTTATGTAAAGTATTAATTACTTAAATTACTTAATATTAATTAAGATCACAGAATGAAGAAAGAATGCGAAGTATTTGATCGTATCGAGTTTCAAGATTACTCAGCAGATAAAGGAAAACAAACGACACACAGGACTCGAGTAGCCATTTGAATCTTAGTTTTGAAAGCAGCTGTAGATCTTCAAGCTATTAAAGGTCAGGATTCTTGTTTATCGTTCGACGACTAGAAGTGGTATAGAAGGACTAGAAGCTCGTGCTGGATCGAGAGAGAAGAAGTCATCTTGTGTAGTGAGAGAAATGACGCAAGCCATCGAAACGCATACGCCTAAGTACTACATACCAGATACGCATACTCTAAATCTTCCTCGAGCGTTTTCGAAAGGGCTGTTATACGACGTCGTTCCACGAATTCGAATTCATCAAAAAATGAACTGAAAAGCAAATGAAATGAACTCAAAAACTATCATGACCTCGCTATGCCATGTTTGTTGCTAATTGTAATAGTACGTGTACAGTTATGTCCTTGAGTATTTATAATTAAACTCACGACCAACGATGTATAACTACATCTATTGACAGAAAGCTATATGTACAGAAGTCATGCAAACATGCAGTCGAGCCAGTCGAGTTATTTTCAGTAACTCATGATGGATGTTTATTTTATTCCACGTTTGAAAAATTCAGAAGGAAAAGGAATCGTAAAAATCGTACTTCAAAACTTCATCAAAGCAAAGGCGAGCAAGGTCAATGTACGAAAATCGGGATCGTACAAAAGTAGTTTTAACTCAGACAAACAAACCAAATTTTTCATATCCTTCAGTCCGATTTTGTTAGGTTTTTTTTACTGACAATTGTTTTGAAAATAAACAGTGTTTGCATGATAAAATGTAGGTTTCTCCGTGTTCTTTTCAGTACAATTAGTTTCGTTGTATGATCCTTGTCTAAGTCATACATCTATTACGCGACCTAATTTTAGAACCGCCGCGTAGCGCTATTTAAAGCAGAATTTCCACGCTCAAAACAGGTCAGTGAACGGCAAAAATGCAATCGAAATCAAAACGTCCTTAGATTTTAGGGATCTATTACAGAAGAAGACGCTCAATGAGCGTATAGTCGGGCATTACGGACAATGATAGTTGCGTGACGAGGGAGACTATTTGTGTCGGTGAGCATCGATAAAGATCTCCGAATCGTCGAGGTACGTCTACAGTACGTACTTTAAATTAAACATAGTCTCCCTCGTCACGCAACTGTCAGTCATTGTCAGGTCCATCGTCACGCAACTGACATTGTCCTTGTCATAATGCCCGAGTGTACGCTCATTGAGCGTCTTGTATTTATTATTATTTTATTATTTATTTTTGGTCACAGAATGAAGAAAGAATGCGAAGTATTTGATCGTATCGAGTTTCAAGATTACTCAGCAGATAAGGGAAAACAAACGACACACAGGACTCAAGTAGATTTTATCATAATTATATAGTTATAGTAGTTTGGGATTTTTATTGTATATTTATATTGGGTTGGTAGGGGTGGTGATTAAATTAATTATAGATTAGGGGTATATACTTTTTATAATATTATATTTTAGATTTTTTAGTACGTGCACGTTCTTACGAGTTTTACTGTAAGCTCTTTTGTGTTCTACGTGAATAAATAAATTATTATTATTAATAATCTTAGTTTTGAAAGCAGTTGTAGATCTTCAAGCTGTTATGCAGTGTTTTTCAACACCAAATTATTATTTCACGTAATAGATCATGCAATACGTCACGCTACAATCTCGTCCCCAGAGCCCACGTTCCTCTTGGTCAGCACCGAGAAACGAGAGGCTCTGGCTGCAACCGATTTTAGTCTGAAAATCACGGACCGGAAGTTTAGACTGCGCATGTTCCACAGGTAGCCCAAGCTGTGTATCAGTACATTATTATAAGAGAATGTATGTTGATGTCAATAAAATCAATAAGATAATACAGTTAAAATGAAATCCTCTATAAAGCCCTCTGTATCTTCTTCAATCATTTATTTATTGCCTGTGAAGATTTGAAGCGATTTGGACGAGAATTGAGCGAGTTATAGCCATTTTAAAATTAGCCCTTCTCTGGCCGTGAATTCAGTTCTAGAATCCTGTCCTTTTGATATATATCTTGTATTACATACAAGTACTTCTAAAACTGCTTTCACAATAAAGATTAATATCTACTTGAGTCCTGTGTGTCATTTGTTTAGCGATTAGAATGGTTTTTAGCGAGTTTTGGGACAGCGTGTAGCTCTCGATCGGGAGCTCCGTAAACATGGTAAACTCCGCCATTTTCTAATTAGTCAGTTTACTTCCGGTCCTTGCAGCCAGAGCCTCTCGTTTCTCGGTGCTGACCAAGAGGAACGTGGGCTCTGGGGACGAGATTGGTCACGCTATATAATATATGCGCAGTAGAATTGCGCAGTGCAAAACTAAGGAATTACCTTAAAAAACGTTATTTGTGACGTAACAGGCCACGTGACCCATCCCTTATCTTAAAATACGTACCAAAATGTTAAGGTTCACGAGATATATTATGTTGCCGAAAATTTTGAGAGAAATGACGCAAGCCATCGAAACGCATACGCGTACTACATACCAGATACGCATACTCTAAATCTTCCTCGAGCGTTTTCGAAAGGGCTGTTCTACGACGTCGTTCCACGAACTCGAACTCATCAAAAAATGAACTGAAAAGCAAATGAAATGAACTCAAAAACTATCATGACCTCGCTATGCCATGTTTGTTGCTAATGGGCTTGTAACACCCGCCACGTGACTTTTTAAATTTTCACCGCAGACAAACGAAAATACCATAACTGGAAAGAGCATACTAAAGTTAGTAAAAGTGGAAAGTTTGAAGGGAAATACGTAAATAGGGCAATAGTTACAGGCATTCAAACTTTGCCTTTTTTGTATGGAAATGTATGTTGGAAGGCAACAGCTTGCCTTCCAAGCGAAAACTCATACAAATCCTTGTCAAAGCGGGAAACTTTGAAAGCCGTTAACTTTTTTCTTATTTGCTTGATTCTTTTCAAATTTTCAATTTTTACTAATTTTAGTATGCTCTTTCAAGTTATGTTATTTTCGTTTGTCTTCGGTGAAAAATTAAAAAGTCACGTGGCGGGTGTTACAAGCCCATTGTAATAGTACGTGTACAGTTGTGTCCTGGAGTATTTAAACTCACGACCAGCGATGTAACTACATCTATTGACAGAAAGCTATATGTACAGAAGTCATGCAAAAAGTTGAGCCAAACGAGTTGTACATGTTTTCATTTATATTGGATGAAGCGAAAGATCGATCGTCGACGCCTTGTGTTTAATGTGCAGAAGAGAAATGATATTGTATCGAGGAAGCATGATTGACTGAAAATAGTGCTATTGAAGTCTTTGTAAGCTTAAATATATTTAACAAAAACAAACGCGTCTTCAATTACAATGAACAAATGAAGGGCGTTATCAGAACCATCTGACCTATGCAACCTCAAGACGTACCAAGTACGTACTGATTCGGATATATTTATCTATGCTCGACACAGTCTCCCTCGTCACGCAATTGTCATTTATTGTCATAACATGCATTGGACGTATTATCTGAATTGGAGATTGTCACGGAAGAATGACTCTATAGTCTCTTCGTCTGTCAATTTTGAGATAGCTGTGGCTTGTTCTACCAATGGTGTGTGTTGGTGAGCAAAGATACAGATCTACGAATTGTCGAGTTTCGATTCGTCCAAAGAACGTCTCCCTCGTCACGCAACAGTTGTCATTGTCATAATGCCCGAGTGTACACTCATTGAGCGTCTTGTTTCAATCTAAATATAGATGAGAATACACTTAGATTTTTGCCCCTGGACCTCCGGTGCTTCCTGATTGGTTTGTGCTTTGTAATCTCTCTTGTGGCCAGACTTTTTGTCTCCTTCTGCCATATCGCGACCGGTACCACGAAGAAGAAAAAAATACCATCTCGAATCTTAGACTCGTGCGCCGGCCTTCGGCCTGGGCACGAGTAATGAGCAGCTGTGTTTTATCACAGCACAGTCGAGTGGGTTTAGACCTGATAACATGTACACTGAGTACATGAGTTTATAAATGGTGTTGAAAACTTTATTTGGCAAATAAGACAATAAAGTTGTTTTCAATTTCAATCCAAAATAGCAAGATAAAATTAAACTTGAGCACATCGTGTTGCTTTTATGTCTATGACGTGTGCACAATGCCCCTAAAAGATCCCACAAATTTGAGTCGGCCCTGACAGAAAGGTCAATCAGAATGATGCGACGCTACTTGAGACCTTCCTGTATTAGCCTGCAACTTTATATAACGATCTCATTGGTATTCTTTATATAAAATATCATACTTATTAGAATTCTTTATATAAAGGATACATAACGAGAGTGCATTACCAGACATAAAGGTGTTTATACATGTGATGGATTTGGTGAATTCGATTGAACAAATAATAATATTATTGCGCATGAATTATTAATGATAGAAGAGCTAATACCGGTAGTACTAAGCTTACAAGATATAAAAAACTTGGATAGCAACGAGACCATAAGGGACAGAGAGGGAGTCTCACGCATTTTCTGGGATATCTTAATTTCACTAAATCTATTTTTAGAATGCGGACGCCAATGGAAACATACTCACGGCTTCATGAGAAATTAACAAGGCAGTGCGAAAGGAAAGTGGTATCTCGTCTTTTCTCCTTTTTCTTTAACCTATAGCTACATCATGTTGTGAATAAATTAACATTTTTGGCTTGATTTTTGCCATTTTCGCCTTTTCAGTTATTCTGCACGTGCACACTTTACAAATCACACCAGCAACAGCTGCGCATGTTATGTAATACACAACTTGTAATATATTAGTGCTACACGGCTCCACTGACAGAGTTTGTGGGTACCGGAAATATGCTTCCTTTGGCGTCCGTCACTTTGTGTTTCTCTAAAAATAGATTTAGTGAAATTAAGATATCCCAAGGGTATGACTGCGAGACTCTCTCTGTGTCCCTTATGCTCTCTTGATAGAACTGAAACTTGCTTTGAACAAAGTATAATGTTCATTGTTCCTTTATACTTTATAATAATATCATCTGTCCTTCTCAACGGGTACGGTTACCATAGCAATGTGCGCACTGACGTATATTGGGTATGATACATGTTTATCGACCTGTAGAATCCGCACTTCCTCATCGAGCCCTAGTGATAGATATTTGATCCCTGACGTCTTGTGAAACTTTTCACATCCATTGTTATTAAAAGCTGCAATGTCAACCTTGACCATGAACTTGTGTTTCTGTTGAATACAGACCATGCCGTGGCTAGGGTGCAGGTATGTATTGCGTCTGAAACTCAGCTGTCTTGTTCTGTTGTTAAACATGACTATAATGTCCAGTCCATATAGAAAGCCAGTCCATCGCCAACAATACTAATGAGAATTAAACAAAGAAATAAACAAATTAATTTGATTCCAATAACAATATACAGTTGATTGTAATAATACTCCAGTTTCGTGTTGTTTAGAGATGACCGCTGTCCTTGACAAAAGACGCATTTGTACAGGCTTAGCCTCGATTCAGAAACCGGTCCGTGCAATTCAAAAATGTTTCTATTGTTTCATGTCAACATTTTTTCGTGTTCTTGTTGATATTTGTGAATAATTTACACTGAATCGAGGCTAACCCTGTACAAATGCGTCTGATGTCAATAAGTACAGCGGTTTTACAACGGGATATCTGTGAATGCGAAAAGGAACTATTACGATGATGCAGATGGGTGGTAATAAATGTGATGGTTACAGTAACTATTACAATGTAGATAAAATAAATAATATATAAATAATATATAATTATTATATTTTAAAATAATCATGAGGAAAACACAAAATAAATCATAACTGTGACTAGCGTTGTGAAAAACACAGTCAAATGAAATCATAACTGTGACGAGTGTTGTAAATCTGATACAAAATCATCCTCATTTCCATCAACTTTAATAGCGATTTTCTCAAGGAAAATTACTTGTATTTTCAAAACTTTGATAATATGAAATTCTACAGCTGTACACTGGATAAGTAGTTTACAACATTTGTGGCAAGTTGCATTAGAACTACAAACAATCACCTTCGGTGCGTGTTCTGATACAACACTGCCGTTCATGTTGTTATCATATTCATTAATAATTCATGAGGAAAACACAATAGAAATCACAACCGTGGCACTGAGCTTGTATATTTGATACAAAATCGTCCTCATTTATGTCAACTTTATGTTGGATTTTCTTGGCCAAACTTTAATACTGGTATCTTGAAAATTATAGCAGAACATGATTTTATACATCTGTGGATAGAAGTGCGATACAATATTCGCGTCCGTGTTGTATGAGATTTACAATCACCCGCTCGTGATTGTAAATCTCATACAGCACGGCTGCTGCTCATATTGTATCTATTACTAAACACTACAAACATACTCTGGTGCTCTTTTCTAGTATACGTCCATATTGTATCTATTACTAAACACTACAAACATACTCTAGTGCTCTTTTCTAGTATACGTCCATATCTATGAGCAGATGAATTGAATTGTGCTAAAGTTGTATCCTCTGAAGGGCCATGGTCTAAGTTCTGATAGATAAACATCACCCTTTTCCATTGTTCCATGTACACAGAATTAAGCCAATCTATTAACAAGAACATTGATTATCAGTTAATGTTGTGTGGGACAATCCATGTCTTCCTTTGTAAAAAATTGTTCCCTCCCCTCCTGCCTCTTAGATATTAATAAAATAATTTCTGTATCTACAATTTGGTAGTCTTCCTTGCAGCCGCAGTTTGGGTCATCACGCAACGCTCTCTTGTTTGGGGAGAGAGCGTTGCGTGACGACCTGAACTGCGGCTGCGAGGGAGACTAACAACTTGGGGACTTTAACCATTATTAGATTGGGGGCTTAATTGAGCTAGAGGGGGACGTACTTAATTGAGAGGGGGCTTTATAGAGAAACTACTGTACATTACGTACCTGAAGGTATAACATTATCTGACTGCAAAGTAACCATTGATCGGATGTCATTAATGACATGATGTAGCCTTAGACCTTTAAATGCTGGTACAAACAATTCACCCTCTGGGGTGTCAAGGAATGCTTGAGCTCTGCCTTGATCTCGTGATCTAAAAAACTCTGATGACTGTGTTTTGAGATCTGTATTGCTTCCAGTCCAAGTAGGATTCAGCTTTAGAAAGATCCATATTATTAACAATGTGTAGATATCAATCTCAATTTGCATGACAAACAGTCCTGGCGATTCTATCACTTGTTGCATCAATTCAACACTGCAAGAAAATTAAACAGATTTTTGAGATAGAGTGCAAACCATATGTCCGTGAAACAGTACTAACTAATTAGTACTAAATAGAACTGATGAAACTTACAATAGAAAACAATGGAGATAACACTATTTAGTACTATTTAGTAATAGTACTATTTCACGGACATATGGTTTGCACTCTACTACAGTGTTAATCTTGTACATGTAGTTTTAGAATAATTTACTAGGTAAGTTTTAAATGATTGTAGTTTTAGTTATATATTGCTGATGCGCATTTGATCATATTTACATGGGTATTAATTCTCATAAGTCAATTTTTAGTCCTAGAACTTTAGGATTTTTTTTGTGCTATATAATAAAGTTATTATAATTATTATTTGCACAATTGAGGCATTTAAATTATTATTATTATTATTATTATTATTAGAGTAGATTTCACATGACTGTGAAAAACCATAGCTGACACAAGTACAGCAGTCACGCTACTTATTCATTTGAAATCCTAAAACCTCAACGTCTTATTCAAGTTACTGACACATGACTGTATTAAATAGGGACTTCCATTCTTCATATTTGTATTTACTGGAAACTATTACTAACAGTAGTTTTCATATAAGTGGGAAACCTATGACATGGAGCTACGGCCACGGTATGGAATTGAAGACATCTATTCAACCAATCACAGCACTCAAAATCATTGCTCAACCAAGGCGAATACTTCGACACAACATGGTCACTGCATGGCATCCACTGGACAGCACAAACCGTAACTACTTCCCACTCATAAGAAAACAACTCTAAAGTATATGCAGTGTGGACACACCTTAATTCCTTTAATAAATTCACAGTCCACGATGAAGTAAGCCCTCTCTCCAACCATTCAATGCACTTTGTTTCTACTTCAGATTCACTGTATCTCTTTGCTGCCGTAAAATACTGACATACAGTTCTGCTGTTGATACTTTCCCTCATGAACTGTGAACAATGCGTTGCTAGATTATCCTAGAAGAAAACATTTTAGATTTAAATAACATATCAAATATGATAATCTATATTACCAATGGATGGATGGACCAATCAAACAGCCTGGGTGAAGAGATACACCAAGACAACTTACTAATGATAATAATTATTAATACTTCAAATACATGTATCCTTATTTATGTTTTAACTTTTATATGTTTAGATTATGGAAATAATCTGGGTATTTCAAGCAAAAAGTGATGTGAGCGTCAAAAAGTGGCTGAACTTTGCAGGCTAGGACCCAGGGGGGTACTCAAGGGTATCAGTGACGGGGAGGTGCGAATGAGGCCAAACGTTTTAACCCCAAAAAATTACGCAAAAACAAGACCCCCAAAAAGTCCAACGGCCCAGAACATGCCAGAACGTAACCACCCAAAAGTCCATTTTTTCTCCACATAAAATTGAGAATGGTAGGATATCATTTTTATCAACCCCCAAAAAAAGTCCTTGCCAAAATCTTTATATCAAAAAAAGTCCACCAGAAAATTGCTAACCCCAAAAAGGTCCCAAGCCACAAATTTCAAACCCCAAAAAGCTCTTTGCACCTCCCCGTCACTGATACTCCTGAGTACCCCCCCTGGGGGCTAGGAGCCCAATGTGTGGAGGATTTTTGGGAACTTGATTGTATTTTTTGGGAAGTACTTTTGGGAGATACATGTGGTCGGATTTTGAGTCATGCAGTTTGGGGCCAGTTGTTGTTTTGGAGGGAAGAAGGCTGGAGTCGTTTAATCATGGTTTCCTTGTCATTGCTTTTTGACCATATTATCCCTCCAGATGAAATAATATATGCATGCCATACTTGTTTAGACTAACTAAGAGTTTATTTACATATAAATGTGCCTGATTATACAGTATGTGTTTTATTAATAAAGTCTTTACCAGTTGCAAAAGACCAGAAGCAGCAAGAAGAGGGATAACTGTTGTCATTGTTACTGTGATATCATCGCTGTAAAGAGACCCTAGAGTTGTGTTCATGGCTAGACAGCACGGCAAGAAAACAACATTAATCCAATATTATATATTACAATATATTATTGTACATGAGTGGCATTGGTTCATGGTTAGACAACCTACAGTACATTGGGGCTGTGCAAGAACATAATCTAAATTCTCCTTTAGGATCTTTGAATTTCTAAGGAGAATTTAGATTTTCATCTCAAGTCACACTAGTATAATACTGTTCTTGCTCGCATCCCTTTAACTACATGTACTGTATCCTGGCATCACTGACTTTCCAATGTGTATCTTTGCAAAATTGTACATGCATGTACATATGCAAAAACAAGTTAGTGATCTCTGATTAAAATCTAAATTCTCCTATAGGCACTATGATTTTCAAAGGAGAATTTGGTCTTTGATCATAACCACTGTAAATATTTCGCCAAAGGTGGCTAATAAAGTTTATTATTTAGTCACTTAGACTGTTCTTGTATGGACCACTTCGTATGTAAAACTGTGCCGGCCACAACCTGGCACCAATAATATTAGTAACATTGGTAGAAGCTGGCAACTTGGGGAATTCTGACTGCATGCCTACGAGCCATACCTAGCTTCTTCAGCACATTAGTTTACCTTCAACAGTAATAAGATCATCTGGAACTTGAATGCTAATGAAATCATCTTGTGATTCTTTCCACTGACCACTAAACATGCTTTGAAAATATTTGGACTGAGAAATAAATAAAATATATTTAGCTGCAAATAACAATGTCATTAGAATGATTTAGAAACATATTAATTAATATTAATCAATGAATGTATAATGTACCTGTTTAAGATAGATTTTGTGGAGTTTCCATTCTTTCCCTTTATAAAGAAATGATACAGTGAGTTACATGTACATCTTGAATAAATATACACAGACAGACAGACAAACATTCTGAGGCAAGATATGCACAGAGACAGTGCACACATGTATGCACAGATAAGTCAGATAACACAGCTGCCTTTCCAGGGATATGTATGGAGCATAGTCTGCAGAAAGTGGGCTTCCTGTGGTGATGTGTTGTAGTTTGGGCTTCCTGTGGTGCTGATGTTTTTCAGTTTGGGCTTCCTGTGGCACTGGTGGGATGTTAGTTGAGGTTGATGTTTTGTTTTCATACATATATTGCACATTTCCTGTATTATATCAATGCCCTGTAATGCAATGCTATCTAGACTTGGTACCATTGTTTGTGGTCACTCAGCAGAACTCTAAATAGGTCTGGTATTATTTATGATCAGACGTGCACAGTGCAACATTGCATGCAGTGTTGCTGGTACGTGATATGATTGCAGCATGCGTCCACCTTTGCAACATTGTTGTGGTGAAGATTATTGAAGTACTATGTGTACAATGTTTGTACTTCTGCAATATATTGCATGCAACAAATACACCAGACTTCACGGTGAGTAATGCATGAACAATAGGTTCAACGTCAAGGTTTGCATACAGTAAACCATAGTTAGTAGAAGGGACTGGTTGGGAAACCTTTTGTTATATGTTTTTGTTCGTTTTTTTCAACTGTGACTGCAGTGCACACATCTTTTGTTTTGTCATTGTTTTGCCTTAATTTGCTATGGTTGAGCAACTGAACCGCAAACGTTTCTTTTGGCTGATTGTGCAATATATTCCAATTCAAAATTAACTATATTAGAATATTTAAATAAGTAATCCAATAGAGAACATTTGGGTTCAATCGTTTAGCCATTTTCTAATGAATTTGAAGAAACATTGTGCACGGTCAGGACCCGTTCAACATCATAATGACATCAGGACTAGAACAAAGTAATATAACAAAAGGCTTCCTAACCATTCCCTCTACTAACTATGAGTAAACATATGAAAACATCAATGCCAACCTCGACTTGGTACCATTGTTCATGGCTACTGAACAGAACCATGATCAATGTGGTGTAATGCAGAGGTGGACATGCACCGACTGAAATCATGAATGGCTAGCAATATTGTGCACAATGTTGCAGTGCAATGCACTATACATGCCTTCACCTCTACAAGTACTCTCCAGTTTATGATGATCATAGCAATGCTTGGAAATATATTTATAACTTAAGCTTACATGTGAAGCAATGCAATAAATGAATAATTATTGTTACAATATTGTACCTAATGCAGAAATAGTAACATCACTTCCTTCACCGCCAACGAATAACGTCTGATAAATGTAACCAGAAGTTCCCCTTAGTTTTTTCCTGTGACGAGAAGTCAAAAAAGTCTGTCAATGTCATTCATGTCATGGGATACTTTGATGTACACCTATAAGGATCAATGCACAATAAATAAGTCAACTTTAGCCTAACCTTTTTGGTATTTCAACAACACTATCAGCATCTTCTGTATCACTTTTCTGTACCTCATCAAAAGATCTCTTACCAGTGCCTGTGATCTCTTGTTGTGACGATAATAATGAGCCCATAACTGGTGTGTCAGCTTCGAAGTTAAACGTTCTTTGGTTTTGCTTGCATTTTCAACTTTTGACTTTGTGTTCGGGTGTTACATGTATAACACGCACTGTTTCTGCTGCACACTCACGCAGAGAGAATACACTTACAAATGTATATTTCCCCAAGCAATCGGTTGTTCATATGAAGTCTAAAATCCAATAGAAATTGAAAAGTGCTTCATCATTGTTTACATCAGATCAAAATACCGTCTTGAATACATTGCCCATAATGCTGTGCGAAGCTAGAACGTCTGTTCGCCCAAAAGGATCATGGGAAAGCGGATTTTTTATAGTCCGATTCGCATACATTATAAAATGTATAACAAACACTACAAGTTCTAAATAAAAATATACGTAATTTAGCACAGAAAAATATATTCTCAATCGATAAATTATAAATCTAGGTAAGGTAGATATTTTACATTCGACAACCACCCATAAGTCTTTGCAAACTTCCGGGTCTTTGTCGCGCAAAGCATGCTGGTCTATAAAATGGCGTCGTTTGGGAGCATGTGGTAATGAAGGTCGTTTTCTTTTGAAAGAACTTTTACCTCTTCTTTTTATTTTGGACGATTTTTGAACATCAAAAAGGTGAGTGATTAAAATCCGCTTTTCTTACTACATAATCTTTAAACAATCACTTCGTAATTTGGACAAAAAGTAGTAAAATATGAAAGGGGAACAGTTGACAGATCAGATTCAAATCACACTGACACCGACAGTCTGTCTTAACTATACATTGTATTCGTGTTAATAACTAATATCTCATCCACTTACAGAAATATTTAACTTAATATTCTCCATGTGAGCTAGTTCAGTAGTTGTGTCGATGTCATATTTTGAATGTTTCAGTTTGTTAATTTAATACGAATATCTTTAGCTTCAACAGTAGCTTTGAAATGACAGTGAAAGTATACAAAATGTACATTGTTAAAAGCTCTCTATAGATGGTCAATACTCTATTTATCTCCATCACATCATCACAAAGTAGTTGTGATACAATGTGTGCGCTGATTGGCTGGTTATCATACTTACATTAGCAGACAGAGGCACACATTCACATGTAAATGTCAGATACATGTATTTTGAGTGTATTTTGTAAAAGTAATTTATCAAATTCATTATAATTCACGAGGTAAACACAATAGAAAGACAACCGTAGCAGTCATGTTTTAAATACAGAATCATCCTCATGAATATAGTTTTTAACTTTAATTTTCTCAGCTAAACAGCTTCCTATCATCAAAATTATGGTAAAATATAATAATTTAATAATAATAATAATAATAATAATTTGTTACACTTGTAGTAATAAATTGATTGATTCTGTGTCTGAATTACAAGCTCTGCTACGGTTATGATTTCTATTGTGTTTTCCTCGCGAATGAGCAAATACTGCTGTTATATACAGCTATTTCAAAAAACGTTGTCTTGTGAATACTGAATGCTGAATAGTGCATTCCAAGACCGAAATGCATTGTATGTCAGTATATTTAGTATATCAGCTCCAATATAGCGAGGAAACAACTGCTGATATACTTTGGTATATTTTTAAATATATCAGCAGCTGTTTCCTTGCTATATTGGAGCTGATATACTAAATATACTGACATACAATGCATTTCGGTCTTGGAATGCACTATTCAGTATTCAGTGTTCACAAGACAACGTTTTTTGAAATAGCTGTATAATAAAGATGTTTATTGTTTATTTCTCTAGTGACACAGTACAACATTTGAAAAGAATATTGTGTCGATACACTTTAACTGGTAGCGAGATGACAGCATATGATTATAACCATGGGACATCCCTACCCAATGTCGAAGATGAAAACCAATGGCAGCCATATAATGCATCACAAGTATCCCAAACGAATGTACCCCAGCCGTATAATGCATCGCAAGTACCCCAAACGAGCGTACTCCAGCCATACAATGCATTACCAGTACCCCAAACGAGCGTACCCCAGCCATACAATGCATCACAAGTATCCCAATCGAACGTACCTGTACCCAAGCTATATAATGCATTACCAGTACCCCAAGCAGACATACCCAAAAATATAATGCATTACCAGTACCCCAAACACAGGAACCCCAAGCTTCCAATGCCAAAACCAACCTGATAATTAATTATCTACCACAAAGTATGACCGATGAAAGCTTCAGAAAGCTTTTTAGTGCGGTGGGTCCTCTAAAAAATAGTAAAATATGCCGTAACAAGGTCACCGGTTGGAGTTATGGGTATGGTTTTGTGGACTATTTCACAGCAGAGCAAGCACAAGCGGCCATTGATCAATTGAATGGACACCAACTTGAAAACAAGCGTCTGAAAGTGGCATTTTCTCGGCCTGGTGCTGATGTCAACAAAGGAGCCAACTTGTATATCCGTAACCTACCCCAGCTCATCACCGAGAATCAACTGAGAAAACATTTTGAGCTTTTTGGGAACATAGTCAATTGTCGTGTGTTGCAAGACAAAGCAACTGGTCTGTGTAATGGTAATGGCTTTGTTCTATTTGAGAAGAAAACCGAAGCACAAGCTGCCATGGATGGGATGAATGGCAAGGCAATAGGAGGTGGTCAAGAGGCATTGGTTATACGTTATGCTGATGACAACTCTACCAAACTACGGCCTCCCGTTAAGTCTTTCATACCGGGATATTTTAACCAACCACCACCACATAACCACATGTCTGGCCCAGGTCCGATACGTCCACCTATGAATCGATTTCAAGCTCGTTTTAACCCCCTCGGCGGTGGTCCCATGCCTCAGCAGCATAACAAAGCAGTTGAAAGTGGTGGCTTCACCCTGTATGTGTATAATGTCGGTTACCATCCCAGCGAACAGAACCTCGCAGCTTTGTTTGCACAGTTTGGAGTCGTTAACAAAGTTGACATTATTTGGGACTGGCAGAAAAACCAAAGTAAAGGGTTTGCTTTTATTTCCATGGCAACACGAGAGGCGGCCCAATTGTCTATTGACAACCTTAATGGATATATGTTTTCTAACAGAGCATTGCAGGTATCATTTTATGCAGGAAAGAAGTAGCAGAACGTCCCTTACGACATCTACATATCGGTTACATGGAATGAATACATGCTCAACTCTTACCCAGTACATAATGCTGGGTGTACTCGACTGTCATAAGGAGCTTAGTCATATCGATATTGGTTACGTGGAATGAATGCATGCTTATCATCAAGACTCATGTACATACAATATACCACAGAGTAATCCTGAACAGAGCAGAGCATTCACAACTTGGTTGAACTCCCACAAGCAGACACCCAACCGAAGGCTACATCTGTTCACTGGAGCTGCAATAGGCGACATGCACTAAGTGGTCATGTGACCATAACTCCCATAAATCAAACAGCTGTGTCAAAATGAACTCCAGAAATGAAAAGAGAAGCTCTAGATTAGTAAAAGGGCAAAGTTTCAGCACATGATGTCTGACATAAATAAATAAATAAAATCAACAGGAGAAATGACATTAAAAATGAAATCGATCGTTTTCTAAAATTTAGTTTGGAGAGATGGCAAGAGCCGTGCCATTTTCGAGCTGCTCTTTTCATTTCTGGAGTTCATTTTGACACTGCTGTTCGATTTATGGGAGTTAGGGTCACGTGACCTCTTAGTGCAAATTGGCTATTGTATACTTTACGTGTATGGTACTAGGCAACATTTGGGCTACCTGTGTTTGGTAGTGTTCACACAGTAGCTGTATTTTATACCTTGATTTACAAAGTCAATAGTTACTACATGTACATATAATACAGGGGTTTCAATACATGTATAGAACGACAGCTAACTGGAATAGAGTCATTTTTGTATGAGTAGGAAACCTACGGCACAAATTTACGGTCACGGTATGGCATCAAAGACATCTACTAAACCAATCACAGTGCACATAATCATTTCTCAACCTTCCAGAATGCTTGGCACAGTCACCACAGCGCATGGCACATACCATAACTACTTCCCACTCATACTAAAATGACTCTATAAAACGCTTCACTGACATTATCCATTACTCAAAAAAACTGTATAGTTAGGTTGCACAAGAGGTAGACAAACAACAAAAATGACCACAGGGAACCCAAATATTTTATCTTAGGCTGTTAAAATTAAAACGATATGGGCTTACTGTGGTAGTTTGCAGGAAAATATATTGGGATCCCTGTGTCATGCATGGAATCATCTACGTTTGTAAATGTACTGTTGCCGGTATACAAGCATCAAGAGTTCCAGACTTCCGGTACGCGCGCAATGCATTGTGAGATTATTACAAAGGAAAAGTGAGCACCAAGTGAGCAAAAACATAGCTTGGGCTCCCTGTGTCTAGAATTGGTGCTCACTTTTCCTTTGTAATAATCCCACAATGCATTGCGTGCGTACGGGAAGTCTGGAAACCTTGATGCTTGTATACATGCTCTATGTAAAGTGGTTCTGCAAGGCCAGTATTGCACTTTAAGCACAGGGAGTCCAATTATATTACAGTATTGTGCATGCTCTACCACAGGAAACCCACCAAAGATAATGTGCAGCATAGCATTTGGCAATAACCTCGGAAGAAAATGTTGGGCTGCCTGTGGAATGACTGTGGTCAAGTGGTAATAATGTTTAGTAATTGAAGGGCTCCCTGCACGAACAGTGTAAGTGATCTGTAATCAAAATCTAAATTCTCCTTGAGATTCTTTGAATTTCAAAGGAGAATTTGGGTTTAATCACAAGTCACTTTATTACTCTGTTCTTGCAGATATCCCTCCCTTTATTGTTGTTCAAGAAAACATTCCCCATTATCTACTATCAGAAGATTATATTTTGGAACAACTGCCATCTTCTGGCAGGGGTATCGAATGGTCAAGGCAAGACTTTGTGAGACTCCGAGACAAGGCATTTTTTTGCAAGCCCGAGATGCTTTTTCACCGATTTCCTTTGTTTTCAAAATTCGAGACTCTGACGGCTTTTTGTGAAAAACGAGACTTCTAGACCCACAAAATTTGACTGAAATTTTGCGAGACTCTGGGGACCATTCAACACCCCTTCTGGCTAGATTCATTGGATCAAATCTTACCCAGTACATAAAGCTGTGTGCACACTACATGACCTGACTGTCATAAAGGGGCTCAATCATAGGTGTGGTCTTCTATGAACTGCTTTTACAGCAATTTTTTAATGTGAAGACCAAGATACAATATTTGAGTCATAGAATCATAGATGACTCGTGTACTGTGTATAGTCTTTACTCTCCAATTTATTGCTAAAAGAACTAGCTAATCTCATGATAGAATGTTAGCATGTAGATAGAGTGATTGCAATAAACCTGTGAAATAGTTAGTAGACTGATAGACACTAGTAGACTTTATTTTCATTGTTTTCTTTTGTGAGTATTTGACTATTACACACTAACATCTTATTTTTATTTCACAGGTTTATTGCAATCACTATTAGCTTAATGTATAAATTTGCATGTGCATATTGTTTGATTAACATGTGCACTCGCATACAAAATTGAGTCCTGGTCGAGTCATAGTGTTCACTGGCTTTGGATTTGTGAATGGATATTGCAAATTCATGGCCTGCAATGGTGATAAGAGTATCCAGTGGATGCTATTTGTTTTACATGTATAACTTCTAAGACCTTCATGACCGAGTTGCATAAAACCCAACACCAGATGTAACCAGTAATGTCAGACCTTCCAGTCAATATCACCATGTCTGAGGTCAGCAATTATGTTCGGCGTAAAAATAAATAATTTATGTTCGGTGTTAAGTTTTATGCAAGTCACCCCAGATGTTTTAACTTAATTCCCAGTGGTTTTTGAGTTCCTTTTAACAACGAGAAGGCTTTTAAATATATTGTACAAAATGATTTAGTTTGGATATTTTAAATGTCAGTATTTCTTTGTTCACAACAGTTATCCATATTAAAACAAGATGTTTTCTGCAAACTTAGTTTTGGGTTTTCGAAAGGGATACCCCATGGTGGGATACATCAAATCATCACCAATTGTACACGTGATTTGATGGGTAAAGGTTATATATCACATGTACACCAAAAGGACCTTCAAACTGTCAATAGAACAACGAATCCATGGAACAAATGACTACTGTGTTACATGTCGTTCTATTGTTCACAATGGAACAAATCTATTGTTTGAAGGTCCTTCTGGTGTATGTGATATATACAGCTATTTCAAAAAAGGTTGGTGACGTTTTTGTTGCATCTTGCATACCAAGCCCGAAATGTATTGTGGATCATATGTAAATAATGCCAGCATGCACATACACAAGAAAATATGCCGGCTCCATATTGCGAAGACAAAGTTTGGGAAAATTCCCAGAGTCCATATTGTTGTGACCTTTCGCTGATGCCATTCCAGCATTTTGGGCTTGGTATGCAAGATGCAACAAAACCTTCACCAACCTTTATTGAAATAGCTGCTGTATACAGGACTGTAGCCGCCAGTACGGTTGGTTCAGTTTCAACCGGACCACTTTTCGAATCAAACAGGGTGTTGGGGGATGGTGTGTATATTGAGTGATTACATTATTTTTTCCCTGATTTTGATAACCTCAAAAACTGGCGGCTACAGCCCTGATATAACCACAGGGAGCCCAAGCATAAATTCAGTAAAATAATAAAATTCGAAATAAAGTATTTTTTCCGCTATACACCTTTGTTGTCTGTTAACTTAACCTGCCTGGTGATTTTTTTTCAGAATTTTTTTTTTCTCGGACCAGTAAGGAAAAAAAAAAAAAAAAATTTCTGAAAAAAAATCACCAGGCAGGTTAAGTTAACAGACAACAAAGGTGTATAGCGGAAAAAATACTTTATTTCGAATTTTATTTTTTTACTGAATTTATGCTTGGGCTCCCTGTGATATAACCTTTAGAGTTAGGCGCGGTATTGCAGAAAAAATATGCAAGCTCAGTCAATTTATTAGAAAACGATGAACAAAGTTGTGTCAATTTGCATAATGTTTCTGCAATACGGTGCCTTAGTGAAGCTTTATCGATTGGATGACATACTATTTGTTTATGCAAAAAGTAACTGTTATCAAAGTACAAATAAACGGTGTATTGTGGGTAATATCATAACACTCGTCCCAGGTCTCCGACGTCCAATCGAATTCAAAGCAAGATGAAGAAGTCAAAACTAAAGCACGTTGATATTGCAGGTCGTGACAGATCTTTTTAATACAGTTTAAGAACTGTATTAAACTATGGGATCTTCGTATTCTAGGAGAACAAGGGACAGTTCTTCCATAATAGGCAGAGATAAAGACAAAGGGTCAGTGAGATCAAAAGGATCCAACTCTGAAGGAGCATCGACCATTAAAGACCTTGACAACAACTTCAAGTCTGATGGCAACGTTGTACACGAGAGAAAAGATAGCAAGAAATTCTGGATCTCACACGTGAAGTTTAGGAAAAGAAGTAGTAGTGATTTGAGAAGAGCTCCGTCTGAAAAGAAAGCCGAAACACGCACAAATCCTAAGTCAACTTCATCAAAACAAACAGGACAGAATTCCAAAGTTGGGCTGAATAAAAGTTTATCTGTAGATTCCTCAGCTGTAATGTCTTGCCAAGGGAGTTCTTTTAATGACAAGGCAAATGCGGGCGGTTGTGAGACTGTGTATGTTAGTGCAGCGAATTCTCAGCACGAGGAAAAGAAGGAATTCGCTGGAAATTCCGCTGTTGTCAAGCAAACTGCTAATCTCAATAAGCAGCGGTTGTTAAGCGATGGGCAGTTGTACAATATCCTTAATGATGGGGCATTGTCACCCTGTATTTGTGATCCAACGTATATTCTTATATTAGATACTAGAAGTAAACAAGAGTATGATGATAATCATATACTAACGGCGAGGCATGTATCTTCAATCTCTACTGATATCCAAACACACAATGTATATGGGCGGTCCAATATCAATATATCTGAATTTACATGGGTTGTTATATATGGTGATGGCATTAATGACGACGATGATGAGAATAAACCTGAAGTCAAGCTTATGCAAGAACTCGAGAGTGACTACGGGAGTGACTATGATGTCGAACCGTGTCTTCTATCATCAGGGTTCAAGTCATTTCGGGATATGTTTCCATTTATGTGTTCTGACAAGGAAAGGGTTGATTTTAAATCTATTCAAGCTTATCCTTCAATTATCCTAGACGACCAGCTTTACCAAGGCCGTGGCGACCAAGCCACAAACCTCAAAGTTGTAAATGACCTCCAAATCACACATATTGTAAATATCACTCAAGAACACATGAATGCATTTCCAGATAAGGTTGAGTACCTCACACTTAAGCTAGATGACGTCTCTCACACTCAGCTTATAAAACATTTTGATAGAACAACTGATTTTTTAGCTGCCGCATTAGGCAATGGTGGGCGTGTCCTTGTGCATTGTAACTTGGGCGTGAGCCGCAGCTCAACTGTGAGCATCGCTTACTTAATTCAGTCCAAAGGATGGACACTTAGTGAGGCATATGATTTTCTCAAAGACAAAAGAACTTGTATAAGACCAAATAGAGGATTTCTACAGCAGCTTGCTGTCTGGGAAGAGTTACAGCTTGGGAAAAGATATACTGATCCAGATGATCTCTGGTTTTGAAAATACTGTATCAAGGGGTCTTTAAATTTCTCTGACTTGAAAGTGTTTTATAAGGACAACCAGATAACACTCATATATGTATCAGATATTATGCACAGTCATCTATAAACAAAGGCAGATACAGGGAACCCAAAACATGAAATAGAGAGACAAGTCTTTTTTTCTATATTTATCAACAGTGTAAATATATGTTTATTTTTGGAAATAATACCAAGATATATAAATGTTGTTTTGTATATTTTGAACTATGAGTTTCATGTTCTGTATTTTCTTGTTCATGTTTTTATTGCCATTTAGTGGGATGCGACCAAAATATATTTTGCATGCATTCATCTCTTCCTTCCTTCCTTCCTTCCTTCCTTCCTTCCTTCCTTCCTTCCTTCCTTCCTTCCTTCCTTCCTTCCTTCCTTCCTTCCTTCCTTCCTTCCTTCCTTCCTTCCTTCCTTCCTTCCTTCCTTCCTTCCTTCCTTCCTTCCTTCCTTCCTTCCTTCCTTCCTTCCTTCCTTCCTTCCTTCCTTCCTTCCTTCCTTCCTTCCTTCCTTCCTTCCTTCCTTCCTTCCTTCCTTCCTTCCTTTCTTCCCTTAATAATAATAATAAAGTTTTAATCACAGTATATCTACATAGTAGCTTTACATCTTATTCTTATTCCCACCTTTCTTTCTTTCTTTTATCCTTAATTCTTCAATTGTGCATTGATCCGGCAATAATAAAAAATTGTTCTTGTTTAAAAGTTAATTAAGTTCTAATTTGTTTCTTTGTTTAATAACTGATTTATTTGTCTTTGTCAGTATGTTCAACCTTTTGAGAATCTGACAAATACATGTATTGAACCATTGGGATAGCAGTCCTTAAATAGTGTGGATATCTCCAGTTTAATAACTGCATAGCATATTCCAATATGCTGGAGAAAGAACATTGGATTGATTCAAGTAATATTAATTCCACTAGTCGGGTCGCTTTCATAAATGCAAACACCTAAAAAAAACTTGAAACTCATTCATCCAATCAAAAGACACATTATCCCAGTCTTATAAACATTTGCCACAGAAGGTTGATGTATGATTTGCAGCTTTATATCGTGTTCTAACGTGCGTAGAAATTGTTTAAAAAAACATTTACAAGTAAGAGAAAAACGTCAAAAACCTAATTTTGGGATCCCTGTGGTATACGGGCTTCCTGTGGAATCGCCGAAAATCAAATTGCTTCTTTCGAAACAAAACTTATATATTCTGAAAGGTTGTAATGAGTTGTACAAGAATATGCAATTAGAAGTTTAAATTTCCTATTCTTTCGTGGAGAAAACTCGAGTGGATCGTGTGCGAACTCTTGTCGACAATGGAAAATTGCGGGATCCCTGTGTATTATTGAAAGCCTTACCACAGGGATCCCGCAATTTTCATTTTCGTTCCAACAAGTTTCGTACACTTTTAAACTCGATTTTCTCCACGAAAGAGCAAGAAATTTAAACTTTTAATTGGTATTCTGAGAGATTCGTACAATTTTGGTTCAGAATTTTAAAGTTTTGATTCGAAAGAAGCAATTTGATTTTTTCGATTTTAATTAATGAATACCAGTTGTTGAAGTCCCCTGCATACCACAGGGATCCCAAAATTAGGTTTTTGCCGTTTTACTCTTACTTGTAAATGTTTTTTTAAAACAATTTCTACGCACGTTAGAACACATATATAAAGCTTTCAATCTGTGGCTAAAAATATTTTTTTTATCTTCTTCTTTGAGGAGAAAAAAGGGATTTTTATTGAAAACAACAACTAACTATAATTTTGTCGCGAAATTTTTTTTCGTAAAAATCAACTTACGATTTTTCTACCAAATGACATATCGTTGGAAAGCTTAGGATAATGGTGGCAAGAATCTGTAATTTGCTTTGTCAAAGAAGTTAAAATGGAGATTTTTAGAAGGCAAAATGCCTTACGTCAGGTCAAAATTCGAAAAATAAACGTTCGATTTTTGTGTAAATACTACATATCGTTGGAAAGCTTTGGGAAATGCTAGAAAGCCCTACAATTTGTTTTATCAAAAACCCTGAAATAGTCATTTGGCAAAATCGTTTTGCCCTAGCAACGAATAATGACCAACTTTGCGTTTTTGCACAAAAAAACATAATAAAATATTCGTAAAAAAAATTTATTTTGGATTATAAAATCTCTATTTTAACTCCTTTGAAAAAGTAAAGTGCATATTCTTTTTACCATTTCCCTAAGCTTTCCAACGATATGTAGTTTGTTGGAAAAATCGAAAGTTTATTTTTCGAATTTTGACCAGACGTCAGGCATTTTGCCTTCTAAAATCTCCATTTTAACTTCTTTGACAAAACAAATTACAGATTCTTGCTGCCATTATCCCCAGCTTTCCAACGATATGTCATTTGGTAGAAAAATCGTAAGTTGATTTTTACGAAAAAAAAAATTCACGACAAAATTATGGTTGGTTGAGTTTTCAACAAAATCTCTTTTTTCTCCGCAAAGAAGAATATAATTTGAAATATTTTTAGCCACAGATTTAAAGCTTTATATAGGTGTTCTAACGTGCGTAGAAATTGTTTAAAAAAACATTTACAACTAAGAGAAAAACGGCAAAAACCTCATTTTGGGCTTCCTGTGGTATACGGGCTTCCTGTGGTACTCATAAATGAAAATCGCCGTAAATCAAATTGCTTCTTTCGAGACAAAACTTATATATTCTGAACGGTTGTACTGAGCTCTACAAGAATATGCAATTAGAAGTTTAATTTCCGGTTCTTTCGTGGATAAAACTCGAGCATTGTCGACAATGGAAAATTGCGGGATCCCTGTGTATTATTGAACCATATTACCACAGGGATCCCGCAATTTCACATTTTCCGACAAGTTTTGCTCACTTTTTAACTCAATGTTTTTCTACGAAAAATGCAGAAATTCTAACTTTTAATTCCATATTCTGACAGAACGCAATGAGGACTTTCAGATTATGTTTATTTTATTTTGAAAGACTTAATTTAATTTTTGGGTTATTAATAATAGTTCTACCACAGGAAGCCCAAACTGAGGATTTTTAGCACTTTTTCTCTTATTTGTAAATGTTTTTTTAAATAATTTCTATGCACGTTAGAACACCTATATAGAACATTAAACCTCTGGCAAAAATGTTTGGATTTTTGATCTTCTTTGCAGAGAAAATAAAAGCAGTAGATTTTATGGCAAAGTTGAGAAAAAACAATTTGTACTCAGGTAGCCCGAGGGATCTCATGCTGCGCTCTTGTTAACAAGTTTTTACCCACACCCCTCCCTATAAATATTCGTTTCGCCAGTTACACTTTTCTATGAAGGGAGATATGGTTATTGGTCCATACACAATACTCGATCGATACTCGATCAGTTTTGAGTTGTTTAGAGATGACCGTTGCGTCCTTGACAATTGCATTTACTACAGCTAGAGTTAGCATCAATTCAGAAAACAGTCCATGCAATTCAAAAATGTTTCTATTGTTTCATGTCAACATTTTGTTGTTTACTCGTTTATATTTTTGAAGAATTTACACTACTCGAGGCTAAACCTGCATTACAAATGCATCTGTTAATTGTCAACATTAGTACTTACAGCAGTTTTACTGCGGTATCTGTGAACTCGATAACAGACTATTTTTGCCTTGTGTGGTTGGTTGGTAATGAAAATAGTGATTTTTTTTAAATTATGTAATCCAGTCATATTGTGCAAGAATAACAAAAATTGAAGTGATCCTGATCCAAGAACAGCGAAAAAAGTGACTTAATTGTGATCAAAATACAAATTCTCCTATTAAATTTAAAGATTGATCCTAGAGGAGAATTTAGATTTTGATTGGAGATTTTTTACATCGTTCTTGCAAGGACCTCTTCAATATTAGAGTCGTTTTGGTATGAGTGGGTAAGTTACAGTACCGTGACATGGCTTCCTTTCTGAACCAATCAAAAATCGTGCAGATGCATCTCGTCCAATCAAACTCTCTCAATACAGCAAGGCGTAGTATGGTAACTTTCCCACTTATTTGAAAATGACTCAGGGGCGTAGGCAGGGGGAGGTCACAGGGTGCTTGTGACTCACCTTCCTCTGGGTCTACTCTTTAAATTTATATGTTTGAGGAGGGGAGGGGGTGATTCGGTGGTGAATGATATGGAGTGTGACCCCCCCCCCCCCCCTCCCCCAATGGAAAATAATCCTGGCTACGCCCCTGCGACTATATGATGTACAGTTACAGTACTAGGACTAGCAATGAAGTTATGCTTTTGATTATCAAAACATGTTATTTTATTAATAATATTGTTGCAAATTTATTAAATTCCTCAAAAATCCATTTACCGGTATTGTGCTCGCATTCTGTGCTCTACAACTAATTTATTATTTGTGTGTGAAGAAAATTAAAATTTCGGCATTGAATTGCCCTCTATCATTATAACGTCATATGGCTTGTTTATGAGGAGTCACAGTGTTGTCTAGAACAGAAATTTGAACTAAATCTGATCTGTTGAGGACTATTTTTCGCTGTGTTGCCACTGCTGTTTTGTCCCTCTTCCATGACCATGATAAATAAGATTAAATAACAGATTTAACAATGGATTGGGAAATTTTACAAAGCTCTATCTTCATGTAAAATTTTTTCATCTTCGCCAATTAAATGAGAACCATCATAAAGCATAGTACACTTGATAAACTCTGCTCTGGCTGATTCTCTTCCTACAAATACTTCAAAGTGTGATACACCTGTATTGGGACTCAGCTTACCAACATCCTTTTTCCCTTTACCCTCAAACTGTGATGAGATATTCCTGACAAAATGGTAAAACAATTGGCGAATGGTGCCACCATGGCAGATCATCAGGACATAAGCATTCGTAGAATCAATAGAGTCATCAATGTTTCTACTTGCATCAAGGGTGTTGCTATTCTCTGCACTGTTACCACTGACTTGAGGAGATTTACTGCTTGTATTTTCAGTATGAATTTTCTTGCACAAATCATTAAAAAAATTCACAGCTCTTTCCGTCATCTGAGGAACACTTTCACCACCTTCAGGTACGTACTCCATAGCTGTTGTGCTGTGTTTGCGAATCTGTTCCAAGACATACTCTCTTGGCTTTCCCTCAAAAACTCCATATCCCTGTAAAATACTGGAGTTAGCATCGTCCATAACTTGAAATCAAAAAGTGCAAAGAAAATGATTGAATGTGAATCACGTACAATGTACCTTTTCTCTTATTCGAGGATCTCTAACCAACACTAAATCTTTACTGTGCTGGCTTCTTTTCAGGATGTTTTCTGCTGTCTTCATAAAAAAAGCAAAATAACAAAATGTTTAAAATGTTCCTTATCAGCGCTGTTGTGCTCATGATTGCTATTGCCACCATTATTAACAAGCACTAGTGTCATGATCATCATCACCACTACCTTTATCACCATCATCATTATCTGACCATCTGATCCTTAATATCATCATCATCATCATCCTACCATCACCACTACAACCATTATCACCACCATCATCATCACTACCACCACCATCATCATCATCATCGCCACTACCACAACCATCATCACCACTCCTACCACCATTATCATCACCACTCCTACCACCACGGTACCATCATCATCAAACTACCACCATCATCACTACTACTGCCACCACCACCACTACCACCACCACCACCATCATCACTACTACCACCACCACCATCATCATCATCATCACCACTACTGCCACCACCATTATCATGCCACTACTACCACCATCACCACCATCACCACTACTACCACCACCATTATCATGCCACTACTACCACCATCACCATCATCACCACTACTACCACCACCATTATCATGCCACTACTACCACCATCACCATCATCACCACTACTACCACCACCACCACCATCACCACTACTACCACCACCATTATCATGCCACTACTACCACCATCACCATCATCACCACTACTACCACTACCATTATCATGCCACTACTACCACCATCACCATCATCACCACTACTACCACCACCATTATCATCATGCCACTACTACCACCATCACCATCATCACCACTACTACCACCATCACCATCATCACCACTACTACCACCATCACCATCATCACCACTACTACCACTACCATTATCATGCCACTACTACCACCATCACCATCATCACCACTACTACCACCACCATTATCATGCCACTACTACCACCATCACCATCATCATCACCACTACTACCACCATCACCATCATCACCACTACTACCACTACCATTATCATGCCACTACTACCACCATCAACATCATCACCACTACTACCACCACCATTATCATGCCACTACTACCACCATCACCATCATCACCACTACTACCACTACCATTATCATGCCACTACTACCACCATCATCACCACTACTACCACCACCATTATCATGCCACTACTACCACCATCACCACCACCATCACCACTACTACCACCACCATTATCATGCCACTACTACCACCATCACCACCATCACCACTACTACCACCATCACCACCATCACCACTACTACCACCACCATTATCATGCCACTACTACCACCATCACCACCATCACCACTACTACCACCACCATTATCATGCCACTACTACCACCACCACCACCACCATCACACCACTACTACCACCACCACCATTATCATGCCACTACTACCACCATCCATCACCATCACCACTACTACCACCACCATTATCATGCCACTACTACCACCACCACCACCATCACCACTACTACCACCACCATTATCATGCCACTACTACCACCACCACCACCACCATCACCACTACTACCACCACCATTATCATGCCACTACTATACCGCCACCACCATTATCATCATCACCACCACCACCACTACTACCACCATCATCACCACTACTACCACCACCATCTTCATCACCACCACTACTACCACCATCATCATCATCACCACCACCACCACCATCATCAAAGACAGTATATTATTTCATATAAAACAATGGTAAAACAAAATTATTTTAAGTGTCAATTGTATTTTTACAGACGTTTCGGGCATAGCCCTTCATCAGTGTGATCAACCGTTGTGTTTACACGTGATTAACGTTATTCACCACCACCACCATCACCATCATCACCACTACTACCACTACCATTATCATGCCACTACTACCACCATCAACATCATCACCACTACTACCACCACCATTATCATGCCACTACTACCACCATCACCATCATCACCACTACTACCACTACCATTATCATGCCACTACTACCACCATCATCACCACTACTACCACCACCATTATCATGCCACTACTACCACCATCACCACCACCATCACCACTACTACCAACTATAAGTGGTGGTAGGTAAATGAATTTAATTATTAAATATGATGATGGTGGTGGTAGTAGTGGTGGTGATGAAGATGGTGGTGGTAGTAGTGGTGATGATGGTGGTAGTAGTGGTGGTGGTGGTGATGATGATAATGGTGGTGGCGGTATAGTAGTGGCATGATAATGGTGGTGATAGTAGTAGTGGTGATGGTGGTGATGGTGGTAGTAGTGGTAATGGTGGTGATGGTGGTAGTAGTGGCATGATAATGGTGGTGGTAGTAGTGGTGATGGTGGTGGTGATGGTGGTAGTAGTGGCATGATAATGGTGGTGATATTTCGGGCATAGTGATATTATCTATGAAGATGGTGGTGGTAGTAGTGGTGATGATGGTGATATTTCGGGCATGGTGGTATTATCTATGAAGATGGTGGTGGTAGTAGTGGTGATGATGGTGGTAGTAGTGGTGGTGGTGGTGATGATGATAATGGTGGTGGCGGTATAGTAGTGGCATGATAATGGTGGTGGTAGTAGTGGTGATGATGTTGATGGTGGTAGTAGTGGCATGATAATGGTAGTGGTAGTAGTGGTGATGATGGTGATGGTGGTAGTAGTGGTGATGATGATGGTGATGGTGGTAGTAGTGGCATGATAATGGTGGTGGTAGTAGTGGTGATGATGGTGATGGTGGTAGTAGTGGCATGATAATGGTAGTGGTAGTAGTGGTGATGATGGTGATGGTGGTAGTAGTGGTGATGATGGTGATGGTGGTAGTAGTGGTGATGATGGTGATGGTGGTAGTAGTGGCATGATGATAATGGTGGTGGTAGTAGTGGTGATGATGGTGATGGTGGTAGTAGTGGCATGATAATGGTAGTGGTAGTAGTGGTGATGATGGTGATGGTGGTAGTAGTGGCATGATAATGGTGGTGGTAGTAGTGGTGATGGTGGTGGTGGTGGTAGTAGTGGTGATGATGGTGATGGTGGTAGTAGTGGCATGATAATGGTGGTGGTAGTAGTGGTGATGATGGTGGTAGTAGTGGTGGTGGTGGTGATGATGATAATGGTGGTGGCGGTATAGTAGTGGCATGATAATGGTGGTGGTAGTAGTGGTGATGGTGGTGGTGGTGGTGGTAGTAGTGGCATGATAATGGTGGTGGTAGTAGTGGTGATGGTGGTGGTGGTGGTAGTAGTGGCATGATAATGGTGGTGGTAGTAGTGGTGATGGTGATGGTGGTAGTAGTGGCATGATAATGGTGGTGGTGGTAGTAGTGGTGATGGTGGTGGTGGTGGTGGTAGTAGTGGCATGATAATGGTGGTGGTAGTAGTGGTGATGATGTTGATGGTGGTAGTAGTGGCATGATAATGGTAGTGGTAGTAGTGGTGATGATGGTGATGGTGGTGGTGGTGAATAACGTTGATCACGTGTAAACACAACGGTTGATCACACTGATGAAGGGCTATGCCCGAAACGTCTGTTATTAACTTGACACTTAACGTTATTCACGTGTATTTCATATACTGGTATATACACCTATTTCAAATAACGTTGTCGCGTTCAAAGCAACAAGCGTCAAGCCAAGACCGAAGTGAATGCTGGTTATGTGCTGACAATTATTTAAATCACAATTGTTTCTATGAGGACTAATTACAAAATGTGAACATTTCACATGCTTGTTTGCATATCACACTTCGTTCCATAGAAAATAGGTCTGATTTGAATAATTTGCCAACACATAACCATCATTCACTTCGGTCTTGGCTTGACGCTTGTTGCTTTGAACGCGACAACGTTATTTGAAATAGGTGTATAAGTATTAAATTTATATTATGCATATGATCAAATAGGCCATATGAATGTAGTCTCAAACTGTACCGTATAGGCTCTCTTTAGGTCACTGCTGTATGCATGAGTAAATTTCTCATTCTTTAGCCTTTCACCTACCAGCTCTGTCTGTTTAATACCATCTTCTGACAAAACTGTATCAATATGACCTTGAAAGGCAAAAAGCAGTTTGCAATATATACACGTACATCTATTTATATACAATTCGACTCAGATATTCAGTTTACCAAATTATAATAATTATAATACCTGTAGCTTACATTTTGTACATGTATTTGATGGTTGAATGACAGATAACATGTGTGGACATTTTATGAGTTCAGGCACGGGCTTAGAAAAATGTGAGATATATGAGTGAAATACCTACAAGTATTATCTGTCAAACCACCAAATAAGAGATTTATTATCCCTTATTTGAAAATAAAAAGAGCAGCTCGTTAGTAGAAGGGCGAAGTTTCAGCGCATAACGTCTGACACAGGAAAAATGGCATTAAAAATAAAATCGATTGGTTTCTAAGATTTTGTTTGGAAAATGCATTGTATGGCAAGAGTTCATTTTGACACTGCTGTTCGATTTAAGGGGTTTGAGGTCACGTGACCTCTTAGTGCAAGTCGCCTATTTGCTGTCAGTGATACAATGTAATATAATATTATGCTGTCATATTTTGTGTTCTCTTGACTTTATATGGTAAAATGATGCACAAGTGGGATAATAATAAGTTAATAATAATAATAATAATAATAATAATAATTTCATAATAATAATAATTTCATAATAATAATAAACAATGAATGTATGGACGACACTTAAGTCAGAAATTATCTCACCTTGAAATATGTTGTTCTTGTTTTCAGGGGTTTCTCCACTTCAAATAAAAATACAAAAAACATGCATTCATTTATTCAATATATACAACTGTAATGATTTATATATTTATTATTAGTCAATGAGCGTCCAGGCACCCATTGTGTTATTGCATCTATCAGCGGCTTCCCCGTGGGGTCGACCCTCGGGGCACCCACGGGAACCCAGGGGGATTTGTCGAGATTTTCAGAAAATTCTTGCCCAAGGGTGTGGGGGAAAATATCACTTTTGTTCAAGGAGTTCGAACCCAGGGGCCAGACCCTGGGGATTTGTAACTTGAGGTCAGCGGTTTATACGTTCTCGATGATTCCCAGATGTTCTTTGAAAACGTAGACACGACACTTCACGCACGAGTTGTTCTTCGCGACTTGATCTTGTCTCTTTAATATTCCTTAAAACTGCAAGTGTCATGCCTGTTTTCAACGCGTGGAATTTAGATACAGTAGAACCCAAAGAAAAGCTGTTATTGCTAATTCATTGGAAGAATTTATCAACAAAGGTAAAGTTCTTATGCTACAATGTAGTTTATTAAAATAGGTATTCAATTTCAGCTCAGTCCATGTGTGAAGATCAGTAAAAAGAAGGCAGCAAAATTGGACAAATTTATATGCTATAATTGCAAGGATTTGAAATAAAGTGTTCCCTTTGTTGTCAGTTATATCAATGGTCTGGAGTCCTTATTTTTAGCCCCTGGGGGTGGGGATATGTCAAAACTTTACATCCCACACCCAGGGGTATTTCATGAGGTTTGATAGGGCATTTGGACAAATCCCCAAGGGTCCCCGGGGGTCGACCCCTGGGGGAAGCTGCTGATAGATGCATATAGACGCACAAGAGAAAATATACAGAACTCTTAAAACAAGCTAGAGTTGCACTTGGCTACGCCTCGTGCCACTCTATGGGCGCATGGACGCAAATTGACTAATTGATTTATAATATAGCATCTACAGAACGTACAGCCCATGGAGAAATAGTTCATAGCAATTTTAACCAATCGGCGTGCACGTTATTTCAAACAGCGCGAATGCGATCAGACAAGGCCAGTGGGAAGTTGACGAAAGCGTGCAGCCCATGGGGAAATAGTTCATAGAACTCTGGCCAATCAGCATGCGCGTTATATCATTGCTATATTATAAAGTAGTAGAGTATATAGCTAGTGTTATCCACCTTTTGTACACAACCAGGTCCCCCGCACATGAAATAAGATATTATTATTACCCCCATCACTTTCTTACATGTACAATACATCCCCTCACTCAGGGTCCCTCCATACCCCTTCTTTAAACCCTCACCCTCACAAAGACATCATTGTTATTGTAAGGTATTAAATGAATTATTATTCCACATTTAGCTGCTGCATGCACTACGTACATGTAGCTTTTATAGCCGATGGTAGGGCTGTACTCTGACTCACACTCAGTCCGAGCTTGATCGAAATCGAAGAAACAAATAACTTATATATTTCTCGATCCCTCATTCAATTTGGAAGATAATAAGTGCTTACTGTTTGTGTACTCAGAGGGTTGTTCAACCATTTGACAAACAAGACAACATATAAATTATATTCTACCGAAAGACTGACGAGTGATGTTGAAGAGAAATGCAAATTCAAACGGATTACAGAGTCAAAAGTCACGAACTGTTTTAGTTTAATTATATTATTTTAAAAAGTCGTTACTTACTGCCGTACAACGCAGAGTTTAAATTGGATCATGTTGTTCCTCGAGGACTTGCTTGGAACCTTTGATGTTTTAGAATATTTTGACATAAATCGATTAACGAGGCAAAAAGCCGGCCTGTTGAACTTTAGAAATGCACCGTACATATCACGCACAAGTCATGCACATGACCAATATTAGCACAGGTAGCCCGTAAACAGCTTTGTTGGGCTTCCTGTGTTTATTCGGTTCAATGGGGAAAAGAAAGGAAGGGAACATAATGGGAGGGGAACGGCAGAAGAAATTGAGGGGAAAGGGAATGGGAGATGGGAAGGGGAATAGGAGGGAGGGGAGAAGGAGGGGAGAGAGAGGGAGGGGAGAGGGAGGGGGAGAGAGGGAGAGGGAGGGGAGAGGGAGGGGAGAGGGAGGGGAGAGGGAAACATTGACAAAAGAGGAAACGCTGCTAGCAGGGTAATTTGACCTGAGCTATAGGGTAAGGAGAGTCCTCTGTCACTTGCCAATGGTCAAGAGAAATATTGGGTTATTCCACTCACCTGGGTAAGATACCCTGCAGTATGTTGAGATTAAAGCTAATAGTTTTAGAGGACTTGCATTTGTCTTATCCAGGGCCATACACAGCACAGGGGCAGGGGGGGTGAGTTCTCTAGCAAGGCAAAAAATATACCAAAAAGTACTGAGAACTGTACTATTTTCATTTATTAAGGCAAAAAATATACCAAAAAGTACTGAGAACTGTACTATTTTCATTTATTTTTTGCTTTTAAACATGTGCTGCCCCCCCCCCCCCTCCCCCATTTGAATTGTTATCAATCATGGGGGCTGTTTTGTACTCAACCCTATCTTGATCATACAGTTACACACCACATACATGTAATACAGTCAAACCTGTATTAAGCGGCCACCCTTGGGGAATGAGTAAGTGGCTGCTTAATGCAGGTGGTCGCTTCATGCAGTTTACACAGTATTTGACTGAGAGAATTTGGGCCGACTTTTACTACTGGCCACTTAATACAGGGTGGCCGCTTAATACAGGGTCGTTATATACAGGTTTGACTGTATCTACAGTCTGGTGTGGTCACTGGGAGTACTTTTATCTGAGTGTAAACTAGACTACATTATATGGTGTGGAACATACATTATGTTAGTTCCTGGGGGAAAGGGACGGGGATGATTGTCGAAAAATTTGAATTAAACCCCTAAAGGAGACCATTCTGGGCATGGCTCAAGCTTATTTCACCCCTAAGGCCTAGTTCAAATGCCGTACTTTCCAAGAGCCATTCTTAATTACTTCAAAAGAATCCGCCTCATTATCTATTGTTTTAAATGAGAACGGCTCATGATTAGCACGACGTCTGAACGAGGCCTAAAGAAGCCATTCTAAACCAGAAATATTACAGATTTCCTGTCAGATCAATCTAGACCACCAACAAGTTTCGCAAGCGCTTGATGGCTAAAAATATTGGCGTTCAGTCGTGAACACCCCAAGTGATACCAAATGCTGTAATTTTCACTCCCGAGTTAGATCCTCCTTTTCAAATCATAGATCGCTTATATCACGTGTATGGTTTATTTCGCTGGAGAGAATTTATGGATCCATGCAACAGCACTAAAATGATGATGACTTTGATTCAAGTAATTCCAAGACATTTTATACAATATTATTTCTTTATTAGATAATGTATTTACAATTCTAGTGCCCACATATGGACCTTCATGTCATCACCTGACGCACACACTGGCAGACTATAATGCCACGATAACCCTCCTCCTACTTTAAGATCACAGGAAACAGGCATCTGAAATTATAACAATACATGGTATAACATTATTGCCATTGTCATCACCATCATTATTTTCATCATTATCATTATTATTGGCATCATCAGGTATCATCATCACCATCATTTTCATCAATATCATTATTATCGGCATCATCAGGTATCATCATCATCATCACCATCATTTTCATCAATATCATTATTATCGGCATCATCAGGTATCATCATCATCATCACCATCATTTTCATCAATATCATTATTATCGGCATCATCAGGTATCATCATCATAATCACCATCATTTTCATCAATATCATTATCATTGGCATCATCAGGTATCATCATCATCATCACCATCATTTTCATCAATATCATTATTATCGGCATCATCAGGTATCATCATCATAATCACCATCATTTTCATCAATATCATTATTATCGGCATCATCAGATATCATCATCATCATCACCATCATTTTCATCAATATCATTATTATTGGCATCATCAGGTATCATCATCACCATCACCATCATTTTCATCAATATCATTATTATTGGCATCATCAGGTATCATCATCATCATCACCATCATTTTCATTAATATCATTATCATTGGCATCATCAGGTATCATCATCATCATCACCATCATTTTCATCAATATCATTATTATCGGCATCATCAGGTATCATCATCATAATCACCATCATTTTCATCAATATCATTATTATCGGCATCATCAGGTATCATCATCATCATCACCATCATTTTCATCAATATCATTATTATCGGCATCATCAGGTATCATCATCACCATCATTTTCATCAATATCATTATTATTGGCATCATCAGGCATCATCAGGTATCATCATCATCATCACCATCATTTTCATCAATATCATTATTATTGGCATCATCAGGTATCATCATCATAATCACCATCATTTTCATCAATATCATTATTATTGGCATCATCAGGTATCATCATCATAATCACCATCATTTTCATCAATATCATTATTATTGGCATCATCAGGTATCATCATCATAATCACCATCATTTTCATCAATATCATTATTATTGGCATCATCAGGTATCATCATCATCACCACCATCATTTTCATCAATATCATTATTATTGGCATCATCAGGTATCATCATCATCATCACCATCATTTTCATCATTATCATTATTATCATTATTATCGGCATCATCAGGTATCATCATCATCATAATTTTCATCAATATCATTATAATCAGCATCATCAGGTATCATCATCATAATCACCATCATCATTATTTTCATCATCATCACCAATGATCATTATTATTTATTAATAGGTATGGTATGTTAGTTCTATAAGGTATATACCTTCTGATGACCAATGTGGTAGACTTTCACTTGGTTACCAGGTCTCCCTGATGTTGCAAACAATGAGTTGTGACTGTTGGCCCACCTAAAGCAAGAACATCAGTCAAACTTCATTGATCTGCTCAAGTGGGAGGTTGACGGCATCGAGTTGTTTGACTCGTTATGGCCCACAATCAAGCCATATTAATTGAGCTACCATAATATATTATTAAACTCAAAAATAAAAATGGCAAGAAAGTTGAGGATTCTGTTGTGTTTTTGAATAAAATTGTAGTTGTGCGTGCGCTACTGACACCATTCACACCATTGATTGAGCACACACTGCAAAATCCATGGGTTTACCGGGATAATAGATCACAGATTTTGACAGTGAATCAGCCAATCAGAGCATGCATACCATGTAAGCTTTATTATAATATATTAATATATGCATACTTCTGTCACTGTTATTAACCAATCAGCTTCTCACATAGCGAGAGATTCTATTGGTCGAGACAGAAGTGTACAAATACATTAAGGTGGTCACAGTTAAATATATGCATACTTCTGTCACTGTTATTAACCAATCAGCTTCTAACATAGCGAGAGATTCTATTGGTCGAGACAGAAGTGTACAAATACATTAAGGTGGTCGCAGTTAAATATATGCATACTTCTGTCACTGTTATTAACCAATCAGCTTCTAACATAGCGAGAGATTCTATTGGTCGAGACAGAAGTGTACAAATACATTAAAGTGCCTATAACCCCTGTGAGTTTGTTTTAAAAATCGATTATATATTAAGTGAATAGTTGCAGGTTTCAGTATTTTGTGATTTGAACTTCGCGTTTGCAAGTTATAGAGGTTTGAAAACGCGATATGGAAATCAGATGACGTCAAAATGACGTACAGTTAAGGAATCAGGTCTTATACAAAAACACCCCTGTGCAAATTACTGACATTTTGAAAGTTGCAATATCTTTTCACAGTTTATAGATATGATTTGATAAACTTTGTATCCTATTTCAGAAAGAACACAACTAAATAAGCTATGGCATCATTCCTTAAGTTACGTCACCAAATTAACATATCCCGATTTCAAACCTCTATAGCTCACAAACACGAAGTTCAAATCACAAAATACTGAAACCTGTAACTATATTCACTTAATATATAATCGATTTTTAAAACAAACTCACAGGGGTTATAGGCACTTTAAGGTGGTCACAGTTAAATATATGCATACTTCTGTCACTGTTATTAACCAATCAGCTTCTAACATAGCGAGACATTCTATTGGTCAAGACAGAAGTGTACAAATACATTAAGGTGGTCACAGTTAAATATATGCATACTTCTGTCACTGTTATTAACCAATCAGCTTCTCACATGGCGAGACATTCTATTGGTCAAGACAGAAGTGTACAAATACATTAAGGTGGTCACAGTTAAATATATGCATACTTCTGTCACTGTTATTAACCAATCAGCTTCTAACATGGCGAGAGACTCTATTGTTTTAGGTCGAGACAGAAGTGTACAAATACATTAAGGTGGTCACAGTTAAATATATGCATACTTCTGTCACTGTTATTAACCAATCAGCTTCTAACATAGCGAGAGACTCTATTGTTTTAGGTCGAGACAGAAGTGTACAAATACATTAATGTGGTCACAGTTAAATATATGCATACTTCTGTCACTGTTATTAACCAATCAGCTTCTAACATAGCGAGAGATTCTATTGTTTTAGGTCAAGACAGAAGTGTACAAATACATTAAGGTGGTCACAGTTAAATATATGCATACTTCTGTCACTGTTATTAACCAATCAGCTTCTAACATAGCGAGAGATTCTATTGGTCGAGACAGAAGTGTACAAATACATTAAGGTGGTCACAGTTAAATATATGCATACTTCTGTCACTGTTATTAACCAATCAGCTTCTCACATGGCGAGACATTCTATTGGTCAAGACAGAAGTGTACAAATACATTAACCCTTTGACACCCAGAGATTTTTGAGTTTTTTAGCGATTTTCTGGACCTAATCACGCCATAGGAAATTTCGATTCCATATAAGGGGTTTCCATGGAAATCTTGACAGTTCTGAAAGCCCACGGGCTCAGGTTCTGACGTAATCTTTCTCTTTTGGTGAATCTCCTCGAGGAACGGCATCTCGTAGCTACTAGGAGCGGTCAATTTTGCATTTTTAGAGTGTTTATAGCCATTATTCACCACAGAAGCCCCCAGGACAGCATCATTAAGCTTGACTGGTGTGGTAGAGACCGTTCTCCTGGAAGAAATCAGGAGTTTAGATACGAATTCACGAACAGATTTCGACTTTGCCGTTTGGAAATTCAAAATGGCGGACTCAATTGTGAAATCGTCTCTCTGGTCTTTCTGTGGTGGATTCCAGGACCTACAAAGGCATTTTTGGCGACTTTGGACTTGTAAAGAATGCAACCGGTGCAATATTTTGCCTGTAGGACCGAGTGGCTCGACACTCTATATATTCTTAAAAGAGGGATTTTCGGGGGAGATCTATGCCGAAATTCCCGGATGTTTCCCGGCATCCTTTTCGGGTGTGCAGAAGGAAAACACGTGTTAGCGAAAGTGGGCCTAAGGAAATGGCTATTGTTCGGCGAGTTAAGGAAAAGAGAGGGCAAAATTCACGACTATATCAAGAAGAGAGATGGAAGTTTGCTGAGAAAGTGGCGTTTTGTTTCGCAAGGATGTATTTTGGAAGAAAATCCAAGTCAAATGTCGTTCATTTTCGAGGTGTAAAATTGCGTCAAAAACACGCATTTTTGATTTTTATGGCAAACAAATTGAACGAATGCCCAGAAATCGGACCTGTAAGTCAGTTTACTTGAGGTTAAAATATGAAGAGTTATCTAGTTGTCACTAATAACTGGCCATGAGATCGATGTTACGAAAATTCAGAAAGTTAGAATTTTTCAAAGCAGTATCGATTTTTACGGGCGGTTTCGGGCGCCGTGGGAGTCAAAGGGTTAAGGTGGTCACAGTTAAATATATGCATACTTCTGTCACTGTTATTAACCAATCAGCTTCTAACATAGCGAGACATTCTATTGTTTTAGGTCGAGACAGAAGTGTACAAATACATTAAGGTGGTCACAGTTAAATATATGCATACTTCTGTCACTGTTATTAACCAATCAGCTTCTAACATAGCGAGACATTCTATTGGTCGAGACAGAAATGTACAAATACATTAAGGTGGTCTCAGTTAAATATATGCATACTTCTGTCACTGTTATTAACCAATCAGCTTCTAACATGGCGAGAGACTCTATTGGTCGAGACAGAAGTGTACAAATACATTAAGGTGGTCACAGTTATGCATACTTCTGTCACTGTTATTAACCAATCAGCTTCTCACATGGCGAGACATTCTATTGGTCAAGACAGAAGTGTACAAATACATTAAGGTGGTCACAGTTAAATATATGCATACTTCTGTCACTGTTATTAACCAATCAGCTTCTCACATGGCGAGACATTCTATTGGTCAAGACAGAAGTGTACAAATACATTAAGGTGGTCACAGTTAAATATATGCATACTTCTGTCACTGTTATTAACCAATCAGCTTCTAACATGGCGAGAGACTCTATTGTTTTAGGTCGAGACAGAAGTGTACAAATACATTAAGGTGGTCACAGTTAAATATATGCATACTTCTGTCACTGTTATTAACCAATCAGCTTCTCACATGGCGAGACATTCTATTGGTCAAGACAGAAGTGTACAAATACATTAAGGTGGTCACAGTTAAATATATGCATACTTCTGTCACTGTTATTAACCAATCAGCTTCTAACATAGCGAGACATTCTATTGGTCGAGACAGAAGTGTATAAATACATTAAGGTGGTCACAGTTAAATATATGCATACTTCTGTCACTGTTATTAGCCAATCAGCTTCTAACATGGCGAGAGATTCTATTGTTTTAGGTCGAGACAGAAGTGTATAAATACATTAAGGTGGTCACAGTTAAATATATGCATACTTCTGTCACTGTTATTAGCCAATCAGCTTCTAACATGGCGAGAGATTCTATTGTTTTAGGTCGAGACAGAAGTGTACAAATACATTAAGGTGGTCACAGTTAAATATATGCATACTTCTGTCACTGTTATTAACCAATCAGCTTCTAACATGGCGAGAGATTCTATTGTTTTAGGTCGAGACAGAAGTGTACAAATACATTAAGGTGGTCTCAGTTAAATATATGCATACTTCTGTCACTGTTATTAACCAATCAGCTTCTAACATAGCGAGACATTCTATTGGTCGAGACAGAAGTGTATAAATACATTAAGGTGGTCACAGTTAAATATATGCATACTTCTGTCACTGTTATTAGCCAATCAGCTTCTAACATGGCGAGAGATTCTATTGTTTTAGGTCGAGACAGAAGTGTATAAATACATTAAGGTGGTCACAGTTAAATATATGCATACTTCTGTCACTGTTATTAGCCAATCAGCTTCTAACATGGCGAGAGATTCTATTGTTTTAGGTCGAGACAGAAGTGTACAAATACATTAAGGTGGTCACAGTTAAATATATGCATACTTCTGTCACTGTTATTAACCAATCAGCTTCTAACATGGCGAGAGATTCTATTGTTTTAGGTCGAGACAGAAGTGTACAAATACATTAAGGTGGTCTCAGTTAAATATATGCATACTTCTGTCACTGTTATTAACCATCAGCTTCTAACATGGCGAGACATTCTATTGGTCGAGACAGAAGTGTACAAATACATTAAGGTGGTCACAGTTAAATATATGCATACTTCTGTCACTGTTATTAACCAATCAGCTTCTCACATGGCGAGAGATTCTATTGTTTTAGGTCAAGACAGAAGTGTACAAATACATTAAGGTGGTCACAGTTAAATATATGCATACTTCTGTCACTGTTATTAACCAATCAGCTTCTAACATAGCGAGAGACTCTATTGTTTTAGGTCGAGACAGAAGTGTATAAATACATTAAGGTGGTCTCAGTTAAATATATGCATACTTCTGTCACTGTTATTAGCCAATCAGCTTCTAACATGGCGAGAGATTCTATTGGTCGAGACAGAAGTGTACAAATACATTAAGGTGGTCACAGTTAAATTGAGCGTCTTACAACAATGGAACGTTCAAACAAGTAATGTTCATATGACATACCGGTAAGTTTATTATATATAGGACAGCTCTAGTTACGTTGCCATATAATACATCACATCAACAACAAACAAATGGGACTTAAAAATCAATAATCATTTACCTAAACTTGCATACACCATCAGGATGGGCCTGGCGACTGACTTCTGGTAAACTGTGAAGAGAAATTATTATATATAATAATAAATTGCACCAACAAATTAGACTTTAGTAAAGAGGACAGGCTTATATATG
>JAUJYZ010000216.1:150000-169506 GCA_033675265.1 Actinostola sp. cb2023 | reverse complement strand
CAAATTTGATCAATCAAAATTCGCGTAAATAAAGGATTTTTTTTAGGAAAAAATCCTTGTAATTATTTTATAAAAGCATTAATCACGCTTGCCGACTATTGTGAAATTATATGACAAATTTCTTTATCAATTGTGTCTTTCCTTTCCCAAATGCACCTACATCTTTACCAACCATAACTTCGTTATAAAGCTATTCAACTATATAACATGATATAGGGATTCGGCTTCCCCCTATTGACACCTTTTTTGCCATTATATTGCCATGCAACGAATTTAGAAAGGTGAAAAGGTGAACAAACTATTGAGAATGGAGTAAAATTAAGAATTTGAAAAAGGAAGGAAGGAAATAAAAAATAAGAATTGAAGGTTAGGGAGGGCAGGAGGGGAAGTACTGTAGGAAGGATGGAAGGATGGAAGGATGGGTGGGATTGATGGATGGATTTTGGAGAAAGGAAGAAATAATTAAATGACTCCAACATTTTAACTTACTCTTAAGACTTGTCCTCTGACAGGCTTGAGCATTGAATCACCTACAAGTTCCCTGGCACCCATTCCAGTGCAATTAACAATGACATCATAGTCAGACAGCTGTAAGACAAGATGTGCTATTGGTCAATACACCTGTAAGGGACAGTCCTTAATCATGTTATTTTTATTAGAGTCGTTTTCGTATGAGTGGGATCTATGGTACTGTAAGGGTAGCACACCTCAACTCAACTCAACTCAACTCACCACAACATACACCATACGTACCACACAACTCAACTCACCACACCATACGTACCACACTACACTACACCACAACCACACCTCAATACTCCATGCCACACCTCAACTCACCACACACCATACGTACCACACTACACCACACCACACCACAACCATGTCCAACACTCAATGCCACACCTCAACTCACCACACCATACGTACCACACTACACTACACTACACCACACCACAACCATGTCCAACACTCCATGCCACACCTCAACTCACCACACCACAACATACACCATACGTACCACACTACACTACACTACACTACACCACACCACAACCATGTCCAACACTCCATGCCACACCTCAACTCACCACACCACAACATACGTACCACACTACACTACACCACAACCATGTCCAACACTCCATGCCACACCTCAACTCACCACACCACAACATACACCATACGTACCACACTACACTACACTACACCACACCACAACCATGTCCAACACTCCATGCCACACCTCAACTCACCACACCACAACATACGTACCACTCTACACTACACCACACCACAACCATGTCCAACACTCCATGCCACACCTCACCACAACATACACCATACGTACCACTCTACACTACACCATATTTCACCTCACCTCACCACAACCATGTCCAACACTCCATGCCACACCTCACCACACCACAACATACACCATACGTACCACACTACACTACACTACACCACACCACAACCATGTCCAACACTCCATGCCACACCTCAACTCACCACACCACAACATACGTACCACTCTACACTACACACCACATTTCACCTCACCACAACCATGTCCAACACTCCATGCCACACCTCACCACAACATACACCATACGTACCACTCTACACTACACCACACCACATTTCACCTCACCTCACCACAACCATGTCCAACACTCCATGCCACACCTCACCACACCACAACATACACCATACGTACCACACTACACTACACCACACCACATTTCACCTCACCTCACCTCACCTCACCACAACCATGTCCAACACTCCATGCCACACCTCAACTCACCTCACCACTACATTATTATTATATTTAATATTTTTTTCGATCTATTTATTGTATATTGTATATGTGTTGCAGGGCTCCTTTTGATATCAGAGGCTGCTAGCCACTGACTGGACTACCCTGCTGTTTTTATTTGAGTTTAAATAAAGGTGTCTATCTGTCTATCTATCTATCTATCTATCTGTCTGTCTGTCTGTCTGTCTGTCTGTCTGTCTGTCTGTCTGTCTGTCTGTCTGTCTGTCTGTCTGTCTGTCTGTCTGTCTGTCTGTCTGTCTATCTATCTATCTATCTATCTATCATTCTACATACACCATACTTACCACAGCACACCACCAAGGTGTCTGAGAGAAAGGGGATTATAAAGAATGCCAGTACATACTTGTACATGACTGTGTACAATCATATATTAGTTGTTATACATGTAAATGTATTATGCATTAGTATAATTTTAGACTTGAATACAGAGTTATGCATGCATGCATAATAATGGCGTGGATTGCATGCTCTGATTGGTTGACCGTCCAGTGATTATGAGACGATAATCACTGACCTAGTGGTGATTGTGAGGTTTGCTTTGGAGAAAACCAGATTAGCGGAAGTAAAAAATAAATTGTTCCTAGTTATCCTGAATTTCATATTTTTCTCTGATATTCAAGTTTAAAATTATACTAGTTAGCATACACAACTACACTGGAAACCAGCGTCACTTGAATGGATTTTGTGTTGAATAAAGTTATTTTATTATTATTATTAATTATTATTATTACCTCACTTAACGATGTGATGTGCCTTTTCACAAAGGTGCCACCTAGAACTCTTACTCTAACAAAACAACAGCTGCATTAATTCATGCTTGAATCATTGTACAGCATGCCAATCAAGTTAGTACAAAACAGTCAACCCTTGAAAAAACGAATTTTCAGTTTGCAAAAATGATTACCCAGACTTGATCTCATAGTAAAGGACATACCATCCACCCCCAAATAGACCACTTTCGGGTGAAGGGGTATGGATGTACATGTTGCATTACATTTAACAATGAACATGACAAACTTGTTTAGTCGACCTTACTTGTCCATCAACCAAGGTATTAGTGGTGCACCTTCTGCAATGATTGTATTGAAAGTGAAGCCAAACCTAAAATATTCATGTCAAAAGATGGATGAATGAAAGGATGGAAGGAAGGACGGATGAATGGATCAATGAATGGATGGATTAATGAATGAATGGATGAAAGGATGGAAGAAAGGATGAAAGGATGGATGTATGGATGAATAAAAGGATGGAAGGAAGGACGGATGAATGGATCAATGAATGGATGGATTAATGAATGGATGAATGAATGGATGAAAGGATGGAAGAAAGGATGAAAGTATGGATGGATGAATGGATGAATGAATGAATGGATGAAAGGATGGAAGAAAGGATGAAAGTATGGATGGATGGATGAATGAATGGATGAAAGGATGGAAGAAAGTATGAAAGTATGGATGGATGGATGGATGAATGAAAGGATGGATCAATGGATGGATGGATGAATGAAAGGATGAATGGATGGATGGATGAATGAAAGGATGAATGGATGGATGAAAGATGGATGGATTTTGTTGGATTTTCAAAAACTTACCATTTTAGAAAATATGTTTTCTTTGTTATTTTCTTTGTTATATTTATTTTGTTTCAAAATAAAACATTTGGCACGTGAATATGCAAATCAGCTCAAAATGTTTAAGATACATTCGTGCCGAAGAAGATTGACTCGAAAAAGGCACTTAAAACACCTCACTGTACATTGGTCTTATTTTCAGTCTGACAACTGGTATGCATGCCTGCTGATTATCAAAGTTTAAATTTTGAAAATCTAACAAAATCGAGCGGAGTTACGGCAAGTCAAAGTGATCCAGATTTCTTTAAATTTTGCCAAGTTTGCCCCAATTCAAAATGGCGGCGAAAAACCATGAAAGGGCTAATAGATGAATGAATGAATGAAATAAATGAATGGATGGATGGATGATTGGATGGATGGATGGATGGATGGATGGATGGATGGATGGATGGATGGATGGATGGATGGATGGATGGATGGATGGATGGATGGATGGATGGATGGATGGATGGATGGATGGATGGATAGATGGATGGATGGATGAATGAAAGTATGATTGGATGGATGGATGGATGGATGGATGGAGGAAAGAATTGTTGGTTGGATGGATGAATGAAAGAATTGTTGGATGGATGGATGGATGGATGGATGGATGGATGGATGGATGGATGGATGGATGGATGGATGGATGGATGGATGGATGGATGGATGGATGGATGGATGGATGGATGGGATGGATGGATGAATGAAAGTGGATGGATGGATGGATGGATGGATGGGATGGATGAATGATGGAATTGGATGGATGGATGGATGGATGGATGGATGGATGGATGGATGGATGGATGGATGGATGGATGGATGGATGGATGGATGGATGGATGGATGGATGGATGGATGGATGGATGGATGGATGGATAGATGGATGGATGGATGAATGAAAGTATGATTGGATGGATGGTTGGATGGAGGAAAGAATTGTTGGTTGGATGGATGAATGAAAGAATTGTTGGATGGATGGATGGATGGATGGATGGATGGATGGATGGATGGATGGATGGATGGATGGATGGATGGATGGATGGATGGATGGATGGATGGATGGATGGGATGGATGGATGGATGGATGGATGGATGGATGGATGGATGGATGGATGGATGGATGGATGGATGGATGGATGGATGGATGATGATGGATGGATGAATGAAAGTATGATTGGATGGATGGTTGGATGGAGGAAAGAATTGTTGGTTGGATGGATGAATGAAAGAATTGTTGGATGGATGGATGGATGGATGGATGGATGGATGGATGGATGGATGGATGGATGGATGGATGGATGGATGGATGGATGGATGGATGGATGGATGGATGGATGGATGGATGGATGATGGAAATGTATGGATGGATGGATGGTTGATGGATGGTTGGATGGATGGATGGATGGATGGATGGATGGAGGAAAGAATTGTTGGTTGGATGGATGAATGAAAGAATTGTTGGATGGATGGATGGATGGATGGATGGATGGATGAATGAAAGTATGATTGGATGGATGGTTGGATGGAGGAAAGAATTGTTGGTTGGATGGATGAATGAAAGAATTGTTGGATGGATGGATGGATGGATGGTTGGATGGATGGATGGATGGATGGATGAATGAAAGTATGATTGGATGGATGGTTGGATGAATGGATGAAAGAATTGTTGGTTGGATGGATGAATGAAAGAATTGTTGGATGGATGGATGGTTGGATGGATGGATGGATGGATGGATGAATGAAAGTATGATTGGATGGATGGTTGGATGAATGGATGAAAGAATTGTTGGTTGGATGGATGAATGAAAGAATTGTTGGATGGATGGATGGATGGATGGATGGATGGATGGATGGATGGATGGATGAATGAAAGTATGATTGGATGGATGGTTGGATGGATGGATGGATAGATGAATGAAAGTATGATTGGATGGATGGTTGGATGGATGAAAGAATTGTTGGTTGGATGGATGAATGAAAGAATTGTTGGATGGATGGATGGATGGATGGATGAATGAAAGTATGATTGGATGGATGGTTGGATGAATGGATGAAATAATTGTTGGTTGGATGGATGAATGAATGAATTGTTGGATGGATAGTTGGATGGATGGATGGATGGATGAATATAATAATAATAATAATACTTTATTCATTAATTAATATTAATACATCAATACAGGAGCCCATTACTAGGAGCCTACCTCTCCTATAATAGGTTTGTATGACATCAAATGCACAAATTGGACTAAAAATAGAACACTCATTAAAAATTCCGCGCGATTAACCAATCATGTCGCGTCTTACACAATAGGAATTTGACGTCAGATTCAACACTGCTAGCTTTGCTTTCAATGTCGGCCGAAAGCGTACCGTGTAGTTCCAGTGATTCTAGTGAAGAATCAGAATCTAGTGAAATTTCAGATCACTGAGTTTCGTCGTTTGCCGACTTCAGTACTTCATCAAGCGAGGAAGAACAATGATTGAAAACATTAAAAACAAAACAAAAAAGCAACTCCAGGTATTATTATTTATATCAAAACTTCAAGTGCGAGAACTTCTAAAAACAAAGCTACTAGTTAAAAAGGCCAGTTCAAAACCCGGCCAAAAAACATCTTCTGCTCTTTCTGAGAAGGAATTCAACGATCTGGTATCATGGATAATCTCTTACGAAGAACCTAATTAAACTTGTGCAGGACTAGCAGTGAGAACCAAATGCAAGCTAATGAATATTCCAAACCGCCGGTGTGTTTTGCTAATGAGCAATTGTTATCTGAAACGCAGCAAATCGAAAATTCTAGACATTGTCACAAAGTTCCTTCTAAAACAGCGAAGTGAGGTACAGAGGAGCTTCTTTTTCTGTGGCCTGGATGAAGATTTTATCGCATTTTTATTCATCGGCTGATTTTGGAATGCCGGCTTTCTTTACCTTCTTTGAACTGAAGACGCCTTTGGCGAATGAACTTCGCATACACTCAGTGATATTAAACCCTCTTGTTTTAGTGTTCTTTGCCGCTCTTTAAGGCACGGTTCGTCGGTTGAAAGTTTCAGTTGTTTTTCGACTATCTTTCGGCGAAGAAGTTCTTTAGCAAAGTGCACATTTGTGTGGTTTAATTGTTATGTTGGCGCCGCCATCCAACTTTTGCTTCATCAGAGTCGAAATCATTGGAGAACGCTTCATTCTTACGAAGACTAAATCACGAATCAAAAACCAACAAAAGAAAGTTGATAAAACAAGAAGAAACATATGAAGCGATAGAAGAAACGTAGAAGAATTTCGCGACAACGTGAGTCGCCAAACCGTAAAAGTCTCCACTAAGCGCTCTGGCAGTATGTTAGTTTATTGAAACATGTGATTCATTCATTGTACACAGTTGTCTCGTTCTTGTGCAAAGGAAAAATATACTTGGACTTCCATGGATTAAGAATATCAATATTTTGGATCAAGTCCTCGCGTCTTCCGTTTGGCGGCCATGTTATTTTTCAATTTGAAATTCTTCGGAAATTTGCATATCTAAAAATAGCCCAATTTGTGCATTTGATGTCACATGAACCTATTACTAGAGGAAGGCTCCTAGTAATGGGCTCCTGATCAATATCAATACAATGAAAGGAGATATCAGAGGTTAACCCTATCGAGGATATCTCCCAACAAAAAAGATAAACAAATAAATATAATAAAATACATAAAATTGTATACTCATACATATAAAATTGTATATATATATACACCTGTTTTCAAAAACGTTGCCCATTTACAAAATACAAAATAGTAAAATAGTAAAAAAGAATTGATTAGAGAAACAATAAGCCAGAGTTCAGCTTGAGTGTATTTATTTTGTTTCTCTGGTTAATTCCTTTTTTGCTATTTTACTATTTTGTATTTTGTAAAAGGGCAACGTTTTTGAAAACAGGTGCATAAAGGCAATTTAATTTATGCAATAAAATAAATGTTTTTATGCGGGCTGTTGCGATATTCAATTCCAGTTCCGCCTTGGGGGACTTCCGGCATAACCGGAAAGAGAGCAAAGCTACCAGGCGTCCCTCATCATCTTGCTCGTTCACAAATTGAACGATACACACAATTTTACCTCCGCCACCCCATCTCCTCCCTCTAATGGCTTCATTCTCCATTTGTTCTCTTACCAATTGTGCCGGTTTTTACCCTCACCTTTTCTGAGAACATTGTACTAAAGTAGACAGGTCACCTTAAGGTGATTCCAAACATATATTTGTTATGTTAATAAACGGCCACTCCCGCGTGGCCAAAAATATGCCAACTTGGGCGTTTGTCTGTTTCTATGGCGTTCTCATCAAACAGAGCTTGTCCAATGCAATGTTTCCACCCAGGATAATTTTAAGGAACAAACAGCATAAATAAAAATACTATTAAAATATATATGGACTCTAATTATTGGAATGAAAGTATGATTGGATGGGTGGTTGGATGGATGAAAGAATTGTTGGTTGGATGGATGAATGAAAGAATTGTTGGATGGATGGTTGGTTGGTTGGTTGGATGGATGAATGAAAGTATGATTGGATGGATGGTTGGATGGATGGATGGATGAAAGAATTGTTGGTTGGATGGATGAATGAAAGAATTGTTGGATGGATGAATGAAAGAATTGTTGGATGGATGGTTGGTTGGTTGGATGGATGGATGAATGAAAGTATGATTGGATGGATGGTTGGATGGATGGATGGATGAAAGAATTGTTGGTTGGATGGATGAATGAAAGAATTGTTGGATGGATGAATGAAAGAATTGTTGGATGGATGGTTGGTTGGTTGGATGGATGGATGAATGAAAGTATGATTGGATGGATGGTTGGATGGATGGATGGATGAAAGAATTGTTGGTTGGATGGATGGATGAAAGAATTGTTGGATGGATGGATGAATGAAAGAATTGTTGGATGGATGGTTGGTTGGTTGGATGGATGGATGAATGAAAGTATGATTGGATGGATGGTTGGATGGATGAAAGAATTGTTGGTTGGATGGATGAATGAAAGAATTGTTGGATGGATGGATGGATGGATGAATGAAAGTATGATTGGATGGATGGATGGATGGATGGATGAAAGAATTGTTGGTTGGATGGATGAATGAAAGAATTGTGGATGGATGGATGGATGGATGGATGGATGGATGAATGAAAGTATGATTGGATGGATGGATGGATGGATGAAAGAATTGTTGGTTGGATGGATGAATGAAAGAATTGTTGGATGGATGGTTGGTTGGTTGGATGGATGGATGAATGAAAGTATGATTGGATGGATGGTTGGATGGATGAAAGAATTGTTGGATGGATGGTTGGATGGATGGATGGATGGATGGAAGGATGAATGAAAGTATGATTGGATGGATGGATGGATGGATGGATGAAAGAATTGTTGGATGGATGGATGAATGAAAGAATTGTTGGATGGATGGTTGGTTGGTTGGATGGATGAATGAAAGTATGATTGGATGGATGGTTGGATGGATGAAAGAATTGTTGCAATGGTTGGATGGATGAATGAAAGAATTGTTGGATGGATGGATGGATGGATGGATGGATGGATGGATGGATGGATGGATGGATGGATGGATGAATGAAAGTATGATTGGATGGATGGTTGGATGGATGAAAGAATTGTTGGGTGGATGGATGAATGAAAGAATTGCTGGATGGATGGTTGGTTGGTTGGATGGATGGATGAATGAAAGTATGATTGGAAGGATGGTTGGTTGGATGAATGAATGAAATAATTGTTGGATGGATGGTTGGATGGATGAACGAAAGAATTGTTGGATGGATGGTTGGATGGATGAATGAAAATATGATTGGATGGATGGTTGGATGGATGGATGGATGGATGAAAGAAATGTTGGATGGATGGTTGGATGGATGAATGAAAGAATTGTTGGATGGATGGATGAATGAAAGAATTGTTGGATGGATTGTTGGATGGATGGATGAATGAATGACATAATGGATGGATGGATGAATGAAAGGGTGGATGGATGAATGGATGAATGAAAGAATGGTTCGTTGGATGGTTGGATGGATGAATGAATGAATGAATGAATGGATGAATGAATGAATGAATGAGTGGATGAATGGATGAATGAATGAATGGATGAATGAATGGATGAATGATAGGATGGATTATTATCATTAGTGAATCAACAAATGAAAGAAAGAATGGTTGGATGAATGGATGAATGGATAAATGGGTGAATAGAGAATAAGCTGGCCAATAGATGTCACAGTCTTATAATAAAAGAGGACAATAATAAAGCTACCTCGCAGGTTGTACAGGAAAATCTGCCAATTCCTGTTCGGTCATCCTCCGATAAGAATACACCAAGTCCTTCCATTGAGGATCCTTATTAAATAAATCATGCACAGATATTTAGCTACATGTATTTCTTACAAAAACATTGGCTAATAATTAGCAAAGTCTCATTTTATGCCCCTTAGTCTTAAACTCAAACAGGGGACAACGACATTGCTTGGGCGCTGCTCCGTTTGCTGGGATATAGTTAATAATAAACTATGAATATAATTATGACACATACCATGTTTTGGCGTATTTGGCCACTGCTGTGGCCGTTTATTTTGACAAATTAACTTACAACGGATGTGTAACATGATCTACACAAGTTCACAGCAAAGGTGAGGGCAAATTCCGCCACACACCTAAAATGTCAAATGAGGTGGACTGGGGAGGTGGTGGGTTAAAGTTTTCTCCACGATGTATTCCAAGATGGAGGCGACCGAGAGGCCTAAGACTCCAGGGTAACCACCCCTCACAACGAACGGAAGTTGCCAACACCGGAAGTAACAATAACTTTAACTTATTATTAAGCCTAGTTGCATAAAGCAATTTATATCACTATTCGTAAAATAAATTATATTTATGCCCCTTAGTCTTAAACTCAAACAGGGGACAACGACATTGCTTGGGCGCTGCTCCGTTTGCTGGGATATAGTTAATAATAAACTATGAATATAATTATGACACATACCATGTTTTGGCGTATTTGGCCACTGCTGTGGCCGTTTATTTTGACAAATTAACTTACAACGGATGTGTAACATGATCTACACAAGTTCACAGCAAAGGTGAGGGCAAATTCCGCCACAGCCCGGAGCCTGCGACAGGGCAGCCCCACCCAAAGCCCAAGCAATGCCGAAAAATTGTCAACGCAAAGTGCTTTAACAGTCCAGAGACCCTAGAAGATGATCCAGTTACCTCAGCCCCTGCATGAGGCTCATCTTCACAGCTCCAGGGTGAATGGATATCTCAACCCTAAGATTAACTAACAATTTCTAAGTTTTTGGTCCTTAAAGACGGGGCAAGGTTACCTCAGCCCCTGCATGTGGCCTTGCCCCCCCCCCCCTTTCTATGACCTGTACATGTAGCAGCTAAGGGTATCTCAATCCCTAAGATTAAACTAAAATCGCTAAATTTGGGTCGTTAAAGACGGGGCAAGGTTACGTCAGCCCCTGCATGAGGCCTTGCCCCCCTTATCCCGACCTGTAGCAACTAACGTAACTCTTATTGTAACTAATTCAATATAGATGGATAATGTCAGTGACTGAACGTTACTATTGAATAGCAGTAAAATGTAAGATAAGCAAAGACCTTCGCTCCTGATAAAAGTCATTTCCTAGGTTGATAACGTTATTTCTACATCTATTTTACTTGAACTGATGTGAAAGAAACTGGCCCCGCCCTTGCAGAGGTGCAGTTCTCCCATCAGTGTATAATAACATAAGACTGTAAGATAACCAAAGACCTTCGCTCCTGCTAAAGGTCATTTCCTATTTCACTTGAACTGATGTGAAAGAAATCGGCCCCGCCCCTGCAGAGGTCGCTCTCCCATCAATGCATAATAACATAAACTGTAAGATGCCTAAAGACCTTCGCTCCTGCTAAAGGTCATTTCCTAGGTTGATAACGCTCTTTCTATATTTATTTAATTTAAACTTATGTAAAAGAAATTGGCCCCGCCTTGCAGAGGTCCAGCATCCTCATCAGTGAGTAGTAATGTGAAACTATTACGTAATAAGAAATCAACACCTTCGCTCCTGCTGAAGGTCGATTTAGCTAGTTGTTTACATGCGTGGTGATGAGCCATCTGACAAGTAACCCTTTGAATTAGAGTGATGGAGTTCTTATATACCTAAGGAAGGCCTTCGCATTCCAAAATCCGCAACGTCTAATTTGAGAATCCTTGTCAGCGCCTATTCGAAAACAGCCATATGATTGTGGTTCGAATACCAGACTGCTATTAGATATAACACATAGCAAGCACTAGCCAAGTCGTAGACGACCACTGAAGCCCCTGCAAACAGTAGCATGACCATGCTTGGGAAAAGTAAGCAACAAGAAAAACTCACGTACATGCTGGATGGCCGTCCAGACTGACGTTTGTGCTGCAAGGATACCGACATGGACAAATGGCAGCATATGTAGAACAGATTATTCTCAACATACTGAATTTATAATCTTAGTTAAACTACATTTAGGCAGCATGCCGGACACGAAAACCCCATTATAAACCCACTGTGTGGGAAAAATTAGGGACCGTGTACCACCTACCATGCAATACTGCAACCTGTGGCAAGGTTCCTAACTAATTTAATAAGAAAAGTTTTGTTTACACGACATTCAGTCCATGCTCCTGTTATGTGTGTCACTGCACAGTATCGGTGTGGGAATCCCGTTGACTAATTGCCCATGGGTGTTCCATATCAGCAGTAAATTGATCTGGCCATCGGTACCCTCTCATAGTGGGTGTAGGTTCTGCAAGCAAAATTAAACTCGCGGCCAGTAGAGAAATTAGCAAACCCAATGCATTTATACAACAAATACCCGTGCAATACACCAAGCAATAACAGTTGAGGGCTGGTAATAACCCAATGGCCAATCACTATACAGTAATAATAAATTTGGAAGTAGTAAAAGGAATTTGGAAAATTGGCCATATCTGGCAAAATTGACAATAATGCTGATGATCAACCCATAGCAATGGGAATTACATTTCTAACAATTTATGACCAACATGCCTTGTAAATATACTATAATACGAATCCAATAGTAATGTCAATGACAATGATCATACATATATAATAATGTTAATAATAATAAAAGAAGCAGTAAATGTAATATCAAAGGATTTTAACACAGATAATAACAATATGTCAATAAAACAATATATAAATAATAGTGATATGACCATAGCAAATCATAATAATAATGATAGTCATAAAAACAATAGTTGCAAATATAGCAATGATTAGGAGACTACGATAAATTACTAATTTACTACTACTAATAATCATCGTCATGGACACTAATTTAATGCATTGGTCGTAACCATAACAGTGATAATAATTGCTTATTAATCACAACAATACTGATGATAATAATACAATAATTATTGTTATGCTTCCAATTTTAATGTATATACGTGTATATACCTTTTCTTAATGACTTAGTTACTTTATACCAGCTAGCATATTTTACTATTTTTTGTGTATTTTATAGGGAGGTCCACAAGTTTATCAGTCTTTGACTGTAATGTGTTGTAAAACCTCATTAAATAAAGTTATCATTATAATAATAATTAATAATAAAGAATATGGAAAATTGATAACGTAAATAAAATAAAATTAATAATATTCACAGTAATAAAATTAATAATGAGAATAATAACATAATAATGTTACACTCACACTACCCCTACATGAGATGTGTTGTTTTCATTCACTCAAATTCACAGTTATAAAATAAAAATGGGTAGGAACGAGCCATGTCAAAACAATACCTTGTTGACAAAGACGGCAAGCCCAGTAAACGCCCAGTAAAACACACCTGGAGGGTGTAACCTCGAAGGTAACAAAAACAATCCTTTGATGGCATAGCCTCGAAGGAAACAATAACAATCCTTGAGGGCGTACCCTCAAAGGAAACAATAACAATCCTTGATGGCATAGCCTCGAAGGAAACAATAACAATCCGTGAGGGCATAGCCTCGAAGGTAACAAAATAAAATAAAATAAAATAACAAAAGGCAATCTATAATAATGCTGATAATAATACTAATATTAACCATAACAATAAGAATAATGTTGAGGTGGGAATGGATAAGGCAAAACATATAAACAATTGATGATATAAATGAAAGTAAAATTAGCAAATTATTGCTGGAAAACCTGTCAAGACGAAATAGTGTTGACACAAAGCTTTCCTGTGATAACCCATTAGGTACATAACATACAATAACCCATTTAACAAGACCAATGATAAATAGTATGATGTAACATAATAACAAATATTGCATAGATAAACCCATCTAGCCTTGAGGGCGAAGCCGAAAAGGTATTCCTTGAGAGCGTAATCTCGAAGGAAAGCAATATTGTACAAAGAGTCCTTGAGGACAAAAACCTCAAAGGCATTCAATAATATAATAATAATAATGACTAGAATGATGATTCAATAATAATAATAATGATAGTAATAATAATAATAATAACAATGATAATAACAATAATAATAATGAGTAATAACAATAATAATAATGATAATAATAATGTTGTGATGGTATTGGATAAGTGTCAAGACATAATAATGAAAGTAAAATTAGCAAATTCTTGCGTGAAAAACTTATATTTTGGACAAAATAGTGTTGATGCTAAGCTTTGAGGACTTTAATACCACGTTATGTGTGTAACAATAATATTTTCTATAACTAGAACAAATAAATTGAATGAATTGAAATTGTAATATAATAATAATTATTATAACCAATATTGAGTATACATGTATGAACACACCTCGACAGAGAAGCCTCGAAGGTATTCCCTGAGAGCGTAATCTCGAAGGAAAGCAGTCCTTGTGGGTAAAACCTCAAAGGCAATCAATAATAATAATATTATTAATAATATGTAAACTAATTTAACTTTTAATATGACTGTATTCTTAACGGGATGGTATCTTATTCAACATCTTGCATCTTACCCCCCATCAACAATGGTATCATAACCTTCCAATATTAAAGCAAGCACAGAAACATAAATACTGTGACAAAGTCCAACGGCATTGAAACATGAATGGCTCAACCACAGAGTGGACGGCCGCAGAATCATGCTATAGACCGCACATAAACTTGGTATCGGCGGGGGACATTGCTGTAACAGCTGTTCCTCCACAATTACCCAAGCACATAAACTGACAAAGTCCAACGGCATTGAAACATGAATGGCTCAACCACAGAGTGGACGGCCGCAGAATCATGCTATAGACCGCACATAAACTTGGTATCGGCGGGGGACATTGCTGTAACAGCTGTCCCTCCACAATTACCCAAGCACATAAACATAATAATAATAATAATTTAATTCTTGAAAAAGCGCATTACATATAAATCTCAATGCTCTTGAGATTGACAAAAACCAACGGCATTGAAACATGAATGGCTCAACCACAATGTGGACGGCCGCAGAATCATGCTATAGACCGCACATAAACTTGGTATCGGCGGGGGACATTGCTGTAACAGCTGTCCCTCCACAATTACCCAAGCACATAAACTGACAAAGTCCAATGGCATTAAAACATGAATAGCTCAACCACAGTGTAGCTGGCTGCTAAGTTCATGCTATATAGGCCACTCATGACTTGTTATGTCATAATAATAATAATGTAACAATGTATTTAAAGGCACAGTGCATTTTCATGATGCAAACAAGGTGGTAAGAGTACCCCTGAAGTTAACGTATGAATATTCATGATTAAAATTAGTCACAAAATTTCCAAGGGCCTAGTTGTTACTATGCTAAATATATAAAATTGTCATATGGCCCCTCTATAGCTTTTGTAAAGGGTTTTGTTGCCCAAATTGTTCAAATGTATGCCATCACGGACATAAATGTTAGTTTTTGGCTTCCGGAGTCCAGAAGGAAGCCAGAATTTTGCAAACTCAATCCTCTCCAGCGCCTCTCTCAGTTGATCGTTTAAACTTTCAACGAACTGGCTATACTGCATTGGCATCGGGGTAGCATAAGTCATTAGAACCTATTTCTAATACAACAATATGTGGGCACCATGAGCGAATGATTCATTTGTCCCAACGCTCAAGTTTTTCGATTGTTCTCCCCCCTGTGCCGTGCAAAACGACTTTACACGCTCGGCTGATCCCCAGCGATGACGAAAAGCGGTCATTTGACTCATGGTAAAATTAAACAGCCTTCTCACGAAGGAATGACCAAGAACTAATGCCTGTGGCTTTTGGTGTCGATTCATCGCCTCTCTGGGAGTTACACCCCGAGATTATATTGCTATATGCACAGATGATTAGCAGTTGCTAAAGTTACTTAACTTTTTCTCTTGGAATAACGTCGATGTAAGGAGATTTTTGCAGATGTAATCGGTTAAAGTTTTCTCCACGATGTATTCCAAGATGGAGGCGACCGAGAGGCCTAAGACTCCAGGGTAACCACCCCTCACAACGAACGGAAGTTGCCAACACCGGAAGTAACAATAACTTTAACTTATTATTAAGCCTAGTTGCATAAAGCAATTTATATCACTATTCGTAAAATAAATTATATGTTCGTCACAAATGGGTCATATCATCTATTTAGTGATAGTTCGACGAGTTCAAATCCCTCCACATTTCTACATGAATTTAATGGTCTTACATGACAGGGTGCCCAGTGCTCATGACTGTGCAGAGTATATGGGATATGATGATGTGTACATGTATATACATGGTCTTACATGACAGGGTGCCCAGTGCTCATGACTGTGCGGAGTATATGGGATATGATGATGTGTACATGTATATTTAATGGTCTTACATGACAGGGTGCCCAGTGCTCGTGACTGTGCGGAGTATATGGGATATGATGATGTGTACATGTATATACATGGTCTTACATGACAGGGTGCCCAGTGCTCGTGACTGTGCAGAGTATATGGGATATGATGATGTGTACATGTATATACATGGTCTTACATGACAGGGTGCCCAGTGCTCATGACTGTGCGGAGTATATGGGATATGATGATGTGTACATGTATATACATGGTCTTACATGACAGGGTGCCCAGTGCTCATGACTGTGCAGAGTATATGGGATATGATGATGTGTACATGTATATTTAATGGTCTTACATGACAGGGTGCCCAGTGCTCGTGACTGTGCAGAGTATATGGGATATGATGATGTGTACATGTATATACATGGTCTTACATGACAGGGTGCCCAGTGCTCGTGACTGTGCAGAGTATATGGGATATGATGATGTGTACATGTATATACATGGTCTTACATGACAGGGTGCCCAGTGCTCATGACTGTGCAGAGTATATGGGATATGATGATGTGTACATGTATATACATGGTCTTACATGACAGGGTGCCCAGTGCTCATGACTGTGCAGAGTATATGGGATATGATGATGTGTACATGTATATACATGGTCTTACATGACAGGGTACCCAGTGCTCATGACTGTGCAGAGTATATGGGATATGATGATGTGTACATGTATATTTAATGGTCTTACATGACAGGGTGCCCAGTGCTCATGACTGTGCAGAGTATATGGGATATGATGATGTGTACATGTATATACATGGTCTTACATGACAGGGTGCCCAGTGCTCATGACTGTGCAGAGTATATGGGATATGATGATGTGTACATGTATATTTAATGGTCTTACATGACAGGGTGCCCAGTGCTCATGACTGTGCAGAGTATATGGGATATGATGATGTGTACATGTATATACATGGTCTTACATGACAGGGTGCCCAGTGCTCATGACTGTGCAGAGTATATGGGATATGATGATGTGTACATGTATATACATGGTCTTACATGACAGGGTGCCCAGTGCTCATGACTGTGCAGAGTATATGGGATATGATGATGTGTACATACATATACATGCAAACGTTTCAGCATTATTTTCAATCATTTTAACTTTCATAACAGTCATATAGTATGTACCTCATCAACTTTATCACGAACATCATAAACACTAGTCAAAAATATCCCAAGCTGTGGGGCTTGCTCTGTGTCCAGTAACTTTTTCAGTGTTCTCATAGTGGCAGAGAACCATTTTCTGTAGATTAAAAGAACTTATATATCAGTCTTCTAAAATTTCCAATAAAACTGATTACAAAATGCCTGTGGGGGAGGATAATGGTTGACTAACTATATTTAATTACATACATGTACATACAGGATCATTTGCCAATTGATCAGTTATATAATATAGGCCCATTTAAACAAGAGAAACACATATATAACCAACCATGCCCTATTTCCATTGTTTGATGTAGAGTTTGAATTCCAGAGGAAACCTTGGGATTGAATCCGTTTTCTTTGTTCTCCGTAGAATTCAAGGTTTTTAATCAAGTTATAAACCCGGTCATGCTCATCTATATACATGTATGTGGGCATGAGACTTAGAAATTTTAGACTTTGCGAATTTTGAAGAAAAAAATATTTTGATAAATTGAATCCAGAATTGAACTCTGGCCCTGCCATTTACTTACACCCACCTTAACGAAGTAGACTACTGTACTAACTGATGACAATTTCAGAATAGAAATTCCTTTTGACTGTTTCGCAAACCTCATTATTGAAAGGCATTTATTTGACATGTCCTCATGGGATTTTTGGTTCAATAATCACATTGATAACATCCTTTGGGATTACTTTATATATATATGTGCGAAAACCTTTTCAATCATATTCCAAGTCTGTTAATTATATTACTGATGATATTTGCATCGAAACAATGAAAATAGGGTTTGGTTGGTTATTAAACCGGTGCGGCCCTCGGCCTTGGATTTCAATGAAAACCCTCGCTGTATGGTTTTAACCTTTATATATAAATGGGTCAAAACAGCAAATGTTCAAGCCGCGACTTAGCTAAGCCTAGGGGTTCGAGCTTGTCTATCTTAAGCCATGTCTTAGCTACATTGCAAGCCTAGGGGCCGGGTTTGAGCTCGTCTAACTTAATTAAGCCATGGCTTAGCTAAGCATAGGGGTTTGAGCTTGTCTATCTTAAGCCATGTCTTAGCTAAGCCTAGGGGTTTGATCTTGTCTATCTTAAGCCATGTCTTAGCTAAGCCTAGGAGTTCGAGCTTGTCTATCTTAAGCCATGTCTTAGCTACATTGCAAGCCTAGGGGCCGGGTTTGAGCTCGTCTAACTTAATTAAGCCATGGCTTAGCTAAGCATAGAGGTTTGAGCTCGTCTACATGTAACTTAATTAAGCCACAGCTTAGCTAAGCCTAGGGGTTTGAGCTTGTCTAACTATTAAAGCTATGGCTTAGCTAAGCCTAGGGGTTTGTGTACTTAAAAATGGCAAAAATTGTAACCCGTTACAGCGGGTTTAGTCAACCCGCTACAACCGGTTCATCTCCAACCCGCTACAGCAGCTTCAGAAACCTAAAAATCTCTAGTATTATACTAGGCGATGAACCCGCTAGAACGGGTTGGTCAACCCGCTACAGCCGAACCCACTACAACCGGTTCATCTCCAACCCGCTATGTACAGCGGCTTGAGAAACCTAAAATCTATAGTATTATACTAGGTGATGAACCCGCTAGAACGGGTTGGTCAACCCGCTACAGCAGAACCTGCTACAACTGGTTCATCACCAACCCGCTACAGTGGCTTGAGAAACCTAAAAATCTATAGTATTGTACTGGCAATGAACCCGCTAGAACGGGTTGACCAACCCGCTACAGACGAACCCGCCACAACCGGTTCATCACCCGCTACAGCGGCTTGAGAAACCTAAAATCTATAGTTCGGCTGTAGTGGGTTAATTGGTCAACCCGTTCTAGCGGGTTCATCGCCTTGTATAATACTAGAGATTTTTAGGTTTCTCAAGCCGCTGTAGCGCGTTGATTTAATCTGCTCTAACAGGTTACAATTTTTGCCATTTTTGAAGTGCTATGGCTTAGCTAAGCCTAGGGGTTTGATCTTGTCTATCTAAGCCATGTCTTAACTAAGCCT
>JAUJYZ010000216.1:0-145000 GCA_033675265.1 Actinostola sp. cb2023 | reverse complement strand
AACAGGAAAAGAAAGAACTGAACGAGAAAAAAAGAAAGACAGATCGAAGAAAAATAATTTCAAAGAAGCACACAAGTGGAAAACTGGGTTCGACTCGTGACCGCAAAGCATCTATGGATCGTTTGGTCCGCCATATTTAATTTTATGTACATCATTTTCGGGCAGAAATATATAATATTTCTCTTTGCACGCCATGTTTGCTTGCTTTTCTCCATACAAACAATCCATACATGCTTTGCGGTCGTGATTCGCACCCAGTCTTCCGCTCGTTTAGTAATATAAAGGTAATTGGCATGCACAAACCCTCACGTGATCTTTTCGAAGCAGCCAATCGTCTTGCGTTATTCGTACCAATTTCCATAATCTCCAACTTTTTCTCCAAATTCTTGAATCTATTCTCCCATTTGGCATTAACTTGTGCTGCTACGTCGTTGTCGTCTTTGATTTTCCTTCTAATATCTTTGATAATCTGGACGTAGTTCTTCTCTGATTGCGACCACATCACAACGACAGCATTCACCAACTTTGTCATATTTTGCTGTGTATTTTTGACTGCTGTATAGTGCGCTTGAGAGGTGACAGTCTCGTTGGTTATTCGCTCGTTTTGCAGGTTAATCGCACCTTGAAGCGTAGTTAACTGGTTTCCCAAGTTTTTGATGAAGTCGGATTGAGAATGTAGTAGATTGGTTGCGGACATCACATTGTTTGATAAAGACGTTATCTAGATGATTATAAATGAATGAAAAGATCGTCAATTAAATAACAAAATTAAGAAAGCTGACGAATGAATGAATGAATGAATGAACGAACGAACGAACGAATGAATGAATGAATGAATGAATGAATGAATGAATGAATGAATGAATGAATGAATGAATGAATGAATGAATGAATGAATGAATGAATGAATGAATGAATGAATGAATGAATGAATGAAAGGAACTGGAAGAGAGCGAGGAAGGAAGGAAGACGCGTGAAATAGAGAAAAAAAGATATATGATAATAATGAATGATTGCCGAAGGAAGGAAAGAAGGAATGAATTCGAAGGAAAAAGGAAGTAAAGAAGGAAGGATGGAAGAAAAACGAACTTCACTTACTGTGTCTCTGTCTATCGCACTGTCGCCGCTCCCCGTCTCTCCTCCATGGCCAATCACAATAACATCTGTGCAAATAAAGAATTGAAATGGCACGAATGAGTTCAACAGACTAAAACCTCTTATCAACCATAAGCCTATGACCACTTAGAGCCTTCATATCCAATCGTATCCAAAAAGAGGTTCTGTAGATGATGTAACTCCTAATAAATTATAGATGAGAATGCCTGCCCGAAATCGCTTTCGGTGGCATGAGACTTCGACATATACCGTGGGCTTGTATATAATACACTATATATTAAAGAAGTTCGCAAGATCGTTCTAAAATGTATTTTTGTCGACTTGGGAGTATTCACTTGTCAATCTCTAAATCTAGTTCGATTTGCTTCATGTGAACTGAATATTGTGTGAGCGTGTAGCTGGAATTGTGGTCACGCCAAGAATCACCAGCAATTTGAGGGTGGTACAAATAGCAAGCATGGACAACGAAGGAGTTTCGCCCACAAATAAACTTCTGTCTATATAGAAAGTGCGGCAATGTAGATTAAATATCAATTTTTCTTCACAGAAGACACTTCGTCTCCTGCCGCATGTTGGACGTTATATTATGCTCTTCCAAAAAATAAATGCGGCATAGAAGCTATTTCTTCTGCTGATCGCCTAACAACTTGATCCGATTTTTGAAAACAAGTTTGCTGCAAATAAACGCCTTGAGCTGGCACACTAGAGTTTATTATGATAGATAATGAATAGACAATGCCAAGATGAAAGATACCGATAGTCATTATCAGACCGACGTAATTTTCTACGTATTTCACTACTAATATTAAAACTGCCTTCAGTAGTAAAGCATCTATATATAGTCCCTGTCTATACACCGACGCAGTCTCTACTAGTTTTTCCACTAGTCCCTGTCTATACACCGACGCAGTCTCTACTAGTTTAACCGCTATACACCGACCCTCTCTCTATAACCGCTACCCTGACGCAGTCTCTACTAGTTGAACCGCTAGTCCCTGTCTATACACCGACGCAGTCTCTACTAGTTTAACCGCTAGTCCCTGCCTATACACCGACGCAGTCTCTACTAGTTTAACCGCTAGTCCCTGTCTATACACTGACGCAGTCTCTACTAGTTTAACCACTAGTCCCTGTCTATACACCGACGCAGTCTCTACTAGTTTAACCACTAGTCCCTGTCTATACACCGACGCAGTCTCTACTAGTTGAACCGCTAGTCCCTGTCTATACACCGACGCAGTCCCTACTAGTTGAACCGCTAGTCCGTCTATACACCGACACAGTCTCTACTAGTTTAACCACTAGTCCCTGTCTATACACCGACGCAGTCTCTACTAGTTTAACCACTAGTCCCTGTCTATACACCGACGCAGTCTCTACTAGTTTAACTGCTAGTCCGTCTATATACCGACGCAGTTTCTACTAGTTTAACCGCTAGTCCCTGTCTATACACCGACGCAGTCTCTACTAGTTTAACCGCTAGTCCCTGTCTATACACCGACGCAGTCTCTCTACTAGTTTAACCGCTAGTCCGTCTATACACCGACGCAGTCTCTACTAGTTTACCACTAGTCCCTGTCTATACACCGACGCAGTCTCTACTAGTTTAACCGCTAGTCCCTGTCTATACACCGACGCAGTCTCTACTAGTTTAACCGCTAGTCCCTGTCTATACACCGACGCAGTCTCTACTAGTTTAACCGCTAGTCCCTGCCTATACACCGACGCAGTCTCTACTAGTTTAACCGCTAGTCCCTGTCTATACACTGACGCAGTCTCTACTAGTTTAACCACTAGTCCCTGTCTATACACCGACGCAGTCTCTACTAGTTTAACCGCTAGTCCCTGTCTATACACTGACGCAGTCTCTACTAGTTAAACCGCTAGTCCCTGTCTATATACCGACGGTCTCTACTAGTTTAACCGCTAGTCCCTGTCTATACACCGACGCAGTCTCTACTAGTTGAACTGCTAGTCCGTCTATACATCGATGCAGTCTCTACTAGTTGAACCGCTAGTCCCTGTCTATACACCGACGCAGTCTCTACTAGTTTAACCACTAGTCCGTCAGTACATTGTTCATACTATTTTTTACAAAACAAAAAAAACTACAGATCAATACACGTAAACCTTTTATTCCATGTGTATGTACAAATAAAACTATTGCACATGGAAGTATTATCTTATCAATGACTGTGTAGCTTAATATTTTCGATATCTGAAGGTAGCGATGGTTCGTGTATTGTATCACGCTGAAAAAGGTTCATCAAAGCTGCCATGGTGGCCTGTGGATGAATAGAAATACAAACATATTGGTACACGCTTGTTGGTGGATTCAATAAGCCCCAGGTACAGAGTCCCCCCCCCCCCCCCCTTTCTACCTTAATATAAACAACAACAACAATAACAAACAAGAAAGCCAGCAAACAAACAAACACACACAAAAAACAAGAGGAATTTCACTTACTTCATGTTTAGCTTTAGTGATGTTGTAACTTGCAGCTGAAATATATAAAACAACATTAGACAATAAATGAATTGCTCGTTTAGTAAACAAAATTAAACAACCTCACACAGTTTAGGTGATGGATACAGTACCTTCACCAAGCATTATGTCACCAGAGAAAACACCAACAACAAAGACTGGTAGGTGTGTCTTCTTGCCACTTTCTCTTATTATTCTGTGATTTGACAGTAGACATAATTATTACAAACGATATGCCATAAATTGGTGTAGGAGTGGGTACAAATGCAGGGCTGCCAGTCATTTCGTTATTGAGTAGCAAATTTTAGCTAAAAAGTAGCTGGGCCACCAACTACATTTACATGTACATCAAGGCAAGATGCAGGACTCCATTCAAACTAGACCTAGGCTAAACTGGATGTTCCTCTTGAAATATTGAATTAAAATAATAATAAAAAAGATGTGCTATAGACCCTATGCAATACTGGTAGAATCGTAAAATCTGATTTCCTTTGTTATTGGGAAGATATTACAGCAATATCTGACCATCTCTTTGAAGAGAGGGTTTTCAATAATGAACATACCAAATTTTAGGGCTGTACTATGCAATCTTGAAAAGTTATAGTGATTTGAAATTACATAGATTTGTACCAGAAACCGGACTTTGGCCCTAGATGCCTCGTTTCCATGTATTTTGCACCTTTCAAACGCTTATTACTTGATGATGGTTTCATTTTTATTAATGCACTTTTGGGGGTAAATACTAAACTGTCGATGGTCTTTCAATCTATTACTTTACCTTTACTTAACTCGTTATTCTTTCAGTTTTTGCAAATTTATGCAAAGTACAGAAATCGAGTATTGCATAGGGTCTATGCGCTTTAGAAATTCAGAATAGCCTGTGCAGCGCCAGAGGTTGTTAGTCAAACACCGCCCAGTTGGCTCAGTTGGCTATAATAACATTAATAACAATAACAATAATAATATAACAATAATAACATTAATGAGAGACACAGTTGAGCATCAGTCAGTTGTGCAGACACTCAGGCTCTAAGTGTATTGAATGAAACTAAAGTAATTAAAAGGAATAAGAAAGTGCTGCATTTGTTTCCAGCAAATGGTTAGACCTTCATATGGCTTGGATGACCATTGTAAAATGGTGGTCCCATCTCTCACTCTACACTAACACTACACCTGAACTGGAGGGACGTCAAATAACCACAGACTGATGAAGTAACAAACCCTGGCTGTGACCGCAGTGAATGGCTCAAACTAACACACGCTAATTTACTAACTTCTCTCACAAGGATTTGTAAATTGTCACAAATGCCCAACTTAGGGCACAATGTGATTGCACAAGCCAGGGATCAAACCAGAGTATGATACACTACTGGTTGTTCACTATATTTGAACTGTGTCTCACTAAATCCCTGTTGCTTGATTGGGAATAGTTTATTTACCTTGGTTCTGGGCGAGGTTTTCCTTCAGATAGAAGAATATTATTCAACAGATTTTCAGGATCTTTGAATTTCAAAAGACTTAGGAGTTCTTTTCCTTGAAGTTGTGTTACAAGGAAATCCCTGATAAACATGTTTGCTTTTTGGGAACCCTGATGATGAGAACAATGATCATTTATTCAAAACTTAATTCCTACACAGACAATTTACTGATGAGTTTACAATTTGCCAAATCTTCATACTGTACTGGTACATAATTATGTACTTATTATATAGACAACCACTGGATATGAGCAAGCACGCACTCCGATTGGCTACTCTACTATGTATGTAATCTCCAGCAAAAGAAACTGTACAGTCTACTTCAAGATGCTGATGATAAAGAACAAAATGCTTTGGCGCAATGTTCTACAAGGTATAGCAAATGTTTGGGATAAAAACATTTTTTTGATTGTTTGTGAACCAACTTTAATTCTTGTTTGGTTCATGTCCCATCTAAAAATCGTAGGCCACCTCGTATCATGTGTACAGTTTCTTATCTCAATACAATTACAGTAAATGAGCATTATTAGTAATACCTGATCTTTGTAGATGGCTCCAATAAGAGCATAAAATGAATCGGATATGATGTCTTCTTTTGTATAATTCAGATGCTTTTCTTGGTCTAAGGTATCCAGATCATACTGTAGCACAAATCAATAATTGAATTAATAAGAACTGCGTTCTGCAATATTTTTATGTCAATATTATGATAATAATTAGTACCTCTGTTCTAATTAGTTCAGGTAAAGCAATCAATTGAGCCACTTCTACAACTATTTCTCTACCAGTCAGGAAATCAAGAAGACATCTGAAACAAAAAATGAAAAAATGATATTGCAAGTGATCCATAGTTGTGCTAATTTTACTGGTATGAAAAGAAAAGGTTTCTATAAAAGGGAAATAATGTTAATGTAATAAAAAAAAGAAATGAAAGCAATAGAATGAAAGGAAAAACAAAACAAATACAAATAAACTGACCTCACTCCCTCAGCAGGAAATGAAGGATATTTACAACAAAGAAACTCTGTGATGTGATGAGTAGCAAGATTATAACCTTAGATGCAAAAAGAACAATAAACACAAGTAAGTTGTAAATACAGTGAATATCCTTTCTGTCATCAAAGTACAAGTGCCATCAAAGTACAAGAGCAGATCCTACAATGTACATTGTTCGTAAAGTTCTGTAAAAAATCTGGCTGCCATGACACCAGTCGCAGGAACTTAATAAACACTACATCTAACATTAGTACATATACATCAATCAATCAATCAATTTATTTTGTAATGTAGGATAAGGTTGCCCTTACATCTGAGCCAGAGGTTCGTGTTAAAAATAATACAGGATAGTTCTTCTGCATGATATTGGTTCTTATCCACTGTAGTTGCATGACGTTTCGAAGGAAGTTCCGTCGAAACATCACACAACTAGGAAAAGAACCAATATCATGCAGAAGAACTATCCTGAAACAAATAAAAACAAAACAGCTAGAGATTTAAAGAACCTGCATAGAGAAAATTTCAGAACTACATTTGAGTGTACAATACATTGTACATGTATATATTGTAAAGTTCAGTGCATACAGTCATGTACATTTGTATGTACCTATTATACATGCAGCAAACACAACATACATTTAGAGAAGATCCTGTACATTGTTGGACTGTCAGCCCCATGGCATGGACTCAGCATGTATAATCTCATGTCCATACAGTGCTTTTCACAGTATTACAATATAATTATTCAACAGTAAATGCACAGTCTACCTATTATAGCCAGCTTGGAGTTATTTTCACCCTCATGCTCTTTTTGCGTGTATGACTCATGTGTCAGGGCAGTTTCAAGTGTGCTGTCATCCATATTTGCAAGTGACAGTCTGTTCTTGAAGGCAAACAACTCTGTATCATAATTGATCTTGATGAATTCTCTTTTGTCAAAAACCCTAAAAACACAAACATAAATAATAGACATAGATTAATTACTGAGAGATTGGTTCATAAAGGGTGACACTAAATTTGTACATTTTCATACGTACTGTAAGACTGTAACCACAGGTAGCCCAAGCTATTAATGAGAGGCTTGTATACATATATAAAGTTTATGGGACCTTAGGCTTTCGATAATTCCGTAAATAATAGGGCAAATAAACGTAACCTTCCAGTACTGTAAAAATCCATTTCCCCATAATCGCTGCAATCAATACAAAACAACACTACTATATTTATTTGCCCTATTATTTAAATTATACCAGCTAAGGTCCCATACAACTCTTATAATGAATACAAGTATTAATGCTTGGGCTACCTATGTAACCATTACAGAACAAAATATATTTGTATAAATAAGCTACATGTACTGATAATGAAACTAGTATGACGAGTATATAACTTACAGAAGAAATGTTAGTTACATGTACATTTGTAGTCTACATTTAAGCTTACAAGCTTACTTTGGATTGATTCCTTCTCTTTTTCTTTGCCTTGCTCTCTCATTTCGTTCTCTTCTTCTTGTATCTCTGTTGCTACCACGATAATACCTAATACCTAAAGCTATAACATATCGCCAATGGGAATAAGCTTACTACTCCGGCTCACTACACTGTACATCATGTGCGTGCTATATGAAGCTTAAGCTTATTTAAAAAAGTCTTAAATAAGTTTATAAGCTTACAAATGTAATTTTTACTTTAAAGTAAGCTTATTACTATTTGAAATTCCACGAACAGCATCTACCAGGGCACTTAGAAAGAACACAATTTCGTACCTGGCATTGCTGCTGATTTATTTTCGATGCTTATGGAAGATAAATTAGTCCATGGACAACAAGAATGTCGAAGCAATCTCACAACTGGAAAAACCCTCACAGAAGCCGCCATTTTGAATTTTCACTGCCATTCGCTGTCCACATAGTACCGTTGGAACACACACAGGAAGCCCGAGTTCTGTCATTGCTACAATAGTACATGGGAAATACAAACGATGATTTATTAAAGCATCTATAAGGCTAGCTATTAAAAAAAACAAGTACTTTTTTAGTCCCCCACAAACAATCAATAGAAACTCGTGTCGAAAGTAGTATTTTCAAAATTGGGTTAGTTTGGGCTACCTGTGGAATACACTACCCAGGACTACTCGGTTGTGGAGGCCATCTTGGATCAAAATGTGGCTGACAAGAATATTACTTCGACGTTCAACTCCTGGCAGGATTTATGGAGGGTAGGTCGTACTGTAGCATGTCTAATAGATAGGGTTAAGGAGATATTGAAATACAACAGCGCAGAAGGAGCTAGTGAGACCAGATCTGTACATGTACAACTCAGTGTACGACCCCTCCCCACACAGTTTAATCATGTAATATATATAATATTAGTGCCAGTCAGTGTGCAGTGCTACAAAGTTGATAGACACTCCTATGATCTTTTTTTAGAAAGCACAGACTTACTAGAAAAATAACATCAACACAAAGAAGGAACACAAGAGATCAAGAAGAAATAATAGCCAGAGTAGACTCTATGTTGAGTACACCATATCTAACTCTGGTAAGTGTTGACAGAAATAAATCATGTATTGAGAGAAGAATAAGAATTGTATGCAAAACTATTCACTGAACTTCTCTAAGCCTCTTAGTGTCCTTAGGGGACTGGTCCTAAACATCCTGTCCCCACTCCTCGCCCCTTAAGCATGCCTACAAACAAGGCTAACCCACCCTCAGAGAGAATTATAATTTAGAGAGTTAATTTACAGTAAAACAGTGCAGCAGGGACCAAACAAAGGTGTCTGTCTTAGAGAGAGAGAATTTATAGAAAAACAGTGCAGCAGGGACCAGACATTAAGGTGTCTGTCTTAGAGAGAGTGAATGTATAGTAGAACAGTGCAGCAGGGACCAAACAAAGGTGTCTGTCTTAGAGAGAGAGAATTTATAGAAAAACAGTGCAGCAGGGACCAGACGTGCAGCTCAGACAGGTATCTGTCTACATTGTACCTAGAGAGAGTTGACTGTAAAAGTTTGTCATGTGCATGACTGTAGTTTGTACTTTGATAACATTATTATAATTACACCAATAGAATTCATTGAATGCACTGGAAAGCACTGGATACCACATCCACATACTGTAGTTAACTTGGATAGTACTCCAGTATCCTAAGCAGAAACCAAAATCAGTGACCTCCCTGGATTTGTTTAGTCCCCTTTCTTTCTACTTGTGCAAATAAATATTTGATGTTTTCTTATTCTTATTTTATTTTCTCGCTCAGGCAGAAGAGCACGGTCACACCTCACAGCGAAAAACACAAGAAAGACAAGAGTTCTTAATGAAGAGAAGGCGATCATTGGGCCCTAACACATTTGCTTCTCCATCACCATCATTAGTTGATAAATCAAAAGCAATCCTTAGTCATCTCGATGTGTCCAGATAGTTGTAACCACATTATTGTAAATAAATATGTTTAGAGTGTCATTATATCGGTTTCCTTTCTTAACAATGATTTGTATTTCATACTTCGACTAGTGGCCGTAATAATTGCTCTCACCCATTTTAACAATACGTGGTAAACCAGTTTCTAACGTTAACATACATGTATACGCCCCTCATTCTTTCTGGAACGTGTACCAATTGTTATCGAGCCGTACCAAAAGAGATTGTGTAACGGTTTCTAAAATATACGGTTGACTGTTAGTCTAAAATAAGATTCTATTTTAGAAGAAATTGAGCTTGAATGGGCGATGTAGCCTGAGACTCTAGTATGCATGGGCTATAGTCCATCAAATATCGTGACTTTGGGCCATTTTTGATCATTTTGCATGGGCTATAGTCCATCAAATATCGTGACTTTGGGCCATTTTTAATCATTTTGCATGGGCTACAGTCCATCAAATATCGTGACTTTGGGCCATTTTTAATCATTTTGCATGGGCTATAGTCCATCAAATATCGTGACTTTGGGCCATTTTTAATCATTTTGCATGGGCGATAGTCCATCAAATATCGTGACTTTGGGCCATTTTTAATCATTTTGCATGGGCTACAGTCCATCAAATATCGTCATTTTGGGCCATTTTTGAACATTTTGCATGGGCTATAGTCCATCAAATACCGTCATTTTGGGCCATTTTTAATCATTTTGCATGGGCTATATATAGTCCATCAAATATCGTGACTGGGCCATTTTTAATCATTTTGCATGGGCTATAGTCCATCAAATATCGTGACTTTGGGCCATTTTTAATCATTTTGCATGGGCGATAGTCCATCAAATATCGTGACTGGGCCATTTTTGATCATTTTGCATGGGCTGATAGTCCATCAAATATCGTCATTTTGGGCCATTTTTGAACATTTTGCATGGGCTATAGTCCATCAAATATCGTCATTTTGGGCCATTTTTGAACATTTTGCATCAGGCTATACAGTCTTTCATACGAATGTTCGTGAGCCCAAATCTCGAGATCAACACCTGCGGTAAAGAACATTTCGTTTAATCAGAATTATCCGCATAAATAACCCTTAGGGAATGATAGTAACACAATGAAAGGCATGCGTCTTTTTACAAGATCTGTAGACCGGCAACAAATTCATTAGGTTCTTTGTAATGTGACAATAAACTCTCATTAGTTGCACTTTCCCTCAGGACTTTAGGCATCGAATTTGCACAACAATGACCATTGTTCAGATAGACTAGCTAAACTTGCCATCCAAATCAGTAAGCGGGCTCAATAGCTTAGCAGGGACAGTTCTTGATGGCTTAGGATCCGACTGCGCCCTCCCTCTTTGAATGCTAAGTTGATTGATGTACTGCTCGATAGCGCGGATGGGGCTGAAATCTTCATCCTATACGTAACATACGGTGACTCAGCATAAAGTCTGGGTGTATGGTCGCTTTTTGAATAATTCCCCGGCATGCTTTTCTCATTTCAAGCTTGGGGTCGCGAGTTCGACTCCCAGTCATGACACTTAATTTGTTTTCTTTTTTTTCCCCTTTTAAATCTAATAACATTGTTTTATAGGTAATTTCCTATTGAAAGGTATTATTTAAGCTGGTAAAATAATAATACTAATTCATTTACATATTTCTATAACTGTTCGAGTTAGGTATATCCGTGTTGCCATGGTGACATACATACCATGTCTCCACTTACTCCCATTGTCCAAGTGGTAGGGGTGATCGGCGGTCGGTTTTGAAAACGACCCTAAAAGGTACGCATAAATTAAAAGAGCTGTTGAACCCTAAAAGGTACGACCATATATGGCGAAAAAGTGATTGTGGCTGATCCATGATGGGACTGAGACAGTCGAGAAAGGTGGCCACACAAATAAGGTTGATAAGAGGTGGGAGACGGCACAGATACTGATGATAAATTGAGTATATGAAATGTTTATAATTCTATCATATTAATAAAATTCACTCGATTATACAATACTACCGACACTGGAACTTTTGGGTGGGCAACTGCACCCCTTCCCCCCTCCGTTATACTCGCCAATTTTGTTATATATCCCACAATGCAATGCATTCAACAGCGAGAAAACAATGCGACATTTACTTATATATAACTAAAGACGCTCTTTATTAACAAGACCCGTATGGATAAAAGGACTAAAATACGGTGATCGAGTCCAATAATTAGTTTTCGAGATTGTTCCCATAATGCAACAGTAGTAACATACACAGGGGCCTGGGTACTAGTACTTGTTGTACCGGTGTATCACAGCATGAATGTACTGTAGTGAAACTATTTTGAAAAATCACCAGAAATCATTGCTTTCTTCCTTTACTGCGATGCCTGTAAGCAAACAGAGATCCTCGGCGAATGCGCCAGTTACGTCTTCATTGAGTTTAAATGAGCGAATTCTGAAAGAATGTCATGAATTGTACATCGAGGAGGAACGAGGTTCGTGAAATGTACACGTTGGCAAAAACAGCGCAGAAATAACTGGGTTTTGTGCCTTTTTGTCGTTGTTTATACTTATAGGTCTTGTATCGATTGCTAAAGGACTTGGATTATCACTCCTCGCTCCTAGGAAGAAGATCAATGTGATTCTCATTGGGAATCATTCTGCTGGAAAAAGTTCTTTCATCAACTGGTAAAGAACACTTTGAAGATTAAATTTAAACTTTGAGCTTTAAAATAATTTAAGTTAAGCTTAAGTTACTTTAATTTAAGGTACATAGCTTATAGTGCCTAAACTTACTTTACAAGATGCAATTTACACCGAGTAGTGTCGATATGTACTTAAGCTTAAATATAATTTATATAATTACAGGTACAGACTTATCAATAGAAAACTGCTTACAAGCTTGTCTATAAAATGACCTCAATTACTGAATTACAAGACACTACAAGACACTACAAGACACTACAATTAATACAGTACATACAATACTCTATTCAGACTCATTGAGTGCTATTAATGATTGTAATAATAACCAGTACTTTATAGGACAATTTATATGAGAATAAAGACCATCATGGTGACAGTAAAATGGACAAAGTGGGTCAATAGACAATGAGGGTTTATCACATAATTTCAAAACTCATAGGACAAAAAATGATCATAGCTGGAAAGAGCTCATTGAAATGAGTAAAAATGTGAAGTTTGGAAAAGATCGCATCACAAATAGCGAAGATATGATTTGTCAAAAATAAAATTCATATCTTTGCAATTTGTGAAGCAATCTTTTCCAAACTTCACATTTTTACTAATTTCAATGAGCTCTTTCCAGCTATGAAAATCATTTTTTTGTCTTATGTCTCCTATAATTACGTGATAAACCCTCTTATCATATGACCCGTATTTCTCCGTGCGCGCGCTCTTAATAAAACCTTCGGAGAAAGTCACGTGATTGGGCAGATACGGATTTTTGGAGCTGGTCCGTACAAAGCCGTATCCGGCCCCGGCCCCGATTGTTGTCAGGAAATTTTTTATACTTTTTTTGCAAAAGTTATTTTTTAAATGTTGACGACTTGAAAAGTGAAAAAAAAAGTTTAAAAAAATAATTGGTTCTTATCAGGAGTAATCGCGCATTTGTGTTCACTTTTCCTTGGCTGTGAATGATTTTAGTACCAAAATGGTCCATATGAAAGGGTCATATGATAAAATGCTTATTGACTGAGTTAGGTCGGGCCGGACGGGAAAATATTTGGCTCTCGGTCATTCTGTACGGACCTCGCTGCGCTCGGTCCGTACTTCCATGACCTCGAGCCAAATATTTTCCCGTCCGGCCCTCCCACTCAGTCAATAAGTACATAATTATACACAGCAGACTTATTATGACTGTGATAAACTTATGGCATCAATGTGCCATGACAATCTGCCATGATGACAGTGCCATGCAATTAATTGTGATGTTTTCTATGTATGAACTACAACTGTACAGTACTTAGTCTGCCATAACAGTGCAACAGTACTGACTGCTGTACTATGTTTTTTGTTCACAGTAATACCATATATACTCTATGTACACTGTACATGTACAGTAGTAGATGTCGTTGTATTGTCAGAGAAGCTCAAAATTCACTGACGCTATACTTTAATAGCATTTAGCTCATAATAAGCTGTCGTTATTGTTTGTCTAAATTTATGTAGTTTTGCAAACATCTGTTGATTGATTAATTTTAGGTATATAGAAGAGCACATTCAAAGAACTGGAGTTGCCATAGAAACACAAGGATTCACCGTAGTAACCAGTGGCAAGAAAAGAGAATCTCTGACTGTAAGTCATGCGATCTACAGCGATCTGTAATTTATTAGTGTTTTATAATGACCAGCCTGAAACTTGCATGGTGAGGTTGCATGGTCTCGAGCTGTTCATTATACCGTAAAACCTCAAAAAGAAGCCCAGTGGGCTTAATCTCGAGACGAATTCATCCCATCTTGAAAAGAAGTCCATTCGAAGATAAGTACCTTTACAGTCCAAAGGAATGTCAAAATAACATAAATAAACACTGAAAAACACTTGGTTTATGGTTTAGGTGATTTAATGTAAGTTAATCAGTATTCCATGATGCAGACGTCTAATGTCATATGGTATTTTAATTACTGTATTACGAATGGTGCCTTGAGTGAATCTGTTATTTTCTTCTTTGTAATATTTTCGGCCTAGGCCAATCTCAATATTTGCAGCATTCATTTCAAAAAGAAGCCCCTTTAAGGTTTGCAAAATTAATCTTGAAAAGAAGCCCATCTCCGTTGGAGAGGGTCGGTTTGATTGATAGAAGCAAAAATAAAAATAAAATGAAACAACAAACAAAGTTGGTGTTTTCAGTCCATGTTATTGAAAACAGTTGTGTACAGTACATGTATTAACTTGTTTTTGCTGTACAACAGGGCAATGCAACCCTGCATTTATATCCTCATTTTGAACCTCTTCGGGAAATAGATGGTATGTACATTCATGTTTGCTGGTACACATTTATTTATTATTACCGTATACTCCATGAATGATGGTCTATGTAATCACACATGCCAGGAATAAAAACCCAGACCTGGGTTTGATCCCAGAGTTTAAAATAAATGCACTATCCACCAAGACATATTCTCTCACATGATAAATTATGGTAGCATGAATTTAATAGTATGTCTAACTTTAAACATACATTAGTACCACTCCAACGGATAAAACTGATGCAGTTATCCAATAAATTGTATCCCTTGGATAGGACTTATCCGGTGGATAGCGCTATTCACCTTTCATGCAACCGGGGCCAGACAATATATTACATTCACTTTAGGGTTGAACATAGATGAACACAAGGATACAAAATTAATATACATACATGCAGTTAGTTCTGAGCAGTACGTGTACATGTACATACATGTAGTTAGTTCTGAGCAGTATGTGTACATGTACATACATGTAGTTAGTTCTGAGCAGTATGTGTACATGTACATACATGTAGTTAGTTCTGAGCAGTATGTGTACATGTACATGTAGTTAGTTCTGAGCAGTACGTGTACATGTACATACATGTAGTTAGTTCTGAGCAGTATGTGTACATGTATGTACATACATGTAGTTAGTTCTGAGCAGTACGTGTACATGTACATACATGTAGTTAGTTCTGAGCAGTACATGTACATACATGTAGTTAGTTCTGAGCAGTACGTGTACATGTACATACATGTAGTTAGTTCTGAGCAGTATGTGTACATGTACATACATGTAGTTAGTTCTGAGCAGTACGTGTACATGTACATACATGTAGTTAGTTCTGAGCAGTACGTGTACATGTACATACATGTAGTTAGTTCTGAGCAGTATGTGTACATGTACATACATGTAGTTAGTTCTGAGCAGTACGTGTACATGTACATACATGTAGTTAGTTCTGAGCAGTACATGTACATACATGTAGTTAGTTCTGAGCAGTATGTGTACATGTACATACATGTAGTTAGTTCTGAGCAGTACATGTACATACATGTAGTTAGTTCTGAGCAGTACGTGTACATGTACATACATGTAGTTAGTTCTGAGCAGTACATGTACACATGTACATACATGTAGTTAGTTCTGAGCAGTATGTGTACATGTACATACATGTAGTTAGTTCTGAGCAGTACGTGTACATACATGTAGTTAGTTCTGAGCAGTACGTGTACATGTACATGTACAGTCATATAGTTAGTTCTGAGCAGTATGTGTACATGTACATACATGTAGTTAGTTCTGAGCAGTACGTGTACATGTACATACATGTAGTTAGTTCTGAGCAGTACGTGTACATGTACATGTAGTTAGTTCTGAGCAGTATGTGTACATGTACATACATGTAGTTAGTTCTGAGCAGTACATGTACATACATGTAGTTAGTTCTGAGCAGTACGTGTACATGTACATACATGTAGTTAGTTCTGAGCAGTACGTGTACATGTACATGTAGTTAGTTCTGAGCAGTATGTGAACATGTACATACATGTAGTTAGTTCTGAGCAGTACATGTACATACATGTAGTTAGTTCTGAGCAGTACGTGTACATACATGTAGTTAGTTCTGAGCAGTACATGTACATACATGTAGTTAGTTCTGAGCAGTACGTGTACATGTACATACATGTAGTTAGTTCTGAGCAGTACGTGTACATGTACATGTAGTTAGTTCTGAGCAGTATGTGTACATGTACATACATGTAGTTAGTTCTGAGCAGTACATGTACATACATGTAGTTAGTTCTGAGCAGTACGTGTACATGTACATACATGTAGTTAGTTCTGAGCAGTACGTGTACATGTACATGTAGTTAGTTCTGAGCAGTATGTGAACATGTACATACATGTAGTTAGTTCTGAGCAGTACATGTACATACATGTAGTTAGTTCTGAGCAGTACGTGTACATACATGTAGTTAGTTCTGAGCAGTACATGTACATACATGTAGTTAGTTCTGAGCAGTACGTGTACATGTACATGTAGTTAGTTCTGAGCAGTACGTGTACATGTACATGTAGTTAGTTCTGAGCAGTATGTGAACATGTACATATAGTTAGTTCTGAGCAGTACGTGTACATGTACATACATGTAGTTAGTTCTGAGCAGTATGTGTACATGTACATACATGTAGTTAGTTCTGAGCAGTACATGTACATGTGATGGCTTCGCATTTGCTCAGAGATTGGTTCTGAGAGCTATTATTAATAATACAACAACTGTACTAAGATCCATCAGATAAATGTACAGCACCTAGTGTTAAACTGTGATTTTAGTTGTAGATTTTAAGTAATTGAGATACAATAATGTCCTAGGGGTGGTGGAGTATTTGGTGACAGAGATTTCCACCTCCAAACAAAAGAAATTCAGCCTGATAACCTTTGTTGATACACCTGGTCTAGTTGATGGTGATATGAAATACCCATTTGATGTAGACGATGCAATCCTGTGGTTAGGTAAGGCAATGAGAGACAAATTACCACCTTTCCATTAACATGGAATAATAAGTGTGTTTCATTAGGTGGGTTCCCTGTGTTGTGTATGTACATGTATGTGTTTTATAATATTTATTCTTCTGACTGTAGTGTATTTTATATCACTGATGCCAGGGTGTACATGTGGTTAGTCTCCCTCGCATCCATCTTAGCTTTAGTTGCGAGGGAGACTAACATGTGGTGTGACAGTATTTTTTTTTGAAGTCTTGTACCATGTCAACAAGTAACACTTAACACTAATGTGCATTTTCTTCCACTAGGTGGTCTGTCAGACCTCATCTTTGTATTCTTTGATCCCATTGGACAAGCGCTTTGTAAAAGAACACTAAACCTTGTTGGTAAGCACAGAAGGTCACATGATGGATTCTCTGGAAAAACATCTAATGCTACAATACTCTCTTTGAATTCGCAGAAAAGTTGAATGAAAAGTCTTCAGATCGGCTCAGATTTTACCTTAGCAAGGCGGACACTGCTGGACATGAAAGCGACCGACAGGTAAATGTACACAGGATGGCCAGTGCTATGGGAGGTTTTAGGATTGACGTCAAAATCTTCAAAATGTTTGAACTTAACTTTCAAAATCTGTTCTAGTTGTTCAAGCAACTGGATGGCATTTGTTTGTTTACAAATGACTTACAATTTACAGATATCTGAAAAGTTTAAATCTAGTGTCAATCTAAAATCAAGGTCTTGTACGCCTTCGACATCCCTTGACATGACATACCTTATAATATTTCCTGTTATTGAATTGAATTTCAGAAAGTTTTAATGCAGATTACTCAAGAACTCTGTAAACGACCTGGTCTGAATAAAGCTGGTTTTGATATGCCGACTATCTATGTTCCTAGTCTCTTAGATAAGGTACATGTAAGTCCCAAATGATGACATGATGATGTTGATGAATATTAATGGTGATGGTGATAAACATGATGGTGATGAAGATGATGATGGTGGTGGTGATGATTATGGTGATGGTGATAAACATGATGGTGATGAAGATGATGATGATGATGGTGGTGGTGATGAAGATATGGTGGTGGTGTTAGTGATGATATAACACCATTTTTGATGTGGTTAATATGGAAGTACATGTAGTGATGTACTGGATATATTACCTATAATGGAGATTATGATGAACTGATTTGGAAATGAATGGAAAATGAATGATTTAATTTAATTTATCATTTTGTAGCCATCGCGATGGAAAAATGAGGAAGTGGTAAAATTGAATGATTTCAACACAATTTAATTTATCATTTTCAGAACGGGTAGACCATCGCGACGTAAGTTTGTACCATCAACCACACAATACAAAACACTTGAGAGAAGATGTGTCTCAAAGGGTAGACTTGAGAAAACCATCAACCACACAATACAAAACACTCTCAATACGTTAGAGAAAGATTGCCAAAAGATCTCAGAACGGGTAGACGAAAACCTTGCAATTGATACGTAAGTTTGGTACCATCAACCACACAATACAAAACACTCTCAATACGTTAGAGAAAGATTGCCAAAAGATCTCAGAACGGGTAGACGAAAACCTTGCAATTGATACGTAAGTTTGGTACCATCAACCACACAATACAAAACACTCTCAATACGTTAGAGAAAGATTGCCAAAAGATCTCAGAACGGGTACGAAACGGAAACGAAAACCTTGCAATTGATACGTAAGTTTGGTACCATCAACCACACAATACAAAACACTCTCAATACGTTAGAGAAAGATTGCCAAAAGATCTCAGAACGGGTAGACGAAAACCTTGCAATTGATACGTAAGTTTGGTACCATCAACCACACAATACAAAACACTCTCAATACGTTAGAGGATTTTTCCAAGATCTTTCTCTTGCAATTGCTAATGTTTGTGCCATCAGTGCAAAACACTGACGTTAGAGAAAGATTGCGATCTCAGAACGGGTCCCCAATTGATACGGTTTGGTCGGTTCCCGTCATACCGCTCTTTTTTAGTTGGCAAAAGATCCAGAACGCCAGACGAAAACCCGCTCGTAAGTTTGGTATTGGATTTTTCCACTTTCTCTTCTTGCTAATGTTTGTGCAGAAGTGCATGACTGATCCCGCCCCAAAGAGGGGTTCGACAATTTCAGTTTTTGGATCCCGCCAAAGATTCGACAATTTCAGTTTCTGGATTAATTATTAAGTATGGAAAGTCAAAGACATACCTTTATGCAATGAATGAAAGCCAAGTAAACAAACGCCGGTACGTACGTGTTTAATTCTTGCTGTATGGTGTTCAATATTGTTTCTTTACATTTTTTTTCTCTTAGTTTTTCTTTTCTTTTTTCTTTTTTCTTTTTTCTTGTTCTTTTTTTTGTTAGTTTTTTTCTTCTTTATGCTAAGATTCAAAACATTATCCGGGAATTGATGCGGACAGTTCTACCGAAGGTCGATACTTTTTCGATCTCCCAAGCAAGAAGTTCGCTTCCCCACCCAAAGTCGTCATTTCGTCCTCGATTTCTTCCTCGTCTGCACTGCTAGATGACTCGTACTCATCTCCGCATCGTCTACGTCATCTGTAAGATTAACTGCCTCTCCTGGAACAACATCTTTTTGCCGGGTCTTTTTGGTACAAGTAAGTTGGTAGAGTTCCAGCTTTTGCCATATCATAGTTTCTTGACGCACTGTCTTCTGGCGAATTGCGGCGCCATAGGTATGTGCCCATTCTTTCAAACACTGAGTCTCTTGGGCAGTGAAGTCTTTGAAGGGTCAATAGAAGATGTCGAAGATCACTTTGAAGTATTTGTTGAATGGTAAAGGAGTAAAGCACGTTGTGAGATCTTAGCTTGTGATGCTCTGTGACCTCTGTGACATGATATGACTTAAAAGACATCTGGATATTCTTTTCATGTGACGTCTGTGACGTCATTTCCAGATAAACGGAAATCAAAATACACACCAAAGGTAATTAAAAAAGTGATAATGGATTCGATGACAACGACAAAGAAGTCTATTCATACGCTGATCAATAATTAACTATTGATAAGTCAATTTTAATCCCGTATCCCGCTGCAAACACTTACGATTCCCGAATCCCGGCGCCTAAACTCACGAAATCCCGCTACCGCTCGTAATTGAGAATCCCGCTTCCCGCTCTGTTTTAAGTTCGCATCCCGAATCCCGCCTTTAAAATATGGCCGATCCCGCGTCCCGCCAAACCTATTGGGGACCCTCTGTATCACCTAATAAGTCTGGCAACCCTTTTCGAGATTGGTGTATGTACAGTACATGTACATGCGCACTGTACAAATGACTGTACTTTTCCTTCCTTCCTTCCTTCCTTCCTTCCTTCCTTCCTTCCTTCCTTCCTTCCTTCCTTCCTTCCTTCCTTCCTTCCTTCCTTCCTTCCTTCCTTCCTTCCTTCCTTCCTTCCTTCCCTTCCTTCCTTCCTTCCTTCCTTCCTTCCTTCCTTCCTTCCTTCCTTCCTTCCTTCCTTCCTTCCTTTCTTCTTTCTGTCCTTCCTTCCTTTATTCATTGATGCATTAAATCATATTTTTTTTCACTAATATTTTTGTTCCTAAAAGTTATTTTCATTTCTTTGTAGGGAATCTCGTTCTTATAACATGAAGGCAAGACTTAGGGGGATGGTGTTTGGATTTCTTGGCATGCTTCTCCCCTTTGTATTGCTTGTCAATTTTATAGCAAGCAGTAGCTCAAGGGGGACTCTTGAGGATCTACTTGGAAAGGGTCCTGCAGCTGCACTTCAAAAATACACTGTAAGTGTATCACAGTTTAGAATTCAATAAGTTTATAATTTCCCTTCATTCTCATTGGACAATATCGATCACATGATGTGTTGGTGTCTCTCTGCCGAACTGTTGAATTCTGAGAATCCAAACTCTCATGGTCTTGTGATTGCCAGACTACATTTTGACCCTCTTATGTACAAGCAAGCCAAATCTTCTTTCGTGGTATTCCTGTGGTGATTAGATAAGAGGAAGACTGGAGAATGTAAATATTTTCCTAGCCACCAGTCCTACTCCTCCTCTCTTACCACAGGGAGACCAAGATCAAGATATCATTATTAATAGTCTAAGGTTTTTCGTCTTTGCTTCTTAATAAGGCTCCTGTTGAAGATATGTGGAAAACCATCCCATTACAGTATCACAACCATGCGCTGATCGGCATGCTGGTCTTCTCATTCATACTTGTCATTATTGCAAGATTCTCATCAAGGTCAGTCAATTTAGCACATTCTACCCCACCCTCCCCTCCAACTACACTAGCAATTTTTGGCTTGCATGGGCGATGACACATTAAAAAAAATTGTTGCAAGCTGCAAGTATTGCAACACTCCACACACCACCAAAACAAGCCATTAGAGCTTCATCAGAACCTGCATTTTTGATAAGTGGTTGATTCACAAAGCAAAGATTGGCATTGCATAGACCGAATACAATAATGGCGTCCAATGGGCCATTTCCTTTTATCTCTGTTTCAAAACGAGTCTACGTGCGAAACCTTTCATATGGAAATAATTCTTCCTTTTTCATGCAAATAAAACTAATTTTCATATGAAAGGTTTCGCACGTAGACTCGTTTTGAAACAGAGATAAAAGGAACTCGGAAATGGTCTATTTCAATTGCCATTGTTCTGGACTGACTAGCCTCTCATACAGGTTTCCACATGAACACGAGGCTAGTCAGTCCAGGACAATGGCAATTCAAATTGGATGCCATTATTGCATTCGGTCTATGGAAGATGAACTTGGATAGCTTGTGCTGCATCACTATAATACTCTCAAGTGTTGTAGTGGTAAATGGGTTTCTACTGTGTACCTGAGGTACTAGATATGTGCTACTGGGTTAAACAGCCCTGCTTTAATAGTGAGGCGATACAGTTGAAGGCATAGAAGATCTGTGTAGTAACACAGAGATATCTGTGTGCGTTTCTTCAATTGAAGAGTATATTTTTTTGGTTCCATTGTAGCTTACAACCAACGTTATCACGGAAGCAAAAGAGATCATTAATTGAGAAGAGATCTTATGTACAAGGTTATGTGAAAGGCAAAAAGGTACGTGAACTTTCATTCGTTCAAGCTTTCTCGTCTCACAATGCCATCAGAGGAATCTAAGAAAATGGTCTGATCTTGACAGGTTTTCCATGTAAAATACATTTGTAGATGCCAAAATACTGATAGGGACTAGTGATGGGGACTAGTGGTTAAACTAGTAGAGACTGATAGGGACTAGCGGTTAAACTAGTAGAGACTGATAGGGACTAGTGGTTAAACTAGTAGAGACTGATAGGGACTAGCGGTCAAACTAGTAGAGACTGATAGGGACCAGCGGTTAAACTAGTAGAGACTGATAGGGACTAGCGGTTAAACTAGTAGAGACTGATAGGGACTAGCGGTTATACTAGTAGAGACTGATAGGAACTAGTGGTTAAACTAGTAGAGACTGATAGGGACCAGCGGTTAAACTAGTAGAGACTGATAGGGACTAGTGGTTAAACTAGTAGAGACTGATAGGGACTAGCGGTTAAACTAGTAGAGACTGATACGGACTAGCGGTTAAACTAGTACAGACTGATACGGACTAGCGGTTAAACTAGTAGAGACTGATACGGACTAGCGGTTAAACTAGTACAGACTGATAGGGACTAGTGGTTAAACTAGTAGAGACTGATACGGACTAGTGGTTAAACTAGTATAACAATCAAAAAGTATGTAAAAAGCATTTGTTGACGTTTGAAACATTTCTATTCAAACTTCTCGCTAAATTGAAAAAGAAGTATCAGTCACACAATTCCCTGCAAACCTCAACTCCAAAATGACTAATAATATGGGCTCCAAATAGAAACTCCCATGATCCTTCAGGATCGCAGCTGTGACTATCAATTAGCCATTTCAAAAACGAGTGGAGGACTGGGAACTAGTTTTTAGAATTACTCTAATTAAAAAATGAACCCCATCACAAGAAAGAGCATATCAGAATTAGTAAGTTTCAGGAGTTTGATAGGGTTTGAACAAGTAGTAAATGAACTGCAGACGTTCAAAAACTGCAAAAATTACAAAGAAATGTATGGTTACTTACGGGGGACACTTGTCCCTGGTAAACATACATTTCTTTGTAATTTTTGAGATGTTTGGAAAGCTGTTACTCGTTCAATATCTAACTAAACCTATCGAAACTTTGTAAACTTACTAATTCTGATATGCTCTTTCTTGTGATGGGGTTCATTTTTTAATTAGATTAATTCTAAAAACTCGTTCCCAGTCCTCCACTCGTTTTTGAAATGGCTAATTATTTGCTCGTGTTCTGATGTTATCCTGTGTTGTTTGTTTCAACAGGAAAAGTTATACAAAGAATACCTGCAGCAGAGTGTTGGGTCACATGACTTATAGATATCATTATCATAAATATTTAGTTTTTATGTAGAATTGGTACCAGACCTCCTCAGGCTACTATTTATAGAGGCCCTGAGAACGAATTAATATTAAACCATTGTTTGGTCGAAAAAGATCGCCCTTTTCGAGTAACATAAACGTGAAATATTTTTCTACTTTTAAATTTACTAAATGAAGTTAAGACTGGGTACGAGTGTCATAACCAGAGATAGCAGTTCTTAAATTTTGAGAATATTATCTCCAAGTTAAAAACTGTAGCCTATCCAATGTGCTGGAGAAAGAACGTTGAATCCATTCAAGTGATATTTCCACTAGTCTTTCATTGAGAGCAAACACCTTGAACTGAAAACCTGTAACTAATTCAACCAATCAAAACACTCGAACCCAGTCTTCCAGCATTTTCCACAGATCGGATACACTTGGATCTTTCTAGCCATTCATGGGGCTCCTGGTAGAGCCTAAAGGTCACAAGACTATGTAGATCCAATACTGTTTTTCTGATTGGGAACCGACACTTAAAGTCAGTCATGTGTAGCTTATAATGCACTGTCTTTCCTAAAGTCCATTTGGATACTATGTCAACGTGTATAACGAATACATTAATCATAAGTGAAAACTACCGTCTGCGGTCTTGGCTCGTTGCTTGGTGTATATCAAATATACACCTATTTCAAAAAAAGTTGCAAACAAGCACGTGAAAATGTTCACATTTTGTAATTAGTCCTTCGTTCCATAGAAAATAGGTCTGATTTGAATAATTTCCCAGCACAAAACCAGCATGCACTTCGGTCTTGATTTGACGCTTGTTGCTTTGAATGGCGACAACGTTTTTTGAAATAGGTGTACATGTACATACATACATACATACTTTATTTGGTAACGCAGGTTAAGAGGTCAGGCAGATAGGGGCTTGCGGTTCAACTAGTAGAGACTGATAGGGACTAGTGGTTATACTAGTAGAGACTGATAGGGGCTTGCGGTTCAAATAGTAGAGACTGCGTCATCAATCTATATGAAAGATATAATAGCCTTATGCGCGAAAATTCGTGAAACAATAGAGTATTGAGTAATAGCACGTGACTGAGATATTATCTTTAAATTACACGATGAGAAATGCTACATATGAAGGTGATATATACAGTAAAAATAGTTGTGCTTATAATGCTATTTATTATAACAAATTAAAAAACATTTATGCTCTAAATAGACCTTTTCTCACGGATATAATATGAGCACTCTATTATGAAACGCAATGTAGTTTTTTTTCCTGTTTAATCTCAGGCGGGTTTTATTACCTAAGAGACTCGTGAGATCCAACATTAAAGATAACAAGACGCTCAATGAGCGTACACTCGGGCTTATGAAAAGGACAATGTCAGTTGCGTGAGGAGAGACCTGACAATGACTGACAGTTGCGTGACGAGGGAGACTATATGTCTGCCAGATGAAGGGCTATGTACGATCTCGATTTACGAACATTTACCTTGCTCGCCTTAAATGCTTTGATGTAGTTTTGAAGTAAGATTTTTACGATTCCTTTTCCTTCTGAATTTTTCAAACGTGGAATAAAATAAACATCCATCATGAGTTAGAACTTCGTATTTTTAAACATCCAGTTGATTCAGTATGATGTGACAAAGCTCGACCAATCTGCTGTCTCTGCCAATACATTAAAAAATCTTGTTCGATTTATCTCGAAATCAGAAAGGAATTATCGATTAAAAATCAAAAGCTGCTTCTGTTAGATTTAAGATGTGACCTCAAGTGACCTCAAATACGTTTAAATACGTATGACAGCGTACTTTCAAGAGTCGGAGATCTTTATCTATGAGTCCACCGACCGAAATAGTCTCCCTTGTCACTGAGCGTCTTCTTCTGCAATAGATCCCTAAAATCTAAGGACGTTTTGATTTCGATTGTATTTTTGCCGTTCACTGACCTGTTTTGAGCGTGGAAATTCTGTTTTAAATAGCCTACGCGGCAGTTCTATATAAAATGAAAAGGACAATGTCAGTTGCGTGAGGAGAGACCTGACAATGACTGACAGTTGCGTGACGAGGGAGATTATATGTCTGCCAGATGAAGGGCTATACGATTTACGAACATTGACCTTGCTTGCCTTAAATGCTTTGATGTAGTTTTGAAGAACGATTTTTACGATTCCTTTTCCTTCTGAATTTTTCAAACGTGGAATAAAATAAACATCCATCATGAGCTACTGAAAATAACTCGACTGGCTCTACTGTTTGCACGACTTCTGTACATATAGCTTTCTGTCAATAGATGGAGTTATACATGACCGTTGTACGGCGTTGGTCGTGAGTTTAATTATAACAAGAGTCCGCGGAGATCTTTATCTATGAGTCAGACACAAGTCTCCCTCGTCATTGAGCGTCTTCTTCTATAATAGATCCCTAAAATCTAAGGACGTTTTGATTTCGATTGTATTTTTGCCGTTCACTGACCTGTTTTGAGCGTGGAAATTCGGTTTTAAATCAACGGTTCTAAAATTAGGTCGCCGGTAATAGATGTATGACTCAGATAAGGATCACTTTACAACTGTCATCTTACTGAAAAGAACACGGATTTTCGAACATTGACCTTGCTCGGATCGCCTTTGTCTCAATTCATTTTTGGATATGAGTTCGAGTTCGTGGAAAGGCGTTATAGAACAGCCGATAAAACACGGGCTTTAAACAGGCTCATTTCACAGACAAAAGCATACGGCTATTCGTGTGGGCCCACTCTGAAAGATGTCGTTTCATTTATAACAAAAGCAAACGCGCCTTAGCTTCATCGTGGAATGATCAACTACAATCCTGAACTTAATAGCTTGAAGATCTATGATGAGAAATCTTGAAACTCGATAGGATCAAATACATCGCATTCTTCGCATTTTTTTGTCATTCCTTCACCTGAAAAAAATAAAATAAAAAAAATAAAAAAAAGAAAGTGTATTTTCTAACTCGGGCTTCCTCCGGAAGGGCCCGAGTAATTATAATTTACTCTAATAAAAAAGTCATTACAAACTAAAAGTGTACATACAGAACATACTATTGTTCATCGACAAAGTTGTGGAGGTCTACGCGGTTTGAAGGAAATGTCTTCTTTCATGGAAACACTGCATGACAGCCAGATTACAGTGAAATTTGAGGAACTGAATTTCGTTGGGAGCTATTTTAATTACCTTTGCATCGTTGTTAGCTACAAAGAAAGAACGTAAAAGTAGTTTAGCAAAAGTTTGCTTGATCGACGTCCGCCAATTTGCAGCACCGGAATTACATATGGACGGCCAACCAGCTAACTTGTTATTTTACAGCACTGTTATTGCATCCATGTCGTACATGTAAGGGCAAGGTCGTAGACTCGGGCAACGGTGATTCAGTTGCTGAGGGATCGAGTGATTGTTGAAGCTCTGCTTCATCTTCTTCCTCAAGTGACTCCATCGGTGCAGTGGTTAGCCAATTGCAAGGCAGATCTGCTCCATGTTCTTCCTCAAGCAACTCGTTGTGTTGAGTGGTTAGCCAATTGCAAGGCAGCCCTGTTCCATGTTCTTCCTCGAGCAACTCGTAGGGTAGAGTGGTTAGCCAATTGCAAGGCAGCCCTGCTCGATGTTCTTCCTCAAGCAACTCGTTGTGTTGAGTGGTTAGCCAATTGCAAGGCAGCCCTGTTCCATGTTCTTCCTCGAGCAACTCGTAGGGTAGAGTGGTTAGCCAATTGCAAGGCAGCCCTGCTCCATGTTCTTCCTCAAGCAACTCGTTGTGTTGAGTGGTTAGCCAATTGCAAGGCAGACCTGCTCCATGTTCTTCCTCAAGCAACTCGTTGTGTTGAGTGGTTAGCCAATTGCAAGGCAGACCTGCTCCATGTTCTTCCTCAAGCAACTCGTTGTGTTGAGTGGTTAGCCAATTGCAAGGCAGACCTGTTCCATGTTCTTCCTCGAGCAACTCGTAGGGTAGAGTGGTTAGCCAATTGCAAGGCAGACCTGCTCCATGTTCTTCCTCAAGCAACTCGTTGGGTAGAGTGGTTAGCCAATTGCAAGGCAGACCTGTTCCATGTTCTTCCTCGAGCAACTCGTTGGGTAGAGTGGTTAGCCAATTGCAAGGCAGACCTGCTCCATGTTCTTCCTCAAGCAACTCGTTGGGTAGAGTGGTTAGCCAATTGCAAGGCAGACCTGTTCCATGTTCTTCCTCGAGCAACTCGTAGGGTAGAGTGGTTAGCCAATTGCAAGGCAGACCTGCTCCATGTTCTTCCTCAAGCAACTCGTTGGGTAGAGTGGTTAGCCAATTGCAAGGCAGCCCTGTTCCATGTTCTTCCTCAAGCAACTCGTTGTGTTGAGTGGTTAGCCAATTGCAAGGCAGCCCTGCTCGATGTTCTTCCTCAAGCAACTCGTTGTGTTGAGTGGTTAGCCAATTGCAAGGCAGCCCTGCTCGATGTTCTTCCTCAAGCAACTCGTTGTGTTGAGTGGTTAGCCAATTGCAAGGCAGCCCTGCTCGATGTTCTTCCTCGAGCAACTCGTTGGGTAGAGTGGTTAGCCAATGGCAAGGCAGCCCTGCTCGATGTTCCGGCTTCCTCAATCGACTCTTTGGGTGGAGTGGTTGGCAATGTGGTGGTAGCCCTACGACATTTTCCTTAGCGACCCCACTCCCCCCTCTGGCTACGCCCCTGGATATGCATTGTTAAAATTTCTATTCATGCTGGAAATATTGCGACAGCTAGTACGTAGGTTCTAAAATACATAAACAAACATTTTACTTGGTAAATAGATGATGGCTTTCTATGTTCTAGACAAAAATAACGCACGCCTGAGAGGTCTTGTACGGCTGGATGCACGAGTGGCATGAACGCGATATCATACAGCTATTTCAACAATTGTTGTAGGAGCCAAATGAAGGCGATAGGAAATGGGCGATGGGCGATGGGCAATCCGCTTAAATCAAGCAAACTAAATATATATAGGTCTATAACGTTCAATCCATGTGACCGAGTTGTGAATGTTTAAGGTGATTCCCTTGAAAAAGAAGCAAATCCTAGAATTTTCTATAACTTGGCATGGTGATATATTACAGTATGGAGTTTCAAAAAATGCAATAAAAATAGGGGGTCACCGTGCTCATTTTTGCACTACACTGCTTTGAAATTATGGTATTTTAGGGTTTCCGGTCGAGTCTCGCGTGACATCGGGATCGGGTAAATAATTTTCCATAACTTAAAAGACAAACTATTAATAATGAAATGATGTGTTTGCTATAGCTTTTGTATCTCTAGCCTACCGTCTGATAGTAAGAAAATGCTCGAATTTTGCATAGTTGTCGAAAAATAGAACAAAAAACACAGATGTTCGAAGCACCGAGAGGGTCAGTAAAAATCGATACTCGCTATGCTTTCATTCAATTTTAATTTTTTTATGTTTGAAATCCTAACTTTTTTTAATACTTTGCTATATACTAGAGAACTATAGTGTGATGAAAGTTATTGAATAAAAAATGGGGGTCACCGTGCTCGTTGGTGAAATATTTTGCAATACGTTCAGTTTTGGCCATAGGCAGCCCAACCATTGCTTTTGAGGCTACTAATTAAATAAACCACAGGAAACCCATCCAAAAAAGACGCGCGCATACAAATCTGGCCACGCGCACGGTGTTGGTCACCATGTTTTCTAATTTTATGGTCTAACGCTATGTCAAGCTCCACAATTTATTGAATATAAACGGGAATAAGCTTAATTCTTAACCATATGCACATAAGTTAATGTGCATTAAGGTTTACGACTTAAAATTACAAAAAGAGAACGATAAGATACTAATTATGACGAATTTCCAAAATCTTTGTAATTTTGCTCATTTTTTAGCGTTTTTGGACACTGATCAAAATATCTAAATTGAGGTTTGTGAAAAATAAACGTCATGAAATTAGAAATACCTAAGTGAAGTATGGTGCACATTAATTGTAGTTTCTTTTCTCTCTGACAATTTTCGTTTTTGTTGCGACGATCTCAAACAAACCAATCATTTGTAGCGTTAGACTGTCAAAATATCGCCATTTTCACCCATCGTGCCCTCAGGACCGCATCGAGCATCGAGCTCCGATGCACGAATATCGTGCCTTTCAAGATTTCCATCGAGCCGGCATCGAGCCTTGATGTTTTGGCACGATGAAGGCTCGATGTAGGCACGATGTAGGCTCGATGTAGGCTCGATGCTGGCTCGATGTAGGCTCGATGCAAGCACAATGAAGGCTCGATGTAGGCTCGATGCGAGCACGATACGTAGGCTCGATGCGAGCACGATACGTAGGCTCGATGTAGGCTCGATGTCTAGGCTCGATGCGAACACGATACGTAGGCTCGATGTAGGCTCGATGTCTAGGCTCGATGCGAACACGATACGTAGGCTCGATGTGGGCTCGATGTAGGCTCGATGCGAGCACGATACGTAGGCTCGATGTGGGCTCGATGTAGATGTAGGCTCGATGCGAGCACGATACGTAGGCTCGATGTAAGCACGATACGTAGGCTCGATGCGAGGAGAATGCGAGCATGATACATGTCTAGCGGTTGTTGACTCGATGCGAGCACGATACATGTCTAGCGGTTGTGATGATGATAATCTTTATGTTAAATACGGTGTCTCTTCAAAATCCGTGCTCTTCCAGAGACCGTATATAATAATATTAAAGTTCTAAACTCGATGCGAGCACGATACACACTTAGCAGCGGCCATTTATGGCTTCCTGCACGCGTTATTTTAGATAACCATTGTATTGTATTTCTACTGATGATTTTACCGTGTTTATAAATAAACTTTATGTATGTATGTATGTATGTTGGGCTTCCTGTGACAAAAGTTTCAATTCCCTGGGCTTCCTGTGGTATAGTTATCAAGATGGCCACCGTGCCTGCGTACTCGACGGGAAATTGTTTTGGTCTTTGTTGTCTTTCATTTTTTTATAATCGTTCGTTCAGAAGGCAAGTTTGAAAACTACCTGTTTACTTTTGCATTGTTCTAATCTTTCCGATTCACCGGTAAAATACCGTTCCAGATGAGGATTCGACTGCAAAACACATTTGTTTATTGAATAAACAACAGAAAGCTTTGATTTAATGGTTATGCTCGATATGAAGGCCCGATGCTCGGTCTGGCAGGCTCGATGCTCGGCACGGTTGGCTGGAATTAAAAAATGACATGAACGAGGCACGATCAAGGCTCGATGAATGCTCGATCTGAAGGCTCGATGCAATGCTCGATGTAGGCGAAAAGTAGGCTCAATGTGAGCACGATCAAGGCTCGATGTAGGCTCGATCTGAAGGCTCGATCTGAAGGCTCGATGCAATGCTCGATGTAAGCACGATCTAGGCTCGATGTAGGCTCGATGTAGGCACGATCAAGGCTCGATCTAATTTGAAACATGCACCGTCTGTGCACGATGATCGGAGCGTGCCTCGATGCTCGATAATGGTGCACGTTTGATGCACGGTCTCGATGCTCGATGTAGTTGCAAATTTTATGCAAAGCTGGTGGTCACCAACACCGTGCGCGTAGCCATCTATTTTTATTTATTATTAGTAGCCTCAGAAACAATGGTTGGGCTGCCTGTGTTTTGGCACGTACTTTTGATAATTTCCGCGTGGAGACTGGGTAGAGATTCTTCCAAAATAGACATTTTCTCTTTCGTAGTGAAAAGAAACGTGCTTATTAATGTGTGGAAACTTTGTTTGTTACATTTTGGGTCTTGTTTTGTTTGTTTTGTTTTGCTCGCATTTGTAAAAAGGCTGTTTTAAGCCTGTTTGTCTCAATATCCGCCATCTTGAAAATTTAGCGATCTCATACGGTGCGCGAGCTCGCGCGAGCTAGAGAATCGTGCGCAGTAAGCGTGCGCAATGCAAAACAAGGGAATCACCTTAAGCAAACCAGACATTTTAAGCATTTAGCCCTGAAGATGGGCGCTTAGCTAGCCCGAAAGCTTGGCAGTTTTTATTAAAACTAAGGTACGTTGAAGATACAAAATTGTTGTCATGAATTATCGAACCTACTGAACCGACATTAGATTCAGACAAAACTTGCCTAGTTTCGCCTATTGCCTTAACTTCTCCTGTTGCCTTTCTCAAACTTTTTCGTCATTTTTTGAAGAAAGCCAAGGATTGTACGTAAAAACGTCTGGACAATCAATGAATTTGGAAATGGCTTTATCAAAAGCATATGGCGTAGCAATTTCCGTTACAGTAAATGTAAATGGGAGAAAATCGTCTTTCTTAATTTTTCGACTTATACTAGATGTTGCAGCAGCTCAAAATCTTTTCCAATGTCATTTTTTAATGATAGCCAAGGGGATTGTACGTCAAAAACAATCAACTAATTATTATTCAGTATTATTATTAAACGTAAGTCATTTTGGCGATGTTTAATTATGTCTTTGGTCTTCTACTGCTTTATTTGCTCGTTTCAATTAGGCGTCTCGACTCGATTAACGAATATAAATATCGTACTAGGAGTGTTGCTCGTTAGCTTGATCATCGACACTGCTACCGATGGCACTACAAAGCGATCCGTTCGAGCGATCCGGGCCGAGCGGAGTGACGGAGCACAGCGACATGGTTACTGACGCGTAAAAGGCACGTCAACTCACTTACTGATAATGTATGCTAATCCATTGGATACCAAACATTCAGTTGCGTTGCTCAATCACTATAATCCTCTCTTGGTACCTATCCTACTTCCATAGCGTCTCCAGTGACAGGACTAGGATTGAAAAGTAAGTACATTTGTTGAACTACGAAAAGAGCTTGCGGTGAATCGACTTCCACGAACTTTGAAAGAGTTTTGTCTGAATGTTTTATTCGCTGCAATCCAGCTGGAACAACAGATTTCGGCGAACTAATAGAAGTCGAACGTTCTAAAGGATCCTTTCTCAGTTAATTTCCAGGCTTAATATCGACCACAATGACAGTCAGTTTGAAGTGCACACTGGTTCGCGTGAAATCGTTGTTGACCCACGTTGTCGATTACAACAACTTTGGTCATGCAAGTTTTGATTCTGACAAACAAGCTTTGGTTTGTGTTGATTTTGACGTGGGTTCAAGGTATTGTTAAATGGAAATGCATACGTGTGTATCGCGTTGAACGAGAGACGATGACGATCCAGTTTAAACTTGAAACTGGACGATGATAACAATATCCAGTCAGTATTCGACTAACTATTTGAACTATTTTAAATTTGGTTCGCAGTTTTTTCATTGAGAACGACACCGGCACAAAACAAATACAAGAAATATGACATGTTTCTATAATTTCCAATGTCACAGCTACTTAACATGCTATCGCTCTAGCCATGTATTCTTTAGACCATTACGCCAACATGTACTGACGTTCTTGTACACGGGATTGTTACCCGGTTCAACAGCCTACTTCAATTTTTGGAGGCATAACATACTAAATATCTTATGCAGCCCGAAAAAGTCCTCCATCGGTTGTAAAGTCCGATATATGAGACAATCGGTCATCAAATGCGTTATATAAGAACTTATTGCTGCGAGCGAAGCGAGCAGCGAAACTAATCCGGACATGGGCTTCCTGTGTTGTGTGTGGACGCGTGTCACTGGGCTCTTTATTATCCAGCTTGATTCGAGATTTGAGGAATCGATCAAGATGATTTCTGAGTATGACGTCAATGGTCATGACCTCGTGGTTTATATTGCGAAATCCACATCGTGCTTCGACTGGTTCGTTTCTACATTTATAGCAAGGTAAGTGTTCTTTTCTAAGTTAACAACAATGTCTTTCGCATCTTTATTCGTTGCTGGAAGCAGTCATCAGGGTGACGAACGATTTAGTGAAATTTCGAGGGGAAGACAATGTGCTTTTATGAGTCTTTCAGCTCACGTGCCAATTGCCACACTGGAGGAGTCGAACAATCGATGAAATATTAACAGAAGGAGACAGGATGCACCTTAATGCCCTTGAAAACCAACTTATTCCAGATGCAGATACATTGTCGCTAAACTATCTGCCCAATCGTGCTTGCTGGTCCGTGAAATCGCCTATGAAATCGCCTATCGAGGGAGACTTTGCAAATCAATCGTCCATTGTCGTTTCACCTATTAGGGTGACAAATACTGATCTACCCGTTGTGGTAGAGCCCATTGAGGCACAATCACCTATTAGGGTGTTAAGTTGTTATTGTTTCAAATACAATTTGCTATTTTCGATCAATAGCCATTAGTTTTATTGAGTTCCTGAAATTGTTTTTATAAATAAAAAATACAACAAAAATATGATCATTTCCATTAATTAGCCATTACCTAAACGAGCAGGGGACTGGGACCAAGTCCGTAAAACTAATTCAATAAGAAACTAGCAAAAATGGGCATCATTTTCTGAGACAGCAGATCAAACTTAGCTAGTCTGGAAAGTTTGGTGAACTTCAGCTTAATATTGACGATGCTAGAGGGCATCAAAGATGTCTACTTCCCCATACAAACTCTGTAAATTTTTGACGTTGTCCAGCCAAACCATACATTCACTGTAAAATTTTGGCTGGACAACACAATTTCAAAAAATTATAATTCCGACAGAATTCGCTCAAATCACATCAAACTTTGCACAGATACTAATATAAACATGCTGTTTCATGTCATAAACTTAATTTCGTAATTGCATTAATTCTAATAAACTCGTTCCCAGTCCCCTGCTCGTTTAGGTAATGGCTAATTGTTGTCCAATATAGATTAATACAGGGAAAAGTAGTTCTGACAATGTTATTTTACAATTTTACCACACAAATTCCCCTCACCCCCCCCCCCCCCCCCCCCCAAAACAACAGGAACACCACAAATAGTAACATTCAAATAATGAAATTATCCACAAATAAACTCCTTGCAAATAAATAATACATTAACAAAGACTAGCATTTACTACCTAGCCTCTACTCGCAGCATTCCACTTGCATGTAGCAACGACTAGTTAGTAGTAGTATTATTGTGGTTATATTTTGAGATCTCCAAAAACAATTAACAATTCAATTCATCAGATCAAAACAATGGAGTGAGCTGGAGCAGTACGAGCTCCAAACCCTCAATCTATCACGATTGTGTATTTCGGGTATACTGACTTGAATCGCGATCGCAATCGGCCAGTCATCGTTTGGTTTGCTCAAACGCTAAACATTGGTGTAACAAGTTGCGTTATTTTTATTTCTACATGTACAGTACACCATGGAATCGCTAGAGACAGGTACAATCTCTGTGTTGGTGGCCGCCTTTGTTATCCTCGCCGCGTTCTGCTTCTATACTTGGATCAAATGGCGAAGACAAATATTCAGAACACACGAAGAAATTATGCGCAAAGACACTGAGACCAGTGAAGCAAAGGCAGACGAAACCCAAATCAAATCTGTTGGCTACAACGATGGTAACTACAATAAAGCAGTGAGCATGAAATCCGTCGATGAGGTAGAGTCGAGTCCGGCCACGAAACACAAAACAACAGAGAGATACGAGGCTGGAGAGCGAGTTGCAGAGGACGATGTTTATCCATACAGGGGCCACAAGCGAGGCGAGTCGTTCCGTGATCGCAGTACAAAACAAGAAACGACATATTTATAGACTGCAGTCAGTAATTAATTCACCTTTATCGAAACGAGTGGAAGACTGGGCTCGATTCACGACCGCAAAGCATCTATGGGTTGTTTGGATGGACAAGGTAAAGATACAAACATGACTGGTCACCGGCTTCGAGCCCAATCTCTCACTCGTTTGGGTGAAAGAGTATAATTTACATTTGTATTTTTTAGACAAATCGATATTTTTATCTCGATTTTATTTACACATTTTTAAAAACTGTTGCTATGTTAGAGTACAAACAATAAAAGCGTGAAACAGTACTAACTAAATAGTACTAAATAGAGTGATAAACAATAGAAAACAAAGGATATTTAACTATTTAGATTTAGTACTATTTCACGCTTTTAGTGTTTGTACTCTAACGTTGGGAAGGATGTATCTCAGTGAGACTGCAGAAAGTCCATGACTGAAAGTCTGATACTTCTCACCATTCTCCAGTTGCATGTCTCGCTGGTGTTTCTAGCTTGTTTTCTTTCTGATAAACCAAAACAACGACAACTAGCATTCCCAGAATCCTTTGTGGTCTGAAGCCATCACATTACCATGCAACTGCAATTTATTTATATAGATACAGTCAATGTCATTAAGGTTGTCCACCTCGGAAAAGCACATTTACACATTTACACATTTACACATTTGCACTTTTACAAGCGCTAAAATACAACTCTCCACCTGAAATCTTCTGTATAAGGCCGCGGCATTCTTATGGCAGTATACTTCTACTGAATCTATTGACACTGGTTTCCACGTGCGCAAAACGAATATTACATGTGATGTTGCGAATGTGTAAATGTGCTTTTCCGAGGTGGACAACCTTAAGGTATCAGGGTACCCCAAAAAACCTTTCAAACCACCGGTTTTGATTTTTTTTGACAATCAAATCAAATTGAATATTATCTATCATCTCCAAAAAACAGAATCTAAAATTATTTTTTTCCTAAAAAGTTAGAATCAAAAAACGAATTTTGGTTTCATTTGATGCAAAAAGATGTTGACAAGCAAGCTGTCAACAGTACTCATGCAACAGACTTTCCACAAAGATTCAGATGCGAAGAAAGTATCCAAAAATCGTAACTGCTCACTCAAAACATCTTTGAATAACGATGCGAAACCACTCACGGTCAAAATGCTTGTATTTTCCGCCAGCAGTAACTTTGTTTTCCTGCCACGTTGTGTTACTACTGTAAGGCGATCTGCTTTTGACTGCCATTCATATGTCATCAGGTATTGGATCACATATTTGTGGTGGATTATGGACGCTTGTGTAAACAAAGGCGTCACTTGACTTGAAAACTCTTTTGCCTTTATTTCGGAAACAAAATAGCTGTGAATCAAGCGCACATTTTGAGTTCCGGGTCAAAGGTATTTTATCCGATTTAGCTGAAATTTGGTAGATACTTTGTCAAATAAATATTCTTCAAAAAGGTGTCTCCGAATTTTAATATTCAATTTCCTTCGAAAGTTATAACTTGTTTTGTAAAGTGTTTTCCAGTTTTGCAGAGCTCGAAGATTAGGACCGTATAAAAACGCAACAGGTTAATTTATCGATAAACGGAGACACCTTTTTTGTAAGCTATATCTCATGAGCTTATAAAGGTATTAGTCGAGGATTTCCGATAAATTGCGGCTGTATGGGACCTCGGCGATGATAGTGATGTGAAAATCTGAACTTTTTTACCTATTTCAAATATACTGTTTGTGTTCTAAAAACTAATTGTTTTATTGAATTCTGCATTTATTCAGCTTTCAGAAAATGTATACTTTATAGAGGTTTTAACGTAACGAGTACGCGCTAGAGCGTGTTGTGTGCACGATGGTCGTTTGGGGTACCCTGATACCTTAATGACATTGACTGTATATCAACATATGGGTGTATTATGGGTAATTAAATAATCGAAAATCCCCCTTTAAAGCGGTTTGACGCTAGCAAATGTGGTAGGAATCTTTAGCAGAATGTTTGTTTTAGTCTCACGTCGGTTGTTTGTAACTGTTTCTGTGGCATATTTTGTTAGGAAAACCATGTCTAAAACAGTCTGATTATTCAATTACCCACAATGCACTCGATATGTTTGGATATTACAGAATTTTCGAGCCGTGATAAAAAGCGTTGCTTGTGACGTAAAGTTACGTAAAGTTTTATATGTTTTAATCAAAAACCTACTAAATACCACAATTTTAACGTGGTTAAAATGTGGAAAGCTTGGAACGTACGATGGCTTTGTAGATAGAAGTTACCGGCGTCCAACCATCGGTAAGAATATGTTGCCCTATGAAGCCCCTATTTATTCCTTTCTAGAGGCAGCAAGTTTTCAGTAACCGGTACAAACTGTAACTATAGCGCGCGTAGCAGCTACACAGGCTCCCTGTAACTTTCATTCTGGATCCACTTCCAAACTCGCCACATTTCAGTACAAATTTTAGCTTCAAGCTCGTTCCAATTATGATGGTTGGTCAAAATCGTCGCGTGACACGTGACAGAAGCTCATTAGTAAGTTGCAACTATTTGTTTTAGATTGTTTATCATAAGTGTAGCTTTTGACAACTGCATTGGACATTTTATTCAGAAGCTAGTATATAATAACGTACGTATTTTATACAATATTTTGCATGTATCAAGTCACTTAGTTCAAATATAAATTAGGTGGTCTCTTTTCTGCCTTATTTGAGCCAAACGTTTTTATCGATTGTTGTCATCCGGAAAAGACAATTTTCACATGTAGAAAGACGTGTCTTATATAAATATTTTTTAAATGTTGAACTTGCAGTCAGGATTCATGTTTTAATTTAAAGATATACTTTTGTCTCTGACTTTAGCTTTTTTATTCAGACGTTTCGACTGTAAATCAACAGTCTTCATCAGTTGGATAGTAAGAAACTGCGCGCGGATATATTTCAAAAAATACTACGAGAGCGCGTGCTCGTGCCAGTGTTCAGTTCTATCGCGCGGTAAACATTGTTTTAATATAGTTTTTAAATTAATGATGTTACAATGATTAAAAAGTTAATGTACATCCTGAGTTTCAAGTTTTATTTGCAGGGTGGCCTGGCCTCTGATCTGGGATTCCTTCCTGCATTTTTGGCGCGGGAGGGACTCGGTACTTTTCTTTTTCACAATATATCCTCTTCCCGATCCCAATCCGGCTATGGCATGGCATTGACGACCAGTCGGGTCCAAAGAGGGACCAGAAATCCGAATCCGAAATACGGATTTTAAAAATAGTGAATTGCTTGTTTTATAGAATTGTTTGATCAGACAAAACAGTGTTTAAACAGGAAACCAAGAGGTCAGTATCAGCATACTTGGTGCACGACAACATCAAAACATCATGCATATCAGTAACGTCTGACAGTGCGTGCCAGGCTGGAGCACATTCGCCATCCTCTCTACTGTGACGAAATGGCGCCCTTCCTGAATTTCTCACGCGAGGGGATTGAGGGACAAATAACGACGGATGTAAATCCATCTCCGGGAACCCAGGGGTAAATTCTGTCGCTCGTTACTCGCTCCCAGAGAAATACCCCTGGGGACGAAGTCTGTTGGAACTTGTTCTGGAAGTCAAATTTACTCTCGTTTCTGATTGGTCGACCTACCAATCAGTATCAAGTATATTCTGGTTTGTATAGGACAACCGCCATTTTGAATTTTGACTTCCAGAACAAGTTCCAACAGACTTCGTTCCCAGTGGTATTTCTCTGGGAGCGAGTAACGAGCGACAGAATTTACCCCTGGGTTCCCGAGGATGGATGTACACAGGATGATACAAATAAGTCGTTCGAAGACACTTGGTCGTACATGAACCAAGCCTAACTACAACCAGCACAGCTGATCAGAGATACAACGAAGTATTAATAGGTCTGATCATTGGTACTTTTGCAGTGTGTTATTGCTCACAACAACTGCGCAAGTGTGTCCGGCTGAAAATGGATGAATGAATGGTTATAACATAGCTAAAATATAACGCGCGCTCTGATTGGTTAATTAGCGTGCGCGAGCGTGCATCCATATACACCTATTCCAAAAATCGTTGTCTCCGCCGAAAGCAACAAGCAAGAAGCTGACGACCGCAAAGGGCATTGGGACTTTCTCCTTATTCATTTATTTATCCATAGACATTTTGACAACATGCATTTTCAAATGGCCGAATAGTTCCAAATGATTGCTATTCAACGCTCGTAGGGATAACAGTCTCAAGTACCACGGATAAATTAATGAATTAGGACTAGATTCCCAAAGTCCTTTGCGGTCGTCAGCTTCTTGCTTGTTGCTTTCGGCCCGGACAACGATATTAATTTGGAATAGGTGTATATTGATCAGGATCAAAGTGAAAAAGAGTTTTCTTTCAATGATCTTATTACAACTGAAAAAAACATTTATTCAAGTAATTCAATCGAACGATAAAAGTAGAACATGATTTTGAGATTTGAAAATTAAAAAAACAAGAAATCAAAATGTTGGTAGCTTATCGACTGAACTGGAAAACACTTTGCCAATTTTCAGCGCGCGCGATGTATTGAGAATTTCGATAGAATCAGAGTTAAACATTTTTTTAGACAAGGTTTAATTACTGGTATATCACTGCTATCTATATGTAAAAGAAATGGTCAACACTCAGCGTGCGTCATTGAGTTATGAATGCACGCGAGATGGCTAAGCACGAGAGAAACTATAGAGTAGCACGAGGAGTATATGTTTTAAAAGACACCGTATGCTTACCAAGGGACACTCAGTCATAACGAGCCACAAACAAACATATTTTGATTACCAGTCACTGGAGGTCGCTGTTCCCTTCAATGCAAATAAACAACGGAAACCACATCTATCAGCGACGTCTGTACTTTTTAAACAGTCGAACCGCCACCTCTGATTCATATATGTATTCCATATACTGCACTTTACTACGAAAATATGTATGTCCGAAATATGCCAAAAAAACGTCCGAAAGTTAAGAGTCCAAATATTTTCGTAGTAAAGTACAGTATATGGAATACATGCATATATGAATCCCCGGGGGAGGGAAGGAGAGACTACCCTCGAAAAGGGTATATTAATAATAATAATAATAATAATAATAATAATAATAATAATAATAATAATAATAATAATAATATATAGTTAACACACTTACTACGATAGTAACTCAGTTCGTTTATATAACGAAATATCATTCTCCAACAGAGTGGAAACGCGTAGTTGGCGCAGGTGGGAGTTGGAAGAGGAGTCTCACGATCAGTTCCCTGCGCCACTAATGCCGCGGTCAGACTAGTGCTAGAGTTCGTGCTTTAGCGTACTTGCTTATGACGTCAGTTAAGCAAATGCTAGAAATTTAGCTAGCACACTACGGTCAGACTTGTCTAATGGGTGCTTGCTTGCTTGAAAGTGTTAATTGATATGTCACAGAACGCACTGTTTTTATATCGTTGTTCTGATCAGCGTGCTGCAAACAATCTTTTGAAATCATGGATAACATCTCTATACTCTTGCTTTATTTTATGTACAACAGTTTCAATTTTCTAAGGCGGCGGTTAATCAATCGTAGAAGAAGAAGAAGATGGCTGGAGCAACCGACTGACAAACCATCGAATATTCCTTGCACAGAATCTGCAAGTGGTGATTCTAGCCCTTGTAAATGCAGCCCTACTTGAAAATGCCCTCCATGAACGGCCGTGGACACTCCATCGACCGAGATTGGGATGGTTTGAATGTATATTTCACGACAACAGTCAGTCCCAGTACTGGAAGGAACATTTTCGTATGCGGAAGGAGACGTTTCTTGAGCTTGTTAACCTCGTGGCTCCGATGATCTCAAGACAAAATACTAGGCTGAGATTCTGTGTTTCTACTGTAAGTATGTCAAAGGGTGACCTTTTGCCGTCAAAAATGGTGTATAAAAAGGGTTTGTACCTCGGGGCAGGGCGGAGTCAAACTTTAAAAGTTTGCGATTGGGCATGGCTTAAAATAAACTTAGTCTTGAACATGGCAGGAGTTTTTATGTTGTATCTTAGACCGGAAAAGCGTATCATTTTACAGCATGTCTTGAAAAAGGTCTATTAAAAAAAATAAACACACGAGGACCGGAGCTTTACCCAAGAAAGATTTTCGCAGTGGGGATCCTTGTGAACGTTTAATTAACTTACATGTAGGTGTGTTGGATTTATCCAACAGTTGGGATATGGAAGAATGACAAGATACACATATTCATATTTGATTAGCAGCAGTTACTTATTGCATTGACTGTGACGAAGACGAACGAATTTATGAGTTTACCAATACTGTCGAATCCTTCAGTAGAACAAAGCCATGTTAAACTGAGTCCCTCAATCGCAGAAGGTCCCCCATTATTCCAAATGGAGTGGAGACGTATACAAGTCTTCTCAGTTCCAGCTCTTCCACGATCGAACCATTTACAAGGACATTTGGCGCAATTTTTGTCAATTAAGCCATGTATTTCTTATTTGAAACGCTCAGAAAAAGTTGAATTCATGAACGTTTTGGGTCATTTATACCAGATATCGGTGGAAATTGCATACCACCGCTTTAACATGCAGTTTCGTAGGGTTTTTAGTGGAGCTTACTGTAGATCTATTTATACCTTCTTCGATGTCTGATATTGCACCATACTTACCTGACCTATATACCTGATTTGGGCTTGTCCCATCTTTCTCAGTGTTCGGCTTGTATTCCGGCTCAGTTGTATGCACATGCCCGACAGTACTGCACGAATGGGCTATTCCATTTAATATCTGCACCCCCCCCCCCCCCCCCCCCCCCCCCCCCCCCCCCCCCCCCCCCCCCCCCCCCCCCCCCCACCCCCCCCCCCCCCCCCCCCCCCTCCCCCCCCCCCCCCCCCCCCCCCCCCCCCCCCCCCCCCCCCCCCCCCCCCCCTATCGAGGACCTTGGAAATCTTCAGGGGTCTGGGGTGTTTTGTGATGGAAATCTTCAGGGGTCGGGGTGTTTTGTGTGCTGGAAATCTTCAGGGGTACCATGGAATTCTTTAGTATTTTGTGGAATTCTTCAGGGGTACCATGGAATTCTTTAGTATTTTGTGGAATTCTTCAGGGGTACCATGGAATTCTTTAGTATTTTGTGGAATTCTTCAGGGAGGTAATGGCCCCACACAGGGATTCTTCAGGGATGAACTTGAGGATCTGGATTTCTTCAGGGGTCTACCACAGATTCCCAAAATTGATATCCTCGATAGGGGGGGGGGGGGGGGGGGGGGGGGGCAGATATTAAATGGAATAGCCCAATAGATCTTTGAATTTCGCGCGGACAAGCGAAGCCAAACAACGGCTATATATTTAGCTATTACTTTACTAAATGCCAATCAAACTCACAACCGATAACCAATAAAAATATAGCAACTGACGCTGCCTGGCAACTACGTACAGACTTGTACATTTGACATAAGACAGGTACATATGCACGCAAGCGAGGTCTTGCTTGACCGGTTTTCAATATATTGTTCTTTAATACTTTTAAAATTGGTTCTATCGAAAGTATTAGGTTCGGACCAGCCCTCACTGCAATGTTGACAGAAGGATTTCAGATATCTGATCAAAGGGAATTGAAACCTTTCTTGGGCAAAGCTTGTCGTGTTTCCGGTCTGCCGATAGGGTCAATTAGTTTTGAGGCTCAGCAGTACGCCCCAGCCTATCTGGATCCCCCACGTGGGGATGTGGGCTATACGGGAACGTGCCGCTGGACAGGGTATGGTTTTTGGCCTCTCTGTCCTGAACAGGGTATATAATTTTATGTGAGTCAGCTGTCCTAAACAGGGTATGGTAATGCACAGGGTATGGTAATGCACAGGGTATGGTAATGCACAGGGTATGGTAATGCACAGGGTATGGTAATGCACGATTGCCGTCGTTAAATATGCCAGTTTTATCCGGTATTTAGCCATCCGAGATCCGAGACACTTGCCGATCTTTAGCAGGTCATCAGACAACATAAAACGCGTTAAAATTGTGTACTGAAGAAGACAGTGTGTATTTTGTCGTTCGTCCTAATAGAGGGTGTTGTCCTAGACAGGGTAGGTATTTTAGATTTTTTTGTCCTAAACGGGTCATGGTTTCAAACCCTCAGCGGCACCCCTATACCCAAACATGGGTCAAGTACCCCCCCCCCCCCCCCCCCCGGGGGATGACTCCATGTGAAAGGGGCGGGGACGATCGTCGGAAAGTTTGGATTTTCTTGAGACGAATATGGGCGTGGCTTAAGCTTTATTTGACCCCTAACATATACCATTCTAAAATACACAGACACGAGCTGTGGTACGGCGTTTTCGATTTCTTCGCGTTCAACCCTAAATGCCGGTACCTCGATGGACCCTCGATGGCTCGGGCATATCGATGTTCCGTAGTGGACACACGACGACCATCTTCGTCCCTTTCTGGCATCCCCCCTCCCCCCGGGTGATGTTGCTCGTGAGCCTGGATTTCAGTACTGAACTCGATAAATGATCCCATATACTTTGAAGCTGCGGCATAGAATTTGTGAATACTTTTCTGCACGAAGATTATCAAGTGTTTATACTCTATCCTGTTTCCATTAATGATTTTTACGTTCATAGTAACGAATAAAATCCACATCTATTATACTCATCGGATTATTGCGCCTGGATATCTAAAGGTTTACCCCAGACTACCCCAGACGAACACGGGTTGCTCAGCATGTGATTGATAACGGCGATACTCAAATATATAAACAATATCATGTTGCACTGATCGCACTGACCAGCCTACACCTTCAAATCAGAGTCTAGCGCACATCTACACTGAGATTTCCAAGACTGCAATATATCAGGGTAAGACACTTTAAACATTGCACACTAGAGAGGTAGAGGTCTAGCACTCACGAGAGATCACTGTTGATGCAAACCAGAGCTTGAACTTGAATTGTTTGTGAGAATACGTTTATAAGTAACTACCCTGGTCGCTACACTCTCCCTTCATAACTCGATACACCATTTGTAGAACTATTTGTGAGAACCTGCAGATGCAAGTTGTGTACATGTGTACACCCTACTCGATATTACCCTGGATCGATATATATGTATATAGGTCCAGGTCTAAATACAGAACTGCATTGGCGCAGGGTCAGGATGTATTTTGATACCGTATCTTCCACAGACCAATTAGGGACATATTATATAATTTTCAGCTGAGCTCGAGGAATACAATTGATTATATACTCATGTATCTCTAGACTGTTAGACCAAGATGTAGACGTGCTTTTCATGTCGTTTATTGCCTGTATTAAATGTCGAATATGTTTGTAGTTCTTGGACAAAAGCCAAAGTTCTGGTCGCATCTTGACACCCAGTGTGTGGTGTTTTGCGGGACGAATGTGTCGGTTTAGTATTACATGCATAAGCGTGTACATTTATCGTTACATAATCGCCGATGATAGTACGTGTCACACGACGTCCTCTCGCCTAGCTAGTAGTTGAATGGTAAAGTTGTACGAGGACTGGCCGTAGAACATACTTGCTTTTACATTACTATCCATCTTCCTATTTATTCATTTCATACTGTCGTTGGAGTAGCCCCTCCCCTCGGGATGACTATCCTTCCTCCGGCCTTCCGTAACATCCATCGGCCATCGAGCAGCTCAAAGAATTGTATCGAGAAAGGCCTTCGTATATTCTTGTTCTTACTGAGCGTAAATACACACGAATACAACTCTACAAGAGTAGAATTGTCAAGACTAAACCACGGTAAGACTGAACTGTTGTATTGATATCCAATGGGGCAAAACAGTCAAAGTGCGGCAAGTAACTCTCAGTGCCTCTGGGACCAATGGTACGAGGCCTAGCGCCTAGTCTCCCTCCGCCAGTAACACCACAGGAAGCCCAAGCTGTGGTTTTGTGGAGAATATCGTAAAAATATTTTCTCCTGTAAATACTGTAATAAAAGACTTGAAACTGAGGTAGTGTCTTGTGGTCTTTATTTACTATCCCTGTGCAAATTTTCAGCGAATTTCAGCATTTTTTAGTGTCTCCCCTCACCCAGTAAAGAAAGAAGGCAAGGAAGGAGACGAAGCTCGAAAAATGGCTTCCAAAGCCGTTCAAATATTGCTCGTTTTTTGTCGTGAAAATCACCTGGAATTCAAAAATTAACCCCCATCAGCCAAGAGGGGATAAATGTACAATCCATCTATGCCAGTAATGTTAGCATACCTTCATAACTGAAGCTATCAGCCGCTGGTGACTCCATAATTCATCGCCATAAATAGACCCGTTTATGCGTGACTCGGAATATCGACGACAACCAAACGGTCGCCACGGTCGAAGGACCTGGGCACTAGCAATAATCGAACCCGCGGGGGGATATGGTAGTTGGTTGGGCCACACACCCGAATCTAAAAATGGCACGGAGGTAAGTTTGTTGCAGGGATGTTTTGCGATCAGTATTGCACCTGAATGGTATAAGGTATACTAAATAAGCATAAAACTAGTTTTACTCCTAATTTTGTCGTGTAGGCTGACGTACGAGCAACAAGCATAACCATATCCCCCCGCGGGTTCGATTATTGCTAGTGCCCAGGTCCTTCGACCGTGGCGACCGTTTGGTTGTCGTCGATATTCCGAGTCACGCATAAACGGGTCTTTTTATGGCGATGAATTATGGAGTCACCAGCGGCTGATAGCTTCAGTTATGAAGGTATGCTAACATTACTGGCATAGATGGATTGTACATTTATCCCCTCTTGGCTGATGGGGGTTAATTTTTGAATCCCAGGTGATTTTCACGACAAAAAACGAGCAATATTTGAACGGCTTTGGAAGCCATTTTTCGAGCTTCGTCTCCTTCCTTGCCTTCTTTCTTTACTGGGTGAGGGGAGACACTAAAAAATACTGAAATTCGCTGAAAATTTGCACAGGGATAGTAAATAAAGACCACCAGACACTACCTCAGTTTCAAGTCTTTTATTACAGTATTTACAGGAGAAAATATTTTTACGATATTCTCCACAAAACCACAGCTTGGGCTTCCTGTGGTAACACAGGCAACCCAAAGACACGTTTATAGAGAAAAACGAACCGAGAGAAAAACGAGTCTTACGAGATGCCTGCGGAGGAGGCTAGGTACGTAGTAACTCAGCGATAGTGCGAATCTACATGCGGATATCCCGTTATTAATACGCAACAGTTTATCCTCATTTAAAAAACCCACACACATTGATGTTGTGTAGAAATTCCAGCAGAGCTTTTGTTTACATCATAGCTCATTAGCATAATCTTGAATATCCCTTGTAAACAAGAACAATTGTTGACGGTAACAAATTACTGATAGTTTCCAGATCCCCTGCATAGTTATCAAGCAATTTTCTTTCTTTTTCACGTTTATATTTTCAGATGAAATTTGGGATTATGCTAATTAGTGTCGTCGAGGCCAGTGTGAACGCTCTTGCGGATTAAATTCACGAAAGTGCGGTGGAATGCATGCATGACGGCATGTAGTATGCCTGCTTTGCCTGCCGGGCTTATTGTTCCGTTACTACTTGCGGTGGGGAAGGCAAGACCTAGGGGCCTGGGAGCTAGAGAAAAAGGATGGACTCAAATAACAATGTTGTAATTAGTCACTGACCAATAAGCCAGTTCAGAGTTTAAGAATAAGGTTCAGTGCGCATGCGATTTTATCCCGATTGTATCACCTTCTTTTGTTAACGTTGTGTGTTATTATTTGTGAATAACAAAAGAAGTGCGATATAATTTAATCAGGATAAAATTGCATGTGCACTGAACCTTATTCTTAAACTCCGAACTGGCTTATTCTCACTGAATAACAGATTGACGGAACAGACTGACGGACTAACAGACTGACGGACTAACATACAGACGGACTAACAGACTGACGGACTAACAGACTGACGGACTAACAGACTGACGGACTAACAGACTGACGGACTAACAGACTGACGGACTAACAGACTGACGGACTAACAGACTAACGGACTAACAGACTGACGGACTAACAGACTGACGGACTAACAGACTGACGGACTAACAGACTACTACTACTAACAGACTGACGGACTAACAGACTGACGGACTAACAGACTGACGGACTAACAGACTACTACTACTAACAGACTGACGGACTAACAGACTGACGGACTAACAGACTGACGGACTAACAGACTACTACTACTAACAGACTGACGGACTAACAGACTCACGGACTAACAGACTCACGGACTAACAGACTCACGGACGTTATATAACTGACTAATTCATTTATTGATTCACCGATCTGTTTTCGTTTCAAATCCAGAAGTTGGTGAATGAAACATGGCTAGAAAGGCAGATCGCCATGAGTTCGACGACGTCTTTGACCATATTCGTACCATGGGCCCATTCCAAGTCGTCCTGTACCTTGGCGTATGTTCACTCCAAATACCCATGAGTATCCAGTTCGGTCACTCTCTCTTTGCCTTGGGAACTCCTCAGTTCCATTGTACTGACGCCAATTCCACGTGCCCACTGAACAAGTGCTGTGAGAATTGTACCGATTATCAATTCGATGGACCATTTACAAGTACTGTGACTGAGGTAAGTCGCGGATTATTCCATGGGCATCCCAACCATTATCAAGGGGATGCGGGAGCCAAAGTACCCCTTAAAAATATATCTTAAAAAACATATATTTTTCATTGAACGAAACTTCACAAAATGTGGGTTTTCTGTGGTGGTGTGGGTCTAGTATTGTTGATTGATTGAAAGTAGTCGATTTAATTTTTAGTGGAATCTTCTGTGTGATCGTGCGTATATTGGAGCTGCGATACAGTCGAGCTACTTCGCAGGCATGCTGATTGGATCCATTGTTAGTGGGTGGATAGCTGACAGGTTTGGAAGGAAACCATCCATTTTCGTCAGTGTTGGATTTATAGTAAGTAAACCAATCGAAAGAAAGAAAGAAAGAGAGAGAGAAAGGAAGGAAGGAAGGAAGGAAGGAAGAAAGGAAGAAAGGAAGAAAGGAAGAAAGGAAGGAAGGAAGGAAGAAAGGAAGGAATGAAGGAAGGAAGAAAGGAAGGAAGAAAGAAAGGAAGGAATTGAAGGAAGGAAGAAAGGAAGGAAGGAAGAAAGGAAGGAAGGAAGGAAGAAAGGAAGGGAGGAAGAAAGGAAGGAAGAAAGGAAGGAAGGAAGAAAGGAAGGAAGAAAGGAAGGAAGAAAGGAAGGAAGAAAGAGAAACAAGAATGTTAAACGAACGAATGAAAGGAAAGGAAGAATGATAAGATATTTCAAATACTCTGCAACCCCGAAGCCTCATGAATTTGTTGCAAATATATCCCCTCTATTCGTCGTGTTGAGTGTTGCAACTTACAAGCGATCATTTTTCTCAAACAGGTGTTGTTTGGTTTCTCTTCGTCCTTTGCGAACTCCATCGCTCTGATGATCTGCCTTCGCTTCTTTGTTGGCCTATCCCTGGCTGGTTGTATGTTGACACAGTTTGTCTACATCGTCGAGGTCGTTGGCCCAAACAAACGTACACACGCCGGCAAGGCGCAGAGTTTGTTTTGGAAGTTTGGTGCTTGGGTAGCGGTCTTGATTGCATACTATATTCGTGATTGGAGAACAAACGTCTGGGTTGGAAGCCTTCCTGGAATTATCTATTTCATATTTATTTGGTAAAGTAAACAGTGTTCATCTGCTTGAATGATAAATTTATTTGACGAGGGTAGTACTTAACTTTTAATATGGAAGCTGATGATTCTTTGGCCCTCACACTATCGCTCACACACTCTGACCAGGAAGCTATATAGTATCTATTAGTAGTCATTGCCCAGTTATTCCATCAAGGCTGAGTCAAATCGTACTGTTCATTATATTCTTGAGGAGTACTAAATCAAGTTGCCTTGTTATTTCTACTTATTGGATAATGTATTCGTACCGTCAAGTAGTTTGGTGGCCAGGTAGTAAAACCAGCAAATCGTCTACAGCTCGTAAGAGTAGGTTGTTGCGCAGTACTTACTTGCTTCTATTTCTCCTACAGGGGGAAATGGTGGGAGAGAATTGTTAACTCGCCTGAAAAAATATGAAAATCTCATGCTTGTCCTCAACATTGGTGATAAACGTATAGAAACAAATACATTGAATGGAACATGGTGCAACATTGCGCACACTATTCCCAGCAATTGGCACGGTTTCATGGTAGGTCTACCCCACCTGCATTTATATTGCTGATGATAGCAGTTGCACCGTGTCTCTTCACCGACCTTCACTGTACAGAAGAATCTACGACCGTGCTCGAGCGTCCAGTGATGCTCTTCGGCGCCGATGGGGTGTCGGTTCATCCGAGCCCGCGCCGAATAGCACCGCTGGACTCTTGAGCATGGTCTACGAGGAGCTAGCTTCCCGCGTATCTCAGCGTATGTAGGTTCAGTGTTGACTCTGGAGTGTGAAGGCATTGATTTGCTAAATTAAATCCTGGATAATTAACTTTTATTACTACTACTATTTTCTCAGCAAGTTTCCAGAAACTGCACGATGGCTGCTCGCCCACGACCGCATTGAGGAGGCACATTTAATCCTAATGAACTGTGGTCCCAAGAAGAACACTGAAGACCTGGACCATGGCGCGCTTCGAGAATTACTTGAAGAAATACGAAAGGACGAAAAACTCAACCTCGCGCAGAACGCTAACAAAAAGTATACGCCTCTAGACTTAGTGCGAACTCCGAAATTGAGAAAATGGACAATCATAGTGTGTCTGAATTGGTAAGTGTTTATGTCTGTGTCTTAGTAACACAAGGGTCTAATGTACTTTTGTGAGTGATTTTTTGGAATCGAATTGTGTATCGGTGTTTGTACAGGTTTGTAGTTAACTTGGTGTGTTTTATATTTATACAGTCATTCTCAAAAAAGGTTGTCCAGATGAAAAGATACAATACTGCAATAAAGTCACGTGATTCACTATGTTTTCAATTTCTGCGCGCGGAACTGCGAGTTGATACATTCATTTGAAATTCCATGCGAGGAAATTGAATACATAATGAATCACGTGATTTTATTGTAGTCATTTCATGTGGACAACCGTTTTGAGAATGACTGTATAATTCACTATACTGTCTATCGTTGTCTGTACAGGTTTGTAGTTGCCTTGGTGTATTTATATTTATATAATTCACTATACTGTCTATCGTTGTCTGTACAGGTTTGTAGTTGCCTTGGTGTATTTTGGATTTGACCTCTACACCACACAGCTACCAGGTAGTATCTATATGAATTACTTCATTATGAACCTGATTGATATTCCTGTCATTGGTGTGGTTTGGTTCACCGTGCTCAGGTTAGCAAACAACAACTTCTCTTGTATTTGATGAATTGGTATCCTTGTGTCGGTTAAATGAAAGAGAGGAAACTCTCTCATCACTCCCAGTGGAATAGTTGTATTAAGGCACTGGCGACACAAGCTAGAGTGCAAGCACAAGAAGCCCGGCCTATGTCACTATGAAAGCGGGCTTGACGCAAGCATAAGCGCAAACACAAGAAGGCCTATGCCACTATGAAAGCGGGCTTGACGCAAGCATAAGCGCAAACACAAGAGGCCCGGCCTATGTCACTATGAAAGCGGGCTTGACTCAAGAATAAGCGCAAACACAAGAGGTCCTATGCCACTATGAAAGCGGGCTTGACGCAATCATAAACGCAAACGCAAGAGGTTCTATGCCACTATGAAAGCGGGCTTGACGCAAGCATAAGCGCAAACACAAGAAGCCCTATGCCACTATGAAAGCGGGCTTGACGCAAGCATAAGCGCAAACACAAGAGGTCCTATGCCACTATGAAAGCGGGCTTGACGCAAGCATAAGCGCAAACACAAGAGGCCCGGCCTATGTCACTATGAAAGCGGGCTTGACGCAAGCATAAGCGCAAACACAAGAGGTCCTATGCCACTATGAAAGCGGGCTTGACGCAATCATAAACGCAAACGCAAGAGGTTCTATGCCACTATGAAAGCGGGCTTGACGCAAGCATAAGCGCAAACACAAGCAGGCCTATGCCACTATGAAAGCGGGCTTGACGCAAGCATAAGCGCAAACACAAGAAGCCCTATGCCACTATGAAAGCGGGCTTGACGCAAGCATAAGCGCAAACACAAGAGGTCCTATGCCACTATGAAAGCGGGCTTGACGCAATCATAAACGCAAACGCAAGAGGTTCTATGCCACTATGAAAGCGGGCTTGACGCAAGCATAAGCGCAAACACAAGAAGCCCTATGCCACTATGAAAGCGGGCTTGACGCAAGCATAAGCGCAAACACAAGAGGTCCTATGCCACTATGAAAGCGGGCTTGACGCAAGCATAAGCGCAAACACAAGAAGGCCTATGCCACTATGAAAGCGGGCTTGACGCAAGCATAAGCGCAAACACAAGAAAGCCCTATGCCACTATGAAAGCGGGCTTGACGCAAGCATAAGCGCAAACACAAGAGGTCCTATGCCACTATGAAAGCGGGCTTGACGCAAGCATAAGCGCAAACACAAGAGGCCCGGCCTATGTCACTATGAAAGCGGGCTTGACGCAAGCATAAGCGCAAACACAAGAAGGCCTATGCCACTATGAAAGCGGGCTTGACGCAAGCATAAGCGCAAACACAAGAGGCCCGGCCTATGTCACTATGAAAGCGGGCTTGACGCAAGCATAAGCGCAAACACAAGAGGTCCTATGCCACTATGAAAGCGGGCTTGACGCAATCATCAACGCAAACGCAAGAGGTTCTATGCCACTATGAAAGCGGGCTTGACGCAAGCATAAGCGCAAACACAAGATGCCCTATGTCACTATGAAAGCGGGCTTGACGCAAGCATAAGCGCAAACACAAGAGATCCTATGCCACTATGAAAGCGGACTTGACGCAAGCATAAGCGCAAACACAAGAGGCCCTATGCCACTATGAAAGCGGACTTGATGCAAGCATAAGTACAAGCACAAGAAGCCCTATGTCACTATGAAAGCGGACTTGACGCAAGCGTAAGCGCAAACACAAGAGATCCTATGCCACTATGAAAGCGGGCTTGACGCAAGCATAAGCGCAAACACAAGATGCCCTATGTCACTATGAAAGCGGGCTTGACGCAAGCATAAGCGCAAACACAAGAGATCCTATGCCACTATGAAAGCGGACTTGACGTAAGCATAAGCGCAAACACAAGAGGCCCTATGCCACTATGAAAGCGGACTTGATGCAAGCATAAGTACAAGCACAAGAAACCCTATGTCACTATGAAAGCGGGCTTGACGCAAGCATAAGCGCAAACACAAGAGATCCTATGCCACTATGAAAGCGGACTTGACGCAAGCATAAGCGCAAACACAAGAGATCCTATGCCACTATGAAAGCGGACTTGACGCAAGCATAAGTACAAGCACAAGAAGCCCTATGCCACTATGAAAGCGAGCTTGACGTCGCAAGCATATTCCATGGTAGACAACTCAACACCACTGTATAACTATGTATGTCTATGTTTTCAGGTTTGGTAGAAGGATTCCTTACTGTATCTACATGCTGATAGTCGGTGTGTGTTCGTTTGTCATCCTGAGTCTGCCCGAGGACCAAACGGCTGCTATCAGGGCGTTGGCCATCATAGGACGATCAGTTGTGTTTTCTCAATTCAACAACATCTACCTGATAACGACGGAACTATATCCAACGGTTGTTAGGTAAACTGATATGGTGATATTTACTTTAAAACGTGTTTCATATAGTGAAAACATTTATCTGTCAACCCAGGAATACAGCGATGGGCCTGGGTTCTATGACGGCACGCATAGGTGCAATTCTCTCCCCCTTCATTGTCATGGTGGTAAGAATTGATTGATGTGTTCATTCGTTGTGTAATTCATAAATCTTTGATCAATCACAATATTATTTAGTAACAGAATTCCTTATTTGGTAAATAATTCCTTATTTGGCGATTAAATTCCTTATTTGGTAAAGAGATTCCTTATTTGGTAAATAATTCCTTATTTTGTAAATAAATTCCTTATTTGGTAAATAAATTCCTTATTTGAAGATTAAATTCCTTATTTGGTAAAGAGATTCGTTATTTGGTAAATAAAATCCTTATTTGACGATTGCATTCCTTATTTGGTAAAGAGATTCCTTATTTGGTAAATAAATTCCTTATTTGGCGATTAAATTCCTTATTTGGTAAAGAGATTCCTTATTTGGTAAATAATTCCTTATTTTGTAAATAAATTCCTTATTTGGTAAATAAATTCCTTATTTGACGATTAAATTCCTTATTTGGTAAAGAGATTCCTTATTTGGTAAATAAAATCCTTATTTGACGATTACATTCCTTATTTGGTAAAGAGATTCCTTATTTGGTAAATAAATTCCTTATTTGGCGATTAAATTCCTTATTTGGAAGTTTGAAGGTTTCCCCGCTCGTTCTATTTCCTCAAAAATGTACCGCACGAATGTTAACCATTATTTTGATATGATCGATTGTGTTCACATCAGGCTCAGCTACCAGGCCTCAGCATCACTCTCCCTGTTACCATATTTGGTGTACTCGCATTGATTGCTGGGATTGTTACGCTATGGTTACCTGAGACTATCAACGCCAACATGCACCAGACCATCGAGGAGGCGGAATCGTCTAAAGAGGACTTCAGTATTCCGTGCTGCAGAAAGGCAACGCCAATCGAGAGAACGATGATTCCAATGGATGATGACGATGACAAAGATGGCGGAGATGAAGAGTTGAGAAAAATAATTTGAGAATTGAGGACATCCACTTTACGTTTTTACTCGGCGGGCTGCTTGTGGCATTCCGGGCTGTATTTCTGATGGCCACAAATCTGGGTACCAAGGCGCATGCGCTCTGTGCCTCTGAGAAAACCGAAGGCTCGTTGCTCATTGCTGAAGCCCGTCGAGAGAACGCTTATAAGAGCGTCTTGTTTGATTAGTTTAATTTGTTTCTTACCGAACATTTGCCGAGGGTCAGCCTTTTCCTCGGGTCAACTTCAGCTTATTCACCGTCATGCATCGCTGGATATTCAAAATGGCGGACATCTGAATCGTGACCGCAAAGGATCTATGGTTTGTTTGGATGGATTCTAGAGCTTATATTTACACCAGGAATTTATATTATTTTACCTTTGCTTCTGAACTGAAATAGTTTCTTATACAAAGAACGTACCATGTTTGATTTTGTCCAATAAAAGAAAAAGAAGTAAAAGACTACACAACTAAAAGATAGCAAAGCAGTGGTCATACCATTTCTCAGTACGATGGTTATTTATTTTATTTTATTTTTATGTTGTGGTTTGAAATTTTCCACTGGTTTAAATGTTTAGTCCATTGTTTTGGTTTCTTCCCCACCCCCTGGGAAATTGTTTTGGTTTCTTCCCCACCCCCTGGGGAAATTCAAACACCTCCCTTTGTCGAAATTCACCGTAGTAATTAAAATGGCTCGTACCGGCAGAAACCACAGAATTCTTATGCATGGTTTGGTACTAAAGTAACTTCAGTAAAATAGACACATATAATACATGACATCGAGGCTTCGATGGTAAGTTAGTCTGACTATATCAGACAGCTTGGTGTCTACCGCTGATCACTTAGTGAGTAAAATAGACACATATAATATATGACAACGAGGCTTCGATGGTAAGTTAGTCTGACTATATCAGACAGCTTGGTGTCTACCGCTGATCACTTAGTGAGTAAAATAGACACATATAATACATGACATCGAGGCTTCGATGGTAAGTTAGTCTGACTATATCAGACAGCTTGGTGTCTACCGCTGATCACTTAGTGAGTAAAATAGACACATATAATATATGACAACGAGGCTTCGATGGTAAGTTAGTCTGACTATATCAGACAGCTTGGTGTCTACCGCTGATCACTTAGTGAGTAAAATAGACACATATAATATATGACAACGAGGCTTCGATGATAAGTTAGTAGAGTACAAACACTAAAAGCATGCAATACTTTGCACTATTTAGTACTAAATAGCACTAATTAAACATTAGAATTAGCATAATTTAGCACTATTTATGTGTACTCTAGTGAATCCCAGAGTTTAGCCTGATAGATAGAGAGAGAGAGAGAGAGAGAGAGAGAGAGAGAGAGAGAGAGAGATAGAGATAGAGATAGATAGAGTGGTTTTTATAAACAAGTGAAATACACTTTAGCGTAATACGCACTATTACACTCCACTTCTTTTGTTTTCTATTGTGTTTATTGGACTATTACACTCTAATTAGTACACTTTGTTTCACGGGTTAATGAAAACCACTCTAAACCTTTTAGAAGTGCTAAGCTAATTGGGTCACTATAAATATAAATATATAATAATTAATAATATATAATAATTAAATATATAGAAATAGTTATCTGAATTTAAAATATATATAATTATGTATATAATTCTGTAAAATATAACTACTCATTTCGCGCCTAAATCTAGATGAGTTAGGGTTTATGGATGAACAATGAATCCATAATACCGTAATCCATGTGCTTTTATTTTCCATACAAACTGACTTTTTGATGGCTTATTTTTGGCGCGCTGATAAGCTTGTATTCAAAGGGCTTTCAATTCGGAATACAGTTTCGCGCCTAAACCTAGAACTGGTCAATACTTCAATAACACCATTAACATCGCGTACGCATATCAGTGGAGTTAAAGACCAACTCAAAACTGTGTACTGTAGTGATACACTGTTATTGTAACGTTGTAAAGTAACTATTAGACACAAACGCTTGGTATTCACTGTGCGTGTGAGTCATTTGCTCCTTCATATTGTATCGCGCGTGAGTGATTCCTAATATAAGCCGGCTTATAGCTAGAGGGGCGCCTGTAACTTTCGTCATATCTACGTAATTCGTTTGAATCTTTCTAGATTGACCATTTTCAGCATGCTCATTCTAGTTATGTTATTTGGGGTGAAAATTGAAAGCGTCACGTAGCAAATGACACAAGCTCATTAAGTTAGTGATTAGGATTAAATCACATGTGAAGAGAATCATTCCAGGCAGAACCGACACAATAGAGGAAGTGACCAATGAGAGGGTGTGTAAGAAAGGTATTACGTTTTAGCCAATCAGAATCGGTTCTTACATCATGCTAATTATGGGTGGATCACTAGTTTAACAACGCCCCGACCAAGAGATGTGCTCATATGCGACTGCATTTCCAAGCTAGAAGATCCAACATGATGAAGCAAACAATTGCAGCTATTTTTCTCTTCGCCTTTTTGGCCCAGATTGACGCCTTCCGCAAGCGTGCAAGGGATGACGTAAGTAACGACAATCGCCATTTATTTCCTCAAAACTGTCTGAGAGGATATTTATATCAACATCAAGTAGTATGCGCCAAAAACTCTCCCTTTCTCAATTCTCTAATTTGATTTTAACGAAGCACAAACGTCATAATGTATTTCATATATGGAGTAAATTATTAAAAACAAAAACACATAAACTACAAAGTAAAATGTCGGGGTCTAAAACTGTCTTAGCGTTGCACATTGACACCTTAATGACGTCCTGCTTCGGCGGTATTCAAATTTGAGGTATTTCAGGGGGAAACATCAGCAATAATAGTACATATACAGATTTAGCCTGTATGGACAGTTTTCGATTCCAATGATTCAGTTTCAATTATTCAGTAAACAGTCTATTTTCACTTTTACCGGTCAAAAACTATCACAAATAACTTGAACTCTTTGCTAAAAGCTGTTTTAGTATTGTACAAAACGTATTCTCCAGCCTATTGTTCCTTAAAATCTTATGTTTAGAAATTAGACACTTTATGCCAAGTTCATTAAGTTTGTTGTAAGGACGAAATGGTGCTGCAAGGAAACCCTCATTCTTTTCGCGTAGAGAGCTACTTATGAGTTATGTTCAGGCAAATAGTTTGTGCTGATGGTCTTCAGTATATCATTAGTCTACATTGCTCTTAACTACAGCAGTAATTAACTTTGCTGGATTTCGATTCTGATCTCTCTTTCTTCATCACAAAATAAGCCTTCTTTAATGTTCTGAATCCCCACACAATTGATATCCAGCGAGGCGTGCTATTGTAGCTTAGGCCCAGTTTACACTGTCACGTTTTGATCAAAGTCTACAGACGACCTTAAAGATTACTAATCCTATTTATGCATATTGATCTAGTACGATATTCATGCATTAGCGCTAGAACATGATGAGAATGGAAATGTTCGGCATGCTTATGTATTCCATGTTATTCGTGGCGATCACACATTCGAATAGTAGGCCAATATTTAGCCTAGTGCATTATGGGTACATCTACCAGAATGCTTTGCTTATTTTCAATTATCAGTTACGGGTAAAAACGCGCACGCTCTTGTATTTGGGCGCTGAAATTTTAACACGGCAGTATTTTCACGGAATTTGTCGAAATTTGCACATGATTTACACGGAAATTTACACGGAATTTACACGGAATACTGACACGAAAATTTACACGGTTATACGGAATACTGACACGGAATATAAACGGAATACTGAGACGGAATTTACACGGAATTTATACGGAATTTACACGGAATACTGACACGAAAATTTACACGGAATATAAACGGAATACTGAGACGGAATTTACACGGAATACTGACACGGAATTTACACGGAATTTACACTGAATTTATACGGAATACTGACACGAAATTTACACGGAATTTACACATGATTTACACGGAAATTACACGGAATTTACACGGAATTTAAACGGAATTTAAACGAAATGTACACGGAATTTACACGGAATTTACGCGGAATTTACACGGAATTTACACGAAATGCATACGGAATTTACACATAATTGACACGGAATTGACACGGAATTTAAACGGAATTTAAACGGAATTTAAACGGAATGTACATGGATTAATGGAATTTACACATAATTTACCCGAAATGTATACGGAATTTCATACGGAATTAACACGGAATGTACACCGTTTAATTGCATGGTTTTTTTTCGGTGTAAATTCTGAGTACATTTCGTATTAACTGTGTGTCTGTCTTGTTTTAGGTGGTTCCCAAGATGACAGACGATTGTAAGTAATGTTGATCAACTTCGCCATATTTGATCTGATTCAAGTGACTGCTTGTATAACGACTAATTACATGTAATTTAGCGCGATTTTACTAAACCCGTAATTCCATTGTGTTCTTTTGTTTACATTTGACAATTTCATACGTTCGCATCTGAATAGTTTGGTTCAAAGGTTTTTATTCTACACTATGAGCTTAAAAATGGCAAAAATTGTAACCCGTGATCAAGATGGGTTTCATTTTAAATCGATGTTTTGAGCAGCAAAACGTAAACCGATTTCCGATATTTTTCATCTTAATAATGAGGTATTCGTAAATTTCATAAAAATCACAATTTTAGTGCGATAAAGACAACATTTGTTGAGTTACAATCGATTTTGAAACACTTGATTTTTAGAGAAAATGCTTATATTTTCCAAAATGCAAGATGGATTTTTTTGAAATTACCACAATCAAGTAAACAAGTGTGAAGGATTACTGGTGCCAAGTTTTATGAAAATCCGCACCTTGGAAAATGCTCCACAAGCGACTGCTAAATTTTAGTACAAAATACTATACGCGCACACATTGTCAGCGCTGCCGTACAAATTTTAAAATAAAACTAAATTTGAAACTATCATCTGAAAGCTTCATATCACTCGCAACTTTAGTGCAAAATTCACGCAAATCGGAAGCATGCAACAATCTTTATCAATGAGCAAATTGCAAGAGGTTTATGTTGTGTATTAAATGAAAATCCAAAATATTTTATTCTGCATATAAAAAACTTTCTGTCGATTTATATTCCAAAATATTTCAATATGACATAGAGCAACATATTTGAAAACACTTCAGTTTCAGCGTGTTCTTTACATACAGTTTGGAGAACTTTGGCAGCAAACCCAGCCACTTCAGTCAAGTCTTCCGTATTCGAAACTGCTTTGAAAACCCCTCAGTCGTGTTTAAACACTGCTGCATGTGTTTTGAAATTCTTCACGGGTTTCTGCCGCTTGGGAATCACAGGAATATCATAGTGACATTATTATTGAAATGTTATTGGAGTATCGTGATTCCCAAGCGGCAGAAACCCGTGAAGAATTTCAAAACACATCCAGCGGTGTTTGAACACGAGGGATTTTCAGAGCAGTTTCGAATACGGAAAGCTACGGAAGACTTGAAGCTGTGGCTGGGTTTGCTGCCAAAGTTCTCCAAACTGTATGTAAAGAACTCGCTGAAACTTTGTGAAGTGTTTTCAAATATGTTGCTCTATGACATATTGAAAAATTATGGGGAAAAAATCGACAGAAATCTTTTTATATGCAGAATAAAATATTTTGTGATTTTCATTTAATACACAACATAATAATAATAATAATAATAAATATTTATAAAGCGCTCATAGCGAAAGTTCTGAGCGCTGAATACAAAGATATATAAAAAAATATATATATAAAAATAAAATAAAAATATGTATATAATAAAAATAAAATAAAAATATTAGGTCTTAAATAAGTGAGTCTTCAGTTTTGACTTGAATATAGAGAGTGAGTCACAAGATCTAATATCAATGGGTAAAGTGTTCCAGAGGTAAGGCGCAGCTACAGCAAAAGCACGATAGCCATATGTCTTGAGATGGTAATCCACCGGCTTAAACCTCTTACTTGCACTTTGCTCATTGATAAAGTTTGTTGTATGCTTCCGATTTGCGTGAATTTTGCACTGAAGTTGCGAGTGATATGAAGCTCTCAGATGATAGTTTCAAATTTAGTTTTATTTTAAAATTTGTACGGCAGCGCTGACAATGTGTGCGCGTATAATATTTTGTACTACTGATTTATCAGTCGCTTGTGGGGCATTTTCCAAGATGCGGATTTTCATGAAACTTGGCACCAGTAATCCACACTTGATTACTTGCTTGAGGTAATTTGAAAAAAAATCCATCTTGGATTTTGGAAAATATAAGCATTTTCTCTAAAATTCGAGTGTTTCAAAATCGATTGTAACTCAACAAATGTTGTCATTATCGCACTAAATGTGTGAATTTTATGACATGTACGAATACCTCACTATCAAGATGAAAAATTTCGGAAATCGGTGAACGTTTTGCTGCTCGAAACATCGATTTAAAATGAGACCCACCTTCCAAATAAATAGGTGCGGGCCACCTCTTAAGTCAACCCGCTAGAACGGCCGGCTTGAGAAACCTAAAATCTCTAGTTTTATACTAGGCACCCGCTACAGCCGAACCCGCTACAACCGGTTCATCGTCAACCCGCTAGAACGGCTTGAGAAACCCGGGTTGACGGGTTGACTATGAACCGGTTGTAGCGGGTTGACCAACCCGTTCTAGCGGGTTCATCGCCTAGTATAATACTAGAGATTTTAGGTTTCTCAAGCCGTTCTAGCGGGTTGATGATGAACCGGTTGTAGCGGGTTCGGCTGTAGCGGGTTGACCAACCCGTTCTAGCGGGTTCATCGCCTAGTATAATACTAGAGATTTTAGGTTTCTCAAGCCGTTCTAGCGGGTTGATGATGAACCGGTTGTAGCGGGTTCGGCTGTAGCGGGTTGACCAACCCGTTCTAGCGGGTTCATCGCCTAGAATAATACTAGAGATTTTAGGTTTCTCAAGCCGTTCTAGCGGGTTGACGATGAACCGGTTGTAGCGGATTCGGCTGTAGCGGGTTGACCAACCCGTTCTAGCGGGTTCATCGCCTAGTATAATACTAGAGATTTTAGGTTTCTCAAGCCGTTCTAGCGGGTTGACGATGAACCGGTTGTAGCGGATTCGGCTGTAGCGGGTTGACCAACCCGTTCTAGCGGGTTCATCGCCTAGTATAATATAGAGATTAGAGATTTTAGGTTTCTAGCGGGTTGATGATGAACCGGTTGTAGCGGGTTCGGCTGTAGCGGGTTGACCAACCCGTTCTAGCGGGTTCATCGCCTAGTATAATACTAGAGATTTTAGGTTTCTCAAGCCGTTCTAGCGGGTTGACGATGAACCGGTTGTAGCGGATTCGGCTGTAGCGGGTTGACCAACCCGTTCTAGCGGGTTCATCGCCTAGTATAATATTAGAGATTTTAGGTTTTTCAAGTCGTTCTAGCGGGCTGATGATGAACCGGTTGTAGCGGGTTCGGCTGTAGCGGGTTGACCAACCCGTTCTAGCGGGTTCATCGCCTAGTATAATACTAGAGATTTTAGGTTTCTCAAGCCGTTCTAGCGGGTTGGAGATGAACCGGTTGTAACGGGTTCGGTTGTAGCGGGTTGACCAACCCGTTCTAGCGGGTTCATCGCCTAGTATAATATTAGAGATTTTAGGTTTCTCAAGCCGTTCTAGCGGGTTGATGATGAACCGGTTGTAGCGGATTCGGCTGTAGCGGGTTGACCAACCCGTTCTAGCGGGTTCATCGCCTAGTATAATATTAGAGATTTTAGGTTTCTCAAGCCGTTCTAGCGGGTTGATGATGAACCGGTTGTAGCGGATTCGGCTGTAGCGGGTTGACCAACCCGTTCTAGCGGGTTCATCGCCTAGTATAATACTAGAGATTTTAGGTTTTTCAAGTCGTTCTAGCGGGCTGATGATGAATTCGCTCTAACGGGTTACAATTTTTGCCATTTTTGAAGTGCTATAGCTAACAAATGGCATACAAAGAGACTCTCACCAAATTTTATGTGTTTGGTCAATATTTGTTTTTCTTGTAGTGAAAATATACAAGGCTCTCTCTCTATATTCGGAAGTTAGTACTGGAGATTTGAGCGGAGTCTTTGACGATCTTGGATTGAAACTTCCTAGCAGTGAATTCACTACAGATCTTGTGATGGAGCTTGATCCCGAAGGTTAGAGAATGTAGATATCACGTGACCACCAACCATCATCCTTTGCACACAAAGGAAATCACTAACAGGGTTTGAACATGGGTTAGAGAATGTATGTATCACGTGACCACGAACCATCATCCTTTGCACACAAAGAAAATCACTAACAGGGTTTCAACATGGGTTAGAGAATGTATATATCACGTGACCACCAACCATCATCCTTCGCACACAAAGGAAATCACTAACAGGGTTTGAACATGGGTTAGAGAATGTATATATCACGTGACCACCAACCATCATCCTTTGCACACAAAGGAAATCACTAAGGGGATGGAGGTTTGAACATGGGTTAGAGAATGTATATATCACGTGACCACCAACCGTCATCCTTTGCACACAAAGGAAATCACTAACAGGGTTTGAACATGGGTTAGAGAATATATATATCACGTGACCACAAACCATCATCCTTTGCACACAAAGGAAATCACTAACGGGATGGAGGTTTGAACATGGGTTAGAGAATGTATATATCACGTGACCACAAACCATCATCCTTTGCACACAAAGAAAATCACTAACGGGATGGAGGTTTGAACATGGGTTAGACAATGTATGTATCATGTGACCACCAACCATCATCCTTTGCACTCAAAGGAAATCACTAACAGGGTTTGAACATGGGTTACAGAATGTATATATGACGTGACCACCAACCATCATCCTTTGCACACAAAGAAATCACTAACAGGGTTTGAACATGGGTTACAGAATGTATATATCACGTGACCACCAACAATCATCCTTTGCACACAAAGGAAATCACTAACGGGATGGAGGTTTGAACATGGGTTAGAGAATGTATGTATCACGTGACCACCAGCCATCATCCTTTGCATACAAAGAAATCACTAACAGGGTTTGAACATGGGTTAGAGAATGTATATATCACGTGACCACCAACCATCATCCTTTGCACACAAAGGAAATCACTAACGGGATGGAGGTTTGAACAAGGGTTAGAGAATGTATATATCACGTGACCACCAACCATCATCCTTTGCACACAAAGGAAATCACTAACGGGATGGAGGTTTGAACAAGGGTTAGAGAATGTATATATCACGTGACCACCAACCATCATCCTTTGCACACAAAGGAAATCACTAACGGGATGGAGGTTTGAACATGGGTTAGAGAATGTATGTATCACGTGACCACCAACCATCATCCTTTGCACACAAAGGAAATCACTAAGGGGATGGAGGTTTGAACATGGGTTAGAGAATGTATATATCACGTGACCACCAACCGTCATCCTTTGCACACAAAGGAAATCACTAACAGGGTTTGAACATGGGTTAGAGAATGTATATATCACGTGACCACAAACCATCATCCTTTGCACACAAAGGAAATCACTAACGGGATGGAGGTTTGAACATGGGTTAGAGAATGTATATATCACGTGACCACAAACCATCATCCTTTGCACACAAAGAAAATCACTAACGGGATGGAGGTTTGAACATGGGTTAGACAATGTATGTATCATGTGACCACCAACCATCATCCTTTGCACTCAAAGGAAATCACTAACAGGGTTTGAACATGGGTTACAGAATGTATATATGACGTGACCACCAACCATCATCCTTTGCACACAAAGAAATCACTAACAGGGTTTGAACATGGGTTACAGAATGTATATATCACGTGACCACCAACAATCATCCTTTGCACACAAAGGAAATCACTAACGGGATGGAGGTTTGAACAAGGGTTAGAGAATGTATATATCACGTGACCACCAACCATCATCCTTTGCGCACAAAGGAAATCACTAACGGGATGGAGGTTTGAACAAGGGTTAGAGAATGTATATATCACGTGACCACCAACCATCATCCTTTGCACACAAAGAAAATCACTAACGGGATGGAGGTTTGAACATGGGTTAGAGAATGTATGTATCACGTGACCACCAGCCATCATCCTTTGCACACAAAGGAAATCACTAACGGGATGGAGGTTTGAACAAGGGTTAGAGAATGTATATATCACGTGACCACCAACCATCATCCTTTGCACACAAAGGAAATCACTAACGGGATGGAGGTTTGAACATGGGTTAGAGAATGTATGTATCACGTGACCACCAACCATCATCCTTTGCACACAAAGGAAATCACTAAGGGGATGGAGGTTTGAACATGGGTTAGAGAATGTATATATCACGTGACCACCAACCGTCATCCTTTGCACACAAAGGAAATCACTAACAGGGTTTGAACATGGGTTAGAGAATGTATATATCACGTGACCACAAACCATCATCCTTTGCACACAAAGGAAATCACTAACGGGATGGAGGTTTGAACATGGGTTAGAGAATGTATATATCACGTGACCACAAACCATCATCCTTTGCACACAAAGAAAATCACTAACGGGATGGAGGTTTGAACATGGGTTAGACAATGTATGTATCATGTGACCACCAACCATCATCCTTTGCACTCAAAGGAAATCACTAACAGGGTTTGAACATGGGTTACAGAATGTATATATGACGTGACCACCAACCATCATCCTTTGCACACAAAGAAATCACTAACAGGGTTTGAACATGGGTTACAGAATGTATATATCACGTGACCACCAACAATCATCCTTTGCACACAAAGGAAATCACTAACGGGATGGAGGTTTGAACAAGGGTTAGAGAATGTATATATCACGTGACCACCAACCATCATCCTTTGCGCACAAAGGAAATCACTAACGGGATGGAGGTTTGAACAAGGGTTAGAGAATGTATATATCACGTGACCACCAACCATCATCCTTTGCACACAAAGAAAATCACTAACGGGATGGAGGTTTGAACATGGGTTAGAGAATGTATGTATCACGTGACCACCAGCCATCATCCTTTGCATACAAAGAAATCACTAACAGGGTTTGAACATGGGTTAGAGAATGTATATATCACGTGACCACCAACCATCATCCTTTGCACACAAAGGAAATCACTAACGGGATGGAGGTTTGAACAAGGGTTAGAGAATGTATATATCACGTGACCACCAACCATCATCCTTTGCACACAAAGGAAATCACTAACGGGATGGAGGTTTGAACAAGGGTTAGAGAATGTATATATCACGTGACCACCAACCATCATCCTTTGCACACAAAGAAATCACTAACAGGGTTTGAACATGGGTTAGAGAATGTATATATCACGTGATCACCAACCATCATCTTTTGCACACAAAGGAAATCATTAACGAGATGGAGGTTTGAACATGGGTTAGAGAATGTATATATCATTTGACCACCAGCCATCATCCTTTGCACACAAAGGAAATCACTAACGGGATGGAGGTTTGAACATGGGTTCTCACAGCACAGTACAGCTTTAATAGGGGCTGATATTGACAGCTAGCGCTTAAAGTGCTTCTTATGACGCTTATTTTATTATCTTAAAAATCGATTACAGTTGAAGTGAGTAGTGGGATGGTTCATTATTTTGTGATTTGAGCTTCGCATTGGCGAGTTATAAAAGTTTGAAATAGTGATATGCTAATTTGGTGACGTCAAAGTAGGCATTTACCGTAACTTATTTATATTTTTTCAAGTAGCACTCTTTTCTGAAATGGAAAAAAAAGTTTAACATCATGTATATAAGTTGTAGAAATACTTTTTGCCTGATTAAAAATGTCAGTAATTTGCATAAGTGCGCTTTTGTATAATAAATGAATTACCATATCAACTTTTCAAACTTTTACAACTCGCAAATAAGCTGTTCAAACCACAAAATACTGAACCATCCCACTATTCACTTCATATGTAAACGATTTTTTAAATAAAAAAATAAGCATCATAGGCACTTTAACACATCTAGTCCACCGACCATTTTCTATATTCCTGCAGATACTGGTTTCTTCACCGTCCACTTTACTTTAACACATCTAGTCCACCGACCATTTTCTATATTCCTGCAGATACTGGTTTCTTCACCGTCCACTTTACTTTAACACATCTAGTCCACCGACCATTTTCTATATTCCTGCAGATACTGGTTTCTTCACCGTCCACTTTACTTTAACACATCTAGTCCACCGACCATTTTCTATATTCCTGCAGATACTGGTTTCTTCACCGTCCACTTTACTTTAACACATCTAGTCCACCGACCATTTTCTATATTCCTGCAGATACTGGTTTCTTCACCGTCCACTTTACTTTAACACATCTAGTCCACCGACCATTTTCTATATTCCCTGCAGATACTGGTTTCTTCACCGTCCACTTTACTTTAACACATCTAGTCCACCGACAATTTTCTATATTCCTGCAGATACTGGTTTCTTCACCGTCCACTTTACTTTAACACATCTAGTCCACCATTTTCTATATTCCTGCAGATACTGGTTTCTTCACCGTCCACTTTACTTTAACACATCTAGTCCACCGACCATTTTCTATATTCCTGCAGATACTGGTTTCTTCACCGTCCACTTTACTTTAACACATCTAGTCCACCGACCATTTTCTATATTCCTGCAGATACTGGTTTCTTCACCGTCCACTTTACTTTAACACATCTAGTCCACCGACAATTTTCTATATTTCTGCAGATACTGGTTTCTTCACCGTCCACTTTACTTTAACACATCTAGTCCACCGACCATTTTCTATATTCCTGCAGATACTGGTTTCTTCACCGTCCACTTTACTTTAACACATCTAGTCCACCGACCATTTTCTATATTCCTGCAGATACTGGTTTCTTCACCGTCCACTTTACTTTAACACATCTAGTCCGCCGACAATTTTCTATATTCCTGCAGATACTGGTTTCTTCACTGTCCACTTTACTTTAACACATCTAGTCCACCATTTTCTATATTCCTGCAGATACTGGTTTCTTCACCGTCCACTTTACTTTAACACATCTATTCCACCGACCATTTTCTATATTCCTGCAGATACTGGTTTCTTCACCGTCCACTTTACTTTAACACATCTAGTCCACCGACCATTTTCTATATTCCTGCAGATACTGGTTTCTTCACCGTCCACTTTACTTTAACACATCTAGTCCACCGACAATTTTCTATATTCCTGCAGATACTGGTTTCTTCACTGTTAAAGCGTTTCTCGCAAAGATGGGCAAGGCAATTAAAACAATAATGAAGTTCGATTCTTACGACGAAAATCACGATGGTTTTCTGGACGAACCCGAGCTGAATAAATTCAACGATGCTGAAAAAACAGATTCCAGTGTTCCTGAGATGATACGGTACTACGACAGCGACTTCGATGACAAACTGTCCCTTAAAGGTGTGTACCCTTCCCTGTGCCCTATCCCATGATGCTTTGCACGTGTACGACTGAATGTCCCAGGCAGCCCAAGTAGCATACTTGTGGCTTAATTTTATGTGTTTTTAAAAATGTCTCGAAATTACGTAAAAACATTGCCCAAAAAACTGACATTTAGATTTCAGATACACTTATTCTGTTGTCTTTTGACGTTACACTAAATGACTGATCATTGTTGTACCCAGTGCTCTCTCGTCTGAGTTTGCATAACTCCATTGACGAGAGGGCACTGGGAACGAGCATGCAATACTGACAAATTCTTGTTTTCATTGCAGAGTTCACAGAGTTCGTGTTGGAACTTTACGTGTATTACATGTAAAACCTACGTGTGTTTGTCAATCAGTTTGTGTTTAGATCACAGTTGGTTGTAATGACTCATTGGCAAGTCTAGTAGTTTACTCGTGTTAATAAATGTATTCCTATCTTACGAGTGTTCTCTTAAAGAAATAAAAACCTTTGGGAAACTATAGAAATAGATTATACTTGTGTAACGCGTAAACTGAAACTGAAACAAAGACTCATCCATTTCAAGACATTCAAGACACTTGACTATATTTCAGATTTACTGTATTTCACTCCCGTAGGGGGGGGGGGGGGGTAAATACAGTAAACTGTCTATGCTATACGGGTATGTACCGCGGGATAGGGTATGGATTTTGAGCTCCTTAGGTCTGGGATAGGATGTTTTGTTGGTCTGGGCTAGGGTGCCTTGTTGGTCTGGGATAGGGTGCCTTGTTGGTCTGGGATAGGGTGCCTTGTTGGTCTGGGATAGGGTGCCTTGTTGGTCTAGGCTAGGGTGCCTTGTTGGTCTGGGATATGGTGCCTTGTTGGTCTGGGATAGGTTGCCTTGTTGGTCTGGGATAGAGTGCCTTGTTGGTCTGGGCTAGGGTGCTTGTTGGTCTGGGATATGTTGCCTTGTTGGTTTGGGATAGGGTGCCTTGTTGGTCTTGTATAGGGTGTCTTGTTGGTGTGGGATAGGGTGCCTTGTTGGTCTGGGATAGGGTGCCTTGTGCTGGGATAGGGTGCCTTGCTGGTCTGGGAAGGATGCCTTGTTGGTCTTGTATAGGGTGTCTTGTTGGTGTGGGATAGGGTGCCTTGTTGGTCTGGGATAGGTGCCTTGTTGGTCTGGGATAGGGTGCCTTGTTGGTCTGGGATAGGGTGCCTTGTTGGTCTGGGATAGGATGCCTTGTTGGTCTGGGATAGGGTGCCTTGTTGGTCTGGGCTAGGGTGCCTTGTTGGTCTGGGATAGGGTGCCTTGTTGGTCTGGGATAGGTTGCCTTGTTGGTCTGGGATAGGGTGCCTTGTTGGTCTGGGCTAGGGTGCTTGTTGGTCTGGGATAAGGTGCCTTGTTGGTCTGGGATAGGGTGCCTTGTTGGTCTGGGATAGGGTGCCTTGTTGGTCTGGGATAGGTTGCCTTGTTGGTCTGGGATAGGGTGCCTTGTTGGTCTGGGATAGGGTGCCTTGTTGGTCTGGGATAGGGTGCCTTGTTGGTCTGGGATAGGGTGCCTTGTTGGTCTGGGATAGGTTGCCTTGTTGGTCTGGGATAGGGTGCCTTGTTGGTCTGGGCTAGGGTTGTTGGTCTGTTGGTCTGGGATAGGGTGTCTTGTTGGTCTTGTATAGGGTGTCTTGTTGGTGTGGGATAGGGTGTCTTGTTGGTCTGGGATAGGGTGCCTTGCTGGTCTGGGATAGGATGCCTTGTTGGTCTGGGATAGGATGCCTTGTTGGTCTTGTATAGGGTGTCTTGTTGGTGTGGGATAGGGTGCCTTGTTGGTCTGGGATAGGTTGCCTTGTTGGTCTGGGATAGGGTGCCTTGTTGGTCTGGGATAGGATGCCTTGTTGGTCTGGGATAGGGTGCCTTGTTGGTCTGGGCTAGGGTGCCTTGTTGGTCTGGGATAGGGTGCCTTGTTGGTCTGGGATAGGGTGCCTTGTTGGTCTGGGATAGGGTGCCTTGTTGGTCTGGGCTAGGGTGCTTGTTGGTCTGGGATAAGGTGCCTTGTTGGTCTGGGATAGGGTGCCTTGTTGGTCTGGGATAGGGTGCCTTGTTGGTCTGGGATAGGTGCCTTGTTGGTCTGGGATAGGGTGCCTTGTTGGTCTGGGATAGGGTGCCTTGTTGGTCTGGGATAGGGTGCCTTGTTGGTCTGGGATAGGGTGCCTTGTTGGTCTGGGATAGGGTGCCTTGTTGGTCTGGGATAGGTTGCCTGTTGGTCTGGGATAGGGTGCTTGTTGGTCTGGGCTAGGGTGCTTGTTGGTCTGGGATAGGGTGCCTTGTTGGTCTGGTATAGGGTGTCTTGTTGGTGTGGGATAGGGTGCCTTGTTGGTCTGGGATAGGGTGCCTTGCTGGTCTGGATAGGATGCCTTGTTGGTTGTATAGGGTGCCTTGTTGGTGTGGGATAGGGTGCCTTGTTGGTCTGGGATAGGGTGCCTTGTTGGTCTGGGATAGGGTGCCTTGTTGGTCTGGGATAGGGTGCCTTGTTGGTCTGGGATAGGATGCCTTGTTGGTCTGGGATAGGGTGCCTTGTTGGTCTGGGCTAGGGTGCCTTGTTGGTCTGGGATAGGGTGCCTTGTTGGTCTGGGATAGGTTGCCTTGTTGGTCTGGGATAGGGTGCCTTGTTGGTCTGGGCTAGGGTGCTTGTTGGTCTGGGATAAGGTGCCTTGTTGGTCTGGGATAGGGTGCCTTGTTGGTCTGGGATAGGGTGCCTTGTTGGTCTGGGATAGGTTGCCTTGTTGGTCTGGGATAGGGTGCCTTGTTGGTCTGGGATAGGGTGCCTTGTTGGTCTGGGATAAGGTGCCTTGTTGGTCTGGGATAGGGTGCCTTGTTGGTCTGGGATAGGGTGCCTTGTTGGTCTTGGATAGGTTGACTTGTTGGTCTGGGATAGGGTGCCTTGTTGGTCTGGGATAGGGTGCCTTGTTGGTCTGGGATAGGGTGCCTTGTTGGTCTGGGATAGGGTGCCTTGTTGGTCTGGGATAGGGTGCCTTGTTGGTCTTGGATAGGGTGCCTTGTTAGTCTGGGATAGGGTGCCTTGTTGGTTTGGGATAGGGTGCCTTGTTGGTCTGGGATAGGGTATCGTTTTGGCCCTTTAAGTTTGGGATAGGGTATTGTTTTCACAATTATAACGTAACTCGCCCAACTGGACCAGCGTTAGTTATCATAATCTGATGTTACAACATACAGTACACCAATTAAAATAGCCGCAGAAACAACGTTTTAATACTGACGGACAGTTTAATTATGTTTTAAGGTTAGGTCTGGAATAGGGCATATAATGTTGAGCTTAGGTCTGGGATAGGGTATGGAATTTTAGGTCTGGAATAGGGTATATAATGTTGAGCTTAGGTCTGGGATAGGGTATGGAATTTTAGGTCTGGAATAGGGTATATAATGTTGAGCTTAGGTCTGGGATAGGGTATGGAATTTTAGGTCTGGAATAGGGTTAGGGTTTTGAGGTGTCCGCGGCACACCCCTACCGGAAAATACCCAGAGTAACAATGCGAATTATTTTTAAGTCTCTTTTGGCTCGACAACCATGTCTACTCAGCTCTCAGTCCGTCGCCGAATGATTGGCGAGTTATTCAAAGTATTGACAGAAATGGAGAATTGTGTATAATAACACCTTCAAAGGATTTCATTTGTGTTGTTGTTATGGCAGTCCATATGTTTTCCAAGCTGTCCACGTATTCTTCGTCTGAAGTCTGATCGAGTGAAGTTTTAATTGAACAAAACGAGTTTCAGTTATAATTGGTATCCTTTGAGAGACAAAACAGCTTTGAAATATTTTTCTTCACAACACTAAACGAGCCAGCTTGTTGTCGCTGAAAAAGCCAATTGAATGCAGGGGGGACTCTACACGCGGCCTCTCATTCGACGCATCGTTTTTCTCACACGTGAAGAAACGATACGCGACATCTGATTGGCTAACAATAGTGAGCGAACGAAAATTTGCTACACGGAATTTTAGTGAGTAAATCTCAGTATGTATATATAATAAATATATATATGAATTATGTAAAATATAACTACTCATTTCGCGCCTAAATCTAGATGAGTTAGGGTTTATGGATGAACAATGAATCCATAATACCGTAATCCATGTGCTTTTATTTTCCATACAAACTGACTTTTTGATGGCTTATTTTTGGCGCGCTGATAAGCTTGTATTGAAAGGGCTTTCAATTCGGAATACAGTTTCGCGCCTAAACCTAGAACTGGTCAATACTTCAATAACACCATTAACATCGCGTACTCATATCAGTGGAGTTAAAGACCATCACAAAACTGTGTACTGTAGTGATACACTGTTATTGTAACGTTGTAAAGTAACTGTTAGACACAAACGCTTGGTATTCACTGTGCGTGTGAGTCATTTGCTCCTTCATATTGTATCGCGCGTGAGTGATTCCTCACATAAGCCTGCTTATAGCTAGAGCTAGGGTCTTCCTAATGCAACACAAAGAAATCACTATCGGGATGGAGGTTTGAAAACGTGATATTAATTAGCAGAATAGACACCTATCACAGCACAATATTTTCACCATTTTCTATATTCTTGCAGAAACTGGTTTCTTCAGCGTCCAAGTGTTTCTTGCACAGATGGGCAAGACAATTAAAACAATATTGAAGTTCGATTCTTTCGACGAAAATCACGATGGTTTTCTGGACGAATCCGAGCTGAATAAATTCAACGATTCTGAAAAAACAGATTTCAGTGTCCCTGATAAGTTAAAGTACTACGACAATGACTTCGATAAAAAACTGTCCCTTAAAGGTGTGTACCCTTCCCGGTGCCCTATCCCATGATGCTCTGCACGTGTACGACTGAATGTCCCAGGCAGCCCAAGTAGCATACTTGTGGCTTAAATTTGAGTGTTTTTAAAAATGTCTCAAAATGATGCCAAAAATGTTGCTCAATTAGTCTGCGAACAGTCGCTTCCTTTCCCTTCAAACTCAGTGAAGACGAGTTTTTAGAATCCCGTGGACGCGAGGAGAATGGGGCTGAGTCTGGAGGGAAAAGAGGGACTGTTCACAGTCTATGCTCAATAAACTGACACTAAATGTATACTCCGGAACGTCAACTGAGACCAATAATAGACCTCTTTAGCTTGTATGAAAATTGCCCATTTCAGATCATGTGATGTAAACATGATGATATTCTCTGGAGAATTGTTCCTTTATATTTCTGAAATTTATTCGTTTATATTGAAAGGACTAATTCTCCAGAGAATATTGCAGGCTGACCATTGTTGTATCCAGGACCCTTTCGTCTGGGTTTGCATGTCGACAACTCCAATGACGAGAGGGCTCTGGGTACAAGAATGCTATATAATACTGACAAATTCTTGTTTTCACAGGCCCTGCTGGATATTTAGTTAACTAATTAATTAACTGGCCATACCTGTTTTGAACAATTGAACGTGTTTGACGGCTTCGATTGTAAGTTGACAGTTAAGTTTTATTTGTCACTTAACAGTTACTTTTAAAGCCGTTTGTCAGTAGTCAGTTAACCTCATTCAGACCCTCTTGTGTTTAGATAACAAACTATAGAAATAGATAAATCCTGTGTAACACGTCAATTGAAACTGAAATAAAGACTCACAAGACACTTGACTGTATTTAATTTACTGTATTTCCCTCCCTACGGGGGATTATACTCCCCCGGGATTGAGGATTACTCCGGGGGAGGGGGAGCTGTACTCCGGGGGGGGGGGGGGGGGGGGGGGGGGGTACTTCTCTATATATGGTATACAGGTATGTGCCGCGCGATAGGGTGTGTTTTTTTGAGCTCCTTAGGTCTGGAATAGGGTATCGACTATATGACTAATAATAATAATAATAATAATATGTATTTATTTATATAGCGCTTTACAATGTATATACTACTCATATGCTGACGGTATACCAGACTCCTGATATGAAGAACTTAGAAGCTGAAGAAAACAACTCGAGCTTGATGAACGATAAAGAAATGCAATAACAGTCGCTATCATGGAAGCACACTAAGCGTAAATTCCTCCAATGATTTGTCTCTGCTCTTGTAGAGCTTTATTTATACTAAACTAATTATTGTACAGTCCGTTCTGTTCTTACCGTTCAGAACTATTTTCTGTATTTCTGCACTATTTTCAGAATTAGCTCCATAAAATCAAATGATGGACGAAAATCCTACTTGTCTAGGAATTCCAGCTGATCATCCCTTCCGCGCCGAGTGAATTTTGTTTTTCTATGTTGTGGTTTGAAATGTTTAGTGATTGTTTTGGTTTCTTCCCCACCCCCTGGGGGAAATTCAAACACCTCTCTTTTTCGATAACTTCCTCAAAGGAATTTACAAGGACAGCGCGCGTTTTTCGGTCAATGCTCCATAATAAACCAAAGACGTCAACAACAACTTAGTCGTTGGAGAAACAGGCCGCGTCACAACGAGGCTTCGATGGTAAGTTAGTCTGACTATCAGACAGCTTGGTGTCTACCGCTGATCACTTAGTGAGTAAAATAGACACATATAATATATGACAACGAGGCTTCGATGGTAAGTTAGTCTGACTATCAGACAGCTTGGTGTCTACCGCTGATCACTTAGTGAGTAAAATAGACACATATAATATATGACAACGAGGCTTCGATGGTAAGTTAGTCTGACTATCAGACAGCTTGGTGTCTACCGCTGATCACTTAGTGAGTAAAATAGACACATATAATATATGACAACGAGGCTTCGATGGTAAGTTAGTCTGACTATCAGACAGCTTGGTGTCTACCGCTGATCACTTAGTGAGTAAAATAGACACATATAATATATGACAACGAGGCTTCGATGGCAAGTTAGTCTGACTATCAGACAGCTTGGTGTCTACCGCACTATTGATTATTTATGTGTACTCTAGTGATCCCAGAGTTTAGCCTGATATAGATAGATCAACTCAGTTTTTGAAGTGCTAAGCTAATTGGGTCACTATATAAATATAAATATATAATAATTAAATATTATATTGAAATAGTTATAAATTTAAAATATATATAATATATATAATTATGTAAAATATAACTACTCATTTCGCGCCTAAATCTAGATGAGTTAGGGTTTATGGATGAACAATGAATCCATAATACCGAAATGCATGTGCTTTTAATTTCCATACAAACTGACTTTTTGATGGCTTATTTTTGGCGCGCCGATAAGCTTGTACTCATTCAATGGGCTTTCTATTCGGAATACATAAACCTAGAACTGCATGGTCAATACTTCAATAACACCATTAACATCGCGTACTCATATCAGTGGAGTTAAAGACCATCACAAAACTGTGTACTGTAGTGATACACTGTTATTGTAACATTGTAAAGTAACTGTTAGACACAAACGCTTGGTATTCACCGTGCGCGTGAGTCATTTACTCCTTTGTATCGCGCGTGAGTGATTCCTAATATAAGCCGGCTTATAGCTAGAGGGGCTTCCTAATGCAACGAGTTGTTTTTTGGGGGGCGCCTACTTTCGTCCTATCTACGTAATTCATTTGAAACTTTCTAGATTGACCATCTTCACTGAGCATGCTCATTCTAGTTATGTTATTTGGCGTGAAAATTGAAAACGTCACGTAGCAAATGACATCAGCTCATTAATTAGTGATTAGGATTACAATCACTTGTGAAGAGAATCATTCCAGGCAGAACCGACACAATAGAGGAAGTGACCAATGAGAGGGTGTGTAAGAAAGGTATTACGTTTTAGCCAATCAGAATCGGTTCTTAGATCATGCTAATTATGGGTGGATCAGAACATAGTTTAACAACGCCCCGACCAAGAGATGTGCTCATATGCGACTGCATTTCCAAGCTTGAAGATCCAACATGATGAAGCAGATAATTGCAGCTATTTTTCTCTTCGCCTTTATGGCCCAGATTGACGCCCGAGTCCCCAAGCGTGCAAGGGATGAAGTAAGTAACGACAATCGCCATTTATTTCCTCAAAATATTTAAGAGAAGATTTATATCAACATCACGTAATACCCGCCAAATGAGCCAAATCTATTCCTTAATAGTTCTCAATCTCGATTAATTTTGATTTTAGTTACACACAAACGTCATAACTAATTCAGTGGAGTAAATTATTATATATAAACAAACAAAAACACACAAACTTAGAAAAGCAAACTGAAATGTCGGGGGTCTGCATGCTTCGGCGGTATTCAATTTGAGGTATTTCAGGGGGGAAACATCAGCAATATAGATAGTACATATACAGATCTAGCCTGTGTGGACAGTTTTCGATTCCAATGATTCAGTTTCAATTATTCAGTAAACACTCTATTTTCATTTTTACCCGTCAAAATCCATCCGACAAACTGATAACTTGAACTCTTTGCTAAAAGCTGTTTTAGCCTTGAACAAAACGTATTCTCAGCCTGTTGTTCCTTAGAATCTTATGCTTAGAAATTAAACACTTTATGCCAAGTTCATTAAGTTTGTTATAAGGACGAAATGGCGCTGCAAGGAATTCCTCATTCGTTTGTAGAGACTTAGTTAAAAGTATGAGTTACGTTAAGGCAAATAGTTTGTGAAATGGTCTTCAGTATGTCATTAGTCTACAATGCTCTTAACTACAGCCGTAATTATCTTTGCTGGATTTCGATTCTGATCCCTCTTTCTTCATTACAAAAGAACCTTTCTTTAATGTTCTGAATTCCCACACGTGCACATGCAATTCATATCCAGCGAGGCGTGCTGTTGTAGCTTAGGCCCGGTTTACATCTACCAGAATGCTTTGCCCAGTCAATCAGTTACTGGTAAAAACACGCACGCTTTTTTTTTGGAAAGGAACAGTATATAATATTTGGTTGTACTCAAACTACGGCGAATTACTTGTTATTTTAAAGTCGTATGTCAGCTGTATTACTTGGTCCAGTACCATGGAGTACATTTCGTACTAACTGTGTGTCTGTCTTGCTTTAGGTGGTTCCCAAGATGACTGCCGACTGTAAGTACCGTCAATCAATTCTCGCCATATTTGATTTGATTTGCTTTGAAGTTCATTCGTCATATCATTCATTTGCTAGCGCGATTTTACTAAGCCAGTAATTTCATTATGTTCTTTGCTTACATTTGAAAATTACGTTCGCCTCTGAATAGTTTGGTTCAAAGGTTTTTATTCTACGCTATCAAATGACATACAGAGAGACTCTAACCAAATGTTATGTGTTTGGTCAATATTTGTTTTTCTTGTAGCGAAAATATACAAGGCTCTCAATACATATGCGAAAGTTAGTATTGGAGATTTAAGCAGAGTCTTTGACGATCTTGGATTGAAACTTTCTAGTGACTTAACTCCAATTCTTGAGGTGATGCTTGATCCCGAAGGTTAGAGAATGTATATATCACGTGACCACCAACCATCATCCTTTGCACACAAAGAAAATCACTAAGGGACCGGTCATTAAATATCGGGAGGAGGGGGCTGGAGGAGAAAGTGGGGGGGTCTTGGATTTTTTTTACTAATGTGAGGAGGGGTCCCAAAGAAAAAAATGATAAAAAGGGGGGGGGGGGGGGGGGGGGGGGGGGGGGGGTCTTCGAATTTTCTGAGAGCGTACAGACAGAAAAAGAGGGAGAAATGATTTGTCTAATAAATAATTAAAGCTGACAACAGCAAACAGTCAGTTAAATCTATAAAGAAATACAGTGAAGGTTCAATTTTTAACTGGTTCAAATGTTCACTGATAACAATTTCCTGATACATCCCTTTTTATAAATAGTCCAAGAAATACTAAAAGTCTCTCATTTTTGCTAGTATAGTTGTATCATTTACTGGCAATAATCAGAAGCCCATAAGTAGGAGCATCTATGCTACATGTTGAGTCATAGCGCATTCTTACAGACTTTCGTGAATTAAAGGATTGTCCGAATTGATTCAGCCATCGAAATTCTCAAGTGTTATCAGCATTGGTTTGCTGACTGTGTAGGAAGTAATTAGCGATACGCGTAAATCACAAATAACTCTTGGAGAACGCTGGAAATAGCATTTCCGAGCCTCTATATTTCAAAATTTTCTGGGGGAGCATGTCCCCATACCCCCCTACCGGCTCACGCCTACGACGCTCGCTATGCGTCTCCTCCACTGCTTGGCCTTTGCTACTGCCCTGGTTCACTTTTGTGGACCAGCAAAAAAAGGCTAGCTACGCTCCTGGCGTCAGCTCCTGGCGTCAGCTCCTGGCGTCAAACCGGGCCTGGACAATTATAATCAGTCGACTCTCTGATGGAGAATATATACCTTGAAAGAGCTTTATGATTATCCACCCCCCTTTGTAAAATCCTAGATCTGCCCATACTTGTATAATGTTATTTTCAGTATTTTTGTCCTTTTAAAAATTCACTACTATAGTTAAAAAATCGAATAACTAATTAACTCAATACACAGATTATAAATCCCTACACCAAGATATCATTCACATCCACAAAATATCTTTTTGACAGTTAGGATTTGTTTTCCTTGGGCGTAGGTCCTTGTGGTGGACCAAAAAACTCTTGCTTGAACCGATGGAAAAAGTACCAGTGTGCGACAATGGTGAAACCTATACACCGAATTCATAATGGCGTATTCAGTTTTAGTTTGGCAATATAATACGTTTCTGGTACAAATGATCACTGTCATCTAAAATAGTACCTTTAGGAATAAACACTTAATTTGCTGTAGACAAAATATCATCGGAGTTATGACAGATCATGAATAGAGAGTTTTGTATGTATTTTTCAAGTGAGTCCTCACCAGCGTTGTTTTGGTGCAATTTCACAATTTCAAATGTTGATATCTTCTCAAGGATTTATTATTTGGTTTCAAAACACACACATGGTATTTAGATGATCACATAAATATTCTATCAAATATTTACTTTTCCCAAAATGATATTATTATTATTATTATTATATTTTTTGGCTTTTATGCAAATTAGAAGCAGCCAATTATGAATTCAGTCTATAACAGATAGCTAGAACCTGATCTGAGTGTTTATCAAACAGAAGGGGGGGTCTTGAAATTTTTACCAATTTCAAAGGGGGGTTTTCAGATTTTTTTTGCATTTAAGAGGGGGGTCCGGAAACAAAAACCTAAAAAATGACTTTCTCCTCCAGCCCCCCTCCCAATATTTAATGACCGGTCCCTAACAGGGTTTGAACATGGGTTGGAGAATGTATATGTAACAGGGTAAACCCTTGGGAGTTCACATTGGGCGCCAAATGTAGCAAATGGGCTTTATTCGTATTAAATAAATCCTTGCAATACAGTTTACAGTGGGTTGACTTGCTTTACGTTCTATATTCCTACTTGTGGGGGCAGGAATCGCACAGTCACCACGAAGTAAGGACCTGAATCTCGTTCAAAGGAATCTGCACAACTCTCCCGTCCGTTCGTGCATGCTGTTTTTCTTATACCGACTCAGCCCTCCCGTGGGAATCACCCATCCCTGAACTCCCAAGGGTTTACCCTGTTACATATATATCACGTGACCACCAGCCATCATCCTTTGCACACAAAGGAAATCACTAACGGGGTTTGAACATGGGTTAGAGAATGTATATATCACGTGACCACCAGCCATCATCCTTTGCACACAAAGGAAATCACTAAGGGACCGGTCATTAAATATCAGGAGGGGGGGGGGGGGGGGGGGGGGGGGGGGGGGGGGGGGGGGGGGGGGGGGGGGCTGGAGGAGAAAGTCATTTTTTAGGTTTTTGTTTCCGGACCCCCCTCTTAAATGCAAAAAAATTCTGAAGACCCCCCTTTGAAATTGGAAACAATTTCAAGACCCCCCCTTCTGTGCCCATTCATTTGAAAAACACTCAGATCAGGTTCTAGCTATCTGTTATAGACCGAATTCATAATTGCCTGCTTCTAATTTCCATAAAAGCCAAAAAATATCATTTTGGGAAAAGTAAATATTTGATAGAATATTTATGTGATCATCTAAATACTATGTGTGTGTTTTGAAACCAAATAATAAATCCTTGAGAAGATATCAACATTTGAAATTGTGAAATTGCACCAAAACAACGCTGGTGAGGACTCTCCATTCATGATCTGTCATAACTCCGATGATATTTTGTCTACAGCAAAGTGTTTATTTCTATAGGTACTATTCTAGATGACAGTGATCATTTGTGCCAGAAACGTATCATATTTCCAAACTAAAAATACGCCATTATGAATTCGGTGTATAGGCATTGTTAAGGTTTCACCATTGTCGCACAGGTACATTTACTTTTTCCATCGGTTCAAGCAATAATTTTTTTGGTCCACCACAAGGACCTACGCCCATGGAAAACAAATCCTAACTGTCAAAAAGCTATTTTGTGGATGTGAATGATATCTTGGTGTAGGGATTTATAATCTGTGTTTTTAGTTAATTAGTTATTCGATTTTTTAATTAGTAGTGAATTTTTAAAAGGACAAAAATACTGAAAATAACATTATACAAGAGACCTAATGAATATGGGCGGATCCAGGATTTTTCAAAGGGGGGTGGATAATCATAAAGCTCTTTCAAGGTATATACACCTATTTCAAAAAAGGTTGTCGAAGACATCAGTCCATAGGCAATAGGTTATACGTCGTTGCAAGACCGAACTGCATTATGGTAACAGCTTGCATAGCCAAAACGGTATGAAAGGCTGTATGATATCGTACGTATTTCCATTTCAACAGACCAAGACATATTTTGCATCGAATTTTATGAAATATTTCTGGCATAAATGCCATTCAAGCTGTTACCATAATGCAGTTCGGTCTTGGAACGACGTATAACCTATCGTCTATGGACTGATGTCCTCGACAACCTTTTTTGAAATAGGTGTATTCTCCATATATCAGAGTCGACTGATTATAATTGTCCAGGCCATGTGTTGGTTGACGCCAGGAGCGTAGCTATAGCCTTTTTTAGCTGGTCCACAAAAGTGAACCAGGGCGTAGCAAAGGCCAAGGAGTGGGGGAGATGCGTAGCGAGCGCCGTAGGCGTGAGCCGGTAGGGGGTATGGGGGCATGCCCCCCCAGAAAATTCTGAAATCTAGAGGCTCGGAAATGCTATTTCCAGCGTTCTTCAACAGTTATTTGTGATTTACGCGTATCGCTAATTACTTCCTACACTGTCTCAGCAAACCAATGCTGATAACACTTGAGAATTTCGATGGCTGAATCGATTCGGACAATCCTTTAATTCACGAAAGTCCGTAAGAACGCGTTACGAATCGTGCTCTGCTCTGACCAAGGCTGACAGTTTACAACCGGTTTCTCCTAAACCATGTAATAACGCGAAACATGAAAGGGAGTGTTAGAACACTTACAATACTTCTAATTCACATTTTCTATCAGTTAAACCTCTAGAGGGGGGTGGCTAGCCACCCAATCCACCCCCTCTGTATCCGTCCCTGAATGACCTCATATCAGTTCTCTTGCATTATATTGTTGCAGGAGCCCATAAGTAGGAGCATCCATGTAGCATTAAATTCTGTCACAGCGTTTGAACAAGTTTGGCTATTTCAGTTAGAACACGTAATTGACCAATCACTGTTGCTGCAAATTAATGAGTTGTGGCAAATTAATAAAACGAGTTGCTGTAAAAAAAACGAGTTGCTGCAAATAAAACGAGTTGCTGCAAATAAAAAGAGTTCCAGCAAATAAAACGAGTTGCTGCAAATAAAACGAGTTGCAACAAATAAAACGAGTTGCTGCAAATAAAACGAGTTGCAACAAATAAAACGAGTTGCTGCAAATAAAACGAGTTGCAACAAATAAAACGAGTTGCTGCAAATAAAACGAGTTACTGCAAATAAAACCGGAAGTGCACAGTGATTGGTCACTATGATTTCGAGAAATAGCAAAAGTGACATAGACCCAATATGTAGCATGGATGCTCCTACTTATGGGCTTCTGATTATTGCCAGTAAATGATACAACTATACTAGCAAAAATGAGAGACTTTTAGTATTTCTTGGACTATTTATAAAAAGGGATGTATCAGGAAATTGTTATTAGTGAGTGAAACATTTGAACCAGTTAAAAATTGAACCTTCACTGAAATTCTTTATAGATTTACTGACTGTTTGCTGCTTTAATTATTTATTAGACAAATTATTTCTACCTCTTTTTCTGCCGTCTGTACGCTCTCAGAAAATTCGAAGACCCCCCCCCCCCTTTTATCAATTTTTTCTTTGGGACCCCCCCCTCACATTAGTAAAAAAAATCCAAGACCCCACCACTTTCTCCTCCAGCCCCCCCTCCCGATATTTAATGCCCGGTCCCTAACGGGGTTTGAACATGCATATGGGTTAGAGAATGTATATCACGTGACCACCAGCCATCATCCTTTGCACACAAAGGAAATCACTAACGGGGTTTGAACATGGGTTAGAGAATGTATATATCACGTGACCACCAACCATAATCCTTTGCACACAAAGGAAATCACTAACGGGGTTTGAACATGGGTTAGAAAATGTATATATCACGTGACCACCAGCCATCATCCTTTGCACACAAAGGAAATCACTAACGGGGTTTGAACATGGGTTGGAGAATGTATATATCACGTGACCACCAACCATAATCCTTTGCACACAAAGGAAATCACTAACGGGATGGAGGTTTGAAAGTCGCCATCTTAATTAGCAAACTAGACAGCCAGGTGGCGGCTAAATGGGATGCCTCAAAAGGACCTTCGAGTGTCAAACAATAGAGAGAATCTATTGTGTTACTGCATCGTTCTATTGTTTTATATTAATGAGGTCCTTTTGAGGCATCCCTTTTAGCCTCCACCAGACAGCCAGCACAGCTTTTACATCATTTTCTATATTTCTGCAGACACTGGTTTCTTCACTCTTAAAACGTTTCTCGCAAAGATGGGCGAGACATTTAAAGGAATATTGAAATTCGATTCTTACGACGAAAATCACGATGGTTTTCTGGACGAACGCGAGGTGAATAAATACAACGATGCTGAAAACACAATTTCCAGTGTCCCTGAGATGATACGGTACTACGACAGCGACTCCGATGACAAACTGTCCCTTAAAGGTGTGTACCCTTCCCTGTGCACTATCCCATGATGCTCTGCACGTGTATGACTGACTGTCCCAGGCAGCCCAAGTAGTATACGTGTGGCTTAATTTTATGTGTTTTTAAAAATGTCTCGTAATTAATTACGTAAAAACATTGTCCAAAAAACTGACATTTAGATTTCAGATACACTTATTCTGTTGTCTTTTGACGTTACAGTAAATGACTCCGGAACGTCTTCTGATCATTGTTGTACCCAGTGCTCTCTCGTCGACAACTCCATTGACAACTCCATTGACGAGAGGGCACTGGGAACGAGCATGCAATACTGACAAATTCTTGTTTTCATTGCAGAGTTCTCAGAGTTCATGTTGGAATTTTACGTGTATTACATGTACTGAAACCTACGTGTGTTTGTCAATCAGTTTGTGTTTAGAGTCACAGTTGGTTGTAATGACTCATTGGCAAGTCTAGTAGTTTACTCGTGTTAATAAATGTATTCCTATCGTACGAGTGTTCTCTTAAAGAAATAAAAACCTTTGGGAAACTATAGAAATAGATTATACTTGTGTAACGCGAAAACTGAAACTGAAATAAAGACTCATTCATTTCAAGACATTCAAGACACTTGACTATATTTCAGATTACCTGTATTTCCCTTCATGGGGGGGGGGGGCATCGCGTGGGACAGGGTGCTTTGTTGGTCTGAGATAGGGTGGGATAGGGTGCCTTGTTGGTCTGGGATAGGGTGCCTTGTTGGTCTGGGATAGGGTGCCTTGTTGGTCTATGATAGGGTGCCTTGTTGTTCTGGGATAGGGTGCCATGTTGGTCTGGGATAGGGTTCCTTGTTGGTCTGGGATAGGGTGCCTTGTTGGTCTGGGATAGGGTGCCTTGTTGGTGTGGGATAGGGTGCCTTGTTGGTCTGGGATAGGGTGCCTTGTTGGTCTGGGATAGGGTACCATGTTGGTCTGGGATAGGGTGCCTTGTTGGTCTGGGATAGGGTGACTTGTTGGTCTGGGATAGGGTGCCTTGTTGGTCTGGGATAGGGTGCCTTGTTGGTCTGGGATAGGGTGCCTTGTTGGTCTGGGATAGGGTGCCATGTTGGTCTGGGATAGGGTGCCTTGTTTGTCTGGGATAGGGTACCTTGTTGGTCTGGGATAGGGTGCCTTGTTGGTCTAGGATAGGGTGCCTTGTTGGTCTGTGATAGGGTACCTTATTGGTCTGTGATAGGGTGCCTTGTTGGTCTGGGATAGGGTGCCATGTTGGTCTGGGATAGGGTGCCTTGTTGGTCTGGGATAGGGTGCCTTGTTGGTCTGGGATAGGGTGCCTTGTTGGTCTGGGATAGGATGCCTTGTTGGTCTGGGATAGGGTGCCTTGTTGGTCTGGGATAGGGTGCCTTGTTGGTCTGGGATAGGGTGACTTGTTGGTCTGGGATAAGGTACCTTGTTGGTCTGGGATAGGGCGCCTTGTTTGGTCTGGGATAGGGTTCCTTGTTGGTCTGGGATAGGGTGCCTTGTTGGTCTGGGATAGGGTGCTTGTTGTTCTGGGATAGGGTGCCTTGTTGGTCTGGGATAGGGTGTCATTTTGGTCTGGGATATGGTGCCTTGTTGGTCTGGGATAGGGTGCCTTGTTGGTCTGGGATAGGGTGCCTTGTTGGTCTGGGATAGGGTGCCATGTTGGTCTGGGATAGGGCCTGTTGGTCCTAGGGTGTTGGTCTGGGATAGGGTGCCTTGTTGGTCTGGGATAGGGTGCCTTGTTGGTCTGGGATAGGGTGCCTTGTTGGTCTGGGATAGGGTGCCTTGTTGGTCTGGGATAGGGTGCCTTGTTGGTCTGGGATAGGGTACCTTATTGGTCTGTGATAGGGTGCCTTGTTGGTCTGGGATAGGGTGCCATGTTGGTCTGGGATAGGGTGCCTTGTTGGTCTGGGATAGGGTGCCTTGTTGGTCTGGGATAGGGTGCCTTGTTGGTCTGGGATAGGGTGCCTTGTTGGTCTGGGATAGGGTACCTTGTTGGTCTGGGATAGGGTGCCTTGTTGGTCTGGGATAGGGTGCCTTGTTGGTCTGGGATAGGGTGCCTTGTTGGTCTGGGATAGGGTGCCTTGTTGGTCTGGGATAGGGTGCCTTGTTGGTCTGGGATAGGGTGCCTTGTTGGTCTGGATAGGGTGCCTTGTTGGTCTGGGATAGGGTGCCATGTTGGTCTGGGATAGGGTGCCTTGTTGGTCTGGGATAGGGTGCCTTGTTGGTCTGGGATAGGGTGCCTTGTTGGTCTGGGATAGGGTGCCTTGTTGGTCTGGGATAGGGTGCCTTGTTGGTCTGGGATAGGGTGCCTTGTTGGTCTGGGATAGGGTCCTGTTGGATAGGGGTACCTTGTTGGTCTGGGATAGGGTGCCTTGTTGGTCTGGGATAGGGTGCCTTGTTGGTCTGGGATAGGGTACCTGTTGGTCTGGGATAGGGTGCCATGTTGGTCTGGGATATGGTGCCTTGTTGGTCTGGGATAGGGTTCCTTGTTGGTCTGGGATAGGGTGCCATGTTGGTCTGGGATAGGGTGCCTTGTTTGTCTGGGATAGGGTACCTTGTTGGTCTGGGATAGGGTGCCTTGTTGGTCTGGGATAGGGTGCCTTTTTGGTCTGTGATAGGGTACCTTATTGGTCTGTGATAGGGTGCCTTGTTGGTCTGGGATAGGGTGCCATGTTGGTCTGGGATAGGGTGCCTTGTTGGTCTGGAATAGGGTGCCTTGTTGGTCTGGGATAGGGTGCCTTGTTGGTCTGGGATAGGGTGCCTTTTTGGTCTGTGATAGGGTACCTTATTGGTCTGTGATAGGGTGCCTTGTTGGTCTGGGATAGGGTGCCATGTTGGTCTGGGATAGGGTGCCTTGTTGGTCTGGAATAGGGTTAGGGTTTTGAGGTGTCCGCGGCACACCCCTACCGGAAAATACCCAGTGGAACAATGCGAATTATTTTTAGGTCTCTTTTGGCTTGACAACCATGTCTACTCAGCTCTCAGTCCGTCGCCGAATGATTGGCGAGTTATTCAAAGTATTGACAGAAATGGAGAATTGTGTATAATAACACCTTCAAAGGATTTCATTTGTGTTGTTGTTATGGCAGTCCATATGTTTTCCAAGCTGTCCACGTATTCTTCGTCTGAAGTCTGAGTGAAGTTTTAAATGAACAAAACGAGTTTCAGTCATAATTGTTATCCTTTGAGAGATCAGCAAAAAAGCTTTGAATTATTTTTCTTCACAACGCTAAACAAGCCAGCTTCTTTCGCTGAAAAAGCCAATGCCAGAGGAAAACTACACGCGGCCTCTGATTGGACGTGTCGTATTTCTCACACGTGAAGAAACGATACGCGACATCTGATTGGCCTACAATAGTGAGCGAACGAAAATTTGCTACACGGAATATTAGTGAGTGAATCTCAGTATGTCATGATATAATAAATATATATATAATTTTGAGCAGAAAATTAATGATTACTAGATTTCTAGATTTATTCAGTCTCGACGTTTCGATGCTTTCAAGCATCATTCTCAAGAGAGTCAGTATAAGCAATAGACTAGCGGTTACATATTGCAAGTGAAATGCTGCGAGGTCGCTAAGCAAAAGGCATTCAAAGTCTAGTGTTATACACCATACGACAACAACAAAGTACGGCCAGCAACCCGACGAGTAAAATGTGTTTGGACTTCCTGTGTTTCAAAGTGATCTTCTGATAAAATTCGAGATATCTTCTTTTACCGGCATCACGTTTCATCAAACGCCAGTCTTTAATAATATTAGAAGATTCATGCCTATAGTAAAGGATTTTAGCCTGATGCGAGGTTTAATTATTTATATAAAGTATTTGCCGTCACCCCATGTAACAGTTTTACTGATGGCTTCGACCCCGATGACCTTCGATAAATTACTGTATAAAACGAGTTGAATTATTTGTAACTGTGATCATTCATTGCCGGAACATTTCAGGCAAATAATAATGACACGAGAAACATATATACATCTAAATTTATTTGATATATTTATTAATTATTAACTTTGTAAACATCATCTCTTTTGATTTTTTTTATCTGACGCTTGAAGTTCATTGGTGTCTGCAGTGTGAAACTCAACTGCTACAACTTCAAATACCATACGGGCATAGTATTCAACTCATAGAGAAAACATAAATATATCAGGAAATTTCAAAACGACAGCAGTGCCATTTGAATCAGGCATACCAAAACAGTTACGTGCATGAGAATCAAATGCATAAATACAATCTATATTCTTCATTAAGGTATCAGGGTACCCCTACCGACCGGTATGCATTCAAGTCGCTTTAACACAGAATCCGTCCATTAAAACCCCAATAAAGTATACATTTTCTGAAAGCTAAATAAATGGAGATTCCAACTAATGGTCTATTAACAAAAAGTACATACGCGTTTTAAATATAAGTCGAGATCAACGAATTTTCATATAGCGTTGTACGGCGCCCAGACAACCGCATTTTATCGGAAATTCAAGATCATTATCTTTATGCACTCTAGAGATATCAATTATCAAAACCGTGTCTCCTCCGTTTATCGATACGTTTCCCCGTACGCGTTGCTTTTTTATCTGCCGCGAAACTTTCGGTACGCTAAAAATACATTGTTTTTTACTAATCAGTTAAGAGTGAATGTCACCAAAAACCGAGGAAAATCCAAATTTTGTGGCAAAGACTGAAAAATCGATTACGCTCATATTACAAAGTTAGATAGGCTAGTGTGTTACTAGAATCGCTGTGTAGTTAGTTTAATGAAATAGCGTTGTGTTTTCGAGAAAAACGCAAAACTCTGATTCCCGTCGAAAATCGCCTGTGAAGACAACAAATTGTGACTTGAGTTTAATCGTCTCGCATCACAACATGGGCCACGCAATCGCTCTAAAAATACCACCACGTGTTATACGATCTCTAAGCTTACTGACTGTGTGATTAGCTGGATAATTGCTCAATATTTTGCGTGACAGGAAAAATATTTTGTAGACCTACATTTACGTTGACCGAAAGTATGCTCCAATAAAAAAAAATGTTTCACCATGTGGTAGTGCTCGAAATTGTTTGAGCAACAAATGAATGCAAACTGGAATGTTATCCTCTCAAATGCTGGAGAGATCTACCTGGGCAAATGAATTAGCGTAATGCATGGATCAATTGGAAATAATTATTGACCATAACAGTAGAGATAAGTGACCGCGTAAGCCTGGGTACGAAGAAGCGAGAAATAATAAAAGTCCACCGTGGACTTTTATTATTATCGATGTTTTCAATCCGTTTCCATCGACCTTAATCATGTTTGTTCAAGCGTCTAAAGGATCACTAGTAATAATTCAAAGCATGTTCTTCATATTCAACAATTCCTAGTGGGGAATATTTCATCTTAGAACTGACTTTGAAGCCGTTGAAAAAAGTGTCGAACAGCCGTTGAGAGGCAGGACGCCATCATCCTCGAGTGAAGAACACCGAATTGTAAACCGGCAATTCTGGTCGATTGCGAAGGAATCTTGATCATCAATCGTAGGTGCAGTACTGTTCATGACTTTTGAAGAAAAAAACCCACGTATAGAACGACTTGTAAACCGGTGAGCTTCCCACCATCTACTTATGTGTTGGGCTTCCTGTGTCTTATTTGATCGACCGTTGGAAAATGATATCGCCGTGAATTCACATCTAGAATTCAATCCTTTTGATATATTGAAGTTCTAAAATTGCTTTCTAAATAAAGATTAGTATCTACATGAGTCTTGTAGGTCATTTATTTAGCGATTAGAACGGTTTTAGGGGAGTTTTGTAACACGCTACCGGGCAAGGTAGGCTTCTCAACCGAGTGTTGTTGTTTTGATTTTAATGCGCATGCGTGAGGCTTGACACTGCCCCTTTAAACACTGCCTTTTTACTCGGCGGGCTGCCTGTGGCAGACGCCGAGTTTCTTTTTCTTCGTCGGTCACAAATTGGCAAGTCGTCATGACAACGCAACAAAGCCAATAAGCCGACCCGCACTGCGAATCGTAACGAGACGTTGTCTAGACATCACTACACAACAACATAACACCCGCCGAGAAAACGCTCTCAGAGAGTCTTGTTTTTCAAAGAAAGCCTTTAACTTTGCAAGACCTTGTTTTTCAAGCCAATCGGCGACAAAAGTAGTCTCTTTATTGGCGAAATCCATTATTTTGAATTCCTCCATTGATTTTACGCTCGGTCAAGTTATCCCCGCCCCCCACCCCCGGGGCAACACGTTGTTGTACAAAATCCCCGCCCCTGGATCACAGGTCCTTACAAATCCCTGGGGTATGCCCGGGGGGGGGGGGGGGGGGGGGGGGATGGTAACAGCTGGAATTGATCCATGCATAACGGGAGAGTGTTTTGAAATCAGTTGAAAATTAGCATTTTCTGACCTTTGAGGTCATCACTCACGCTTCGCTCTTGTGATTCTTCCGTACTTTGACCACTTTGACCGTTTCAAATAGTTTGTATTAGCTATGAAATTGTATTTTAAAAGTCTTCACTAAGGTTGAAGGAAATTCTTACCTCATTTGAAGCGAAAACCTGATCGAGAGTCGGAAATGCAATATATGGCCATCTTACAATCACAAGTATATAACTGTCAACACAGGAATTCCTCCATAACTCATGAGATTTTCCACTCATTGAAGACATCAAGGGCATAATAAGTCTCCTTGGTTAATATCAATACCGGTTGTAGAATTTTAAGACTGATTTGAGCTCAGAAGACGCCATATTAAAGAGTGTTGAAATATGTCTCGGCTGAAATCGAAGGCACTTATGCTAATTATTGCCTGTCAATCATTTCGTTGTACGACGTTTCTATTTTTGAACCATCAAGCAATTCTCAGCTTTTGATATATTTTTTGATATATTTTTTGATATATAATATATATGTTACCCTGGTTTCGGAGGCGCTTTCTATATATTATCGGCTCCCCGCGTAATAATATATATAAAGCACCTCTGGAACCATGGTACTGTTAGCCGGTATACTGACAATTTGTAAAGAAACCCGGTGGGGGACTCGGTGGGAGGGGCCGGGGGAATCGAGGGGAGGGGACTCCCATGTGAAAGGGGCAGGGATGATCGTCGTCTCTTTTTGGGCCGGTGTAAATTACGGTTTTGGTAGCACTTAGGGGTGTTTACGACGGAACAACAATATTTCAAGCCATCAATGTATCGTTTAGGGTTGCACGCAAAAAATTATAAAAAGACCGTCATACTGTACTGGCGGCTAAAGCTCTTATTTCTCTGCCTGCTTTATAATGATATCGCTTAGGGGTCAAATACAGCTTAAGCTACGCCCAGTTTAATTCAAATTTTCCGACGATCGTCCCAGCTCCTTTCACATGGAAGTCCCCCCAAGTCCCCCCCCCCATGGATGGATGAATAGATTTAAAAATCTATTAACTCTATCGCTGGTGGAGTTTGTGGTTTTGATAGTAAAGACTGAAAGCAAGTAAGCTACTTGTAGCCTCTTCTTACGGCGTTTTATCCGCGGATATTGGTTCCGAGGATATTGGGTTACCTGTGGTGGATTAACCCCCACCACAGGTAACCCAATATCCTCGGAACCCAATATCCTCGGATAAAACGCCGTAAGAAGAGGCTACAAGTAGCTTAGAAAGCAAGTCGCAAATAATTTCATGCAGTAAAAATATTGTAAACCAACTGCAATAGTTTCTTTCACGGGTGCTGAAGATGAGGTTGATATCATATTTTGCCGTGCGAAACTTTTCGCGAAACGTGATAATTTGGGTGTGATATGACATAACGACGATATGTCATCACAAGCGACACGTCCTCACTCTATGCACAAAAGTTGTCAAGATCCAAGTGCCACGCCCTATCTCTAACAAGAACAGTAACAAGATAAAAGTACCACGCCCTATCTCTAACAAGAACAGATTTCAAGATATAAGCAACACGTCCCCTAGTATGAAAAAAGTGTCCACGTTACAAGTGCCGCGCCCTATATCTCTAGCAAGAATATTATCAAGATAGAGGAACATGTCCTCCTCTCTCTATGAAAAAAAGTGGTCACGATTCAAGTGCCACGCCCTATCTCTAACAAGAACAGTTATCAAGATATAAGCAACACGTCATCTCTCTATGAACAAAAGTGGTCACGATCCCAGTGCCACGTTCTATCACTAACAAGAACAGTTTACAAGATACCAGTGCTGCGCTCTATCTAAGAACAGCTTTCAAGATATAGTAACACGTATTCTCTATTTCAAGAAATAAAAGTTATGAAGCCAGTACAAGGCCGTGTCTTATCTGTCAGTATACTGACAGCAGCGTAAATACCACGTCGTTTCTTCTCATGAACTCTATGCACCGGCAAAATTCAAGTGTAAACTACCTTCCCCTTATGGGAGCCCAATTGCTGAGAAATGCTTGATACTGGCAATTCGTAATGAATATTTCTATACAATAATTAGCCAGCACATGGCCTATTTTTTTTTAATCGTGCAACCCTAAATGATACATTGATGGCTAAAAATATTGTCGTTCCATCGTGACCAAGTGATACCAACATCCATAATTTATACCCCTAAAAGAGACGACGATCATCTCCGCCCCTTTCACATGGCAAGTCTCCGAGTCAATCCCCCCTCCCTCGAGTCGTCCATCATTATTACAAACTGTAGCTGTAGTATACATTAACAGCCCCTTGGATCCAGAGGCGCTAAGTCGATAATATATGTAAAGCACCTCTGGAACCAGGGTAATACTAAGGAGTATATCAAAAACTGCATGAGATTTGCTTGATGAATTTAAAAATAGAAACGTCGTACAACGACATGATTGACAGGCAATAATTAGCATAAGTGCCTTCGATTTCAGCCGAGACATATTTCAACACTCTTTCATTAATATGGCGTCTTCTGAGCTCAAATCAGTCTTAAAATTCTACAACCGGTATTGATATTAACCAAGGAGACTTATTATGCCCTTGATGTCTTCAATGAGTGGAAAACTCATGAGTTATGGAGGAATTCCTGTGTTGACAGTTATATACTTGTGATTGTAAGATGGCCATATATTGCATTTCCGACTCTCGATCAGGTTTTCGCTTCAAATGAGGTAAGAATTTCCTTCAACCTTAGTGAAGACTTTTAAAATACAATTTCATAGCTAATACAAACTATTTGAAACGGTCAAAGTGGTCAAAGTACGGAAGAATCACAAGAGCGAAGCGTGAGTGATGACCTCAAAGGTTAAAGAATGCTAATTTTCAACTGATTTCAAAACACTCTCCCGTTTATAATACGCTAATTCATTTGCCCAGGTAGATCTCTCCAGCATTTGAGAGGATAACATTCCAGTTTGCATTCATTTGTTGCTCAAACAATTTCGAGCACTACCACATGGTGAAAAATTTTTTTTTATTGGAGCATACTTTCGGTCAACGTAAATGTAGGTTTACAAAATATTTTTCCTGTCACGCAAAATATTGAGCAATTATCCAGCTAATCACACAGTCAGTAAGCTTAGAGATCGTATAACACGTGGTGGTATTTTTAGAGCGATTGCGTGGCTCATGTTGTGATGCGAGACGATTAAACTCAAGTCACAATTTGTTGTCTTCACAGGCGATTTTCGACGGGAATCAGAGTTTTGCGTTTTTCTCGAAAACACAACGCTATTTCATTAACTAACTACACAGCGATTCTAGTAACACCCTAGCCTATCTAACTTTGTAATATGAGCGAAATCGATTTTTCGACTTTTGCCGCGATATTCTAAATTTTTCCTGACTTCCGTTCTTAATAACTCATGAAATCACTAAAATATCAAAAATCGGAGACACGATTTTGAAGAATGATAATCAGAGATGAAGTCCTAAAATTCTCAGCTGAATCGAATAAAACCCGTTTGTTTAGGAGCTCAAAATAACACTCGTATTTTCGTTAATTTGCTCTATGAGAAAAAGCCCAAACTGTTTTTCAAGTCAAGTGGCGGCTTTGTTTGCACAAGCGACTATAATCCACCACAAATATGTGATCCAATACCTGATGACATATGAATGGCATTCAAAACAAGATCGCCTTACAGAGTGCGTTCACACTACAGCGAAAGTTAGCTAGCTAAGCTCATGTACGCGTTTGTTCATCTATCATCGTGTTTGAAGATTTAGCTAGTTAACCTTTTATGCATGTTCACATTGTTAATTTTCAAGCTAGTTACTACTCAATAATAGTAATCCAATATCTGTTATTTGAAATTTTGGCGGTTATAAACAACTAACTTTTCTGATTTCTTGATTGATCCAAGTAAACGAGGAGTGAATAATAGATATAAGTAACGAATCTAAAACAATGAAGAGAGAAGAAACAAAGTTTGGGCTGTCTTCGAACACGAATAAAACCCAACTGAAATGTGAACCTGCGGCTCAGGACGCGCGATTGACATTTAGGAAAAATAAATCTGTCAAAACCAACACCATTAGCGAGTTTCCAGAGTTTAAACCATGTCCCGACATGGTTTGAAATTTGCCTGTTTCCGGTCAATATTTCCAATGTGAACGGAGATAATGAGCTATGCTTTAGCTAGCTAGAAAAACGCGTTCACACTGGGGTTTTCGACTTAGCTAGCTAAACCGGTCTTTAGCTAGCTAGAAAGTCCTAATGTGAACGCGCTCACAGTAACTAACACAACATGGCAGGAAAACAAAGTTACTGCTGGCGGGAAATACGAGCATTTTGACCGTGAGTGGTTTGACATCGTTATTCAAGTATATTTTGAGTGAGCAGTTACGATTTTTGGATACTTTCTTCGCATCTTAATCTTTGGAAAGTCTGTTGCGTGAGTGTTGTTGACAGCTTGCTTGTCAACATCTTTTTGCATCAAATGAAATCCAAAATTCGTTTTTTGATTCTAACTTTTTAGGGAAAAAATATTTTTAGATTCTGATTGTTGGAAATGATAGATAATATTCAATTAGATTTGATTGTCAAAAAAAATCGAAACCGGTCTTTTGATAGGTTTTTGGGGTACCCTGATACCTTAAAGCCATAATATAGCCATCTATAATATTAAAATATAATTTGAGTTTTGATTTGATGTTTGATTTGCCGATTTGTTTCCCTCGAACAACGGATCGATTGCCAGTAGTTGCGACGTTGGCGACGACTACATGTATAAACAAGCTCGATCTGGTAGATAGATGAGCGATATCGTCTCTGTATCTGCGATGGTTTGTCTTTCAACTGTTCAAGGGCAGTCAAATATATGTCGTGTTCAGTCTAATCGACTGTACATGCATTTCATAGTCAAACTGGACATGACTGTGCACATCAGCAGGGCTGAAAATTACTCTAAATCGTTCGTGACCTTGATGAATGCTTCCAGCAACGAATAAAGATGTAATGTTTTATTTCCCATATTTCAATATTTACAATTTTCAAAACTGTAGATTAATAAAGATGCGCTTTGCATGGTAAATTTGCGAAAAAAAAGAACATTTACCTGGTTATTACGCTTGATAAACACCGATCAAAACTGATACCGTATAAACAACGAACTCGACGAAGAATAATAACCGCTGGTCATACGTACAGCAGAAATCATCGCCAGCCAGCCAGCCAGCCAGCCAGCCAGCCAGCCAGCCCGCAAGCCGGCTAGATTCGCAAGAGTATATAGTGCCCGGGAAAACGCATCCACGTGTACACAGGGACTCCGTCAAGATTAGTTTCGCTGCTCGCTACGCTCGCAGCAATTATATTTAAGTACACTTTGCACTTTGGAAAAGCTCTACAAACACTTTTTAAAGATCATAAAGATCATAAAGAGATGCAAAGAATAACTGGAATGTCTCGTTTACGAGATGTTCTTTATCAAAGAACTTTTAAAGCCATCACTGAATGTACAATCAGACTCTTTCAAAGCAAAGGTGTTTTTCCCATAGGACATTTCTTAATTGGTTATTCTAATGTATTGTGACACTACTTAAACAGAATCTATTGCTTATACTGACTCTCTTTAGAATGATGCTTGAAGGCATCGAAACGTCGAGACTGAATAAATCTAGAAATCTGGTCGTCATTAATTTTCTGCTCAAAGTTAATAAAACCAAATGTTTAATTAATATATATAATTATGTAAAATATAACTACTCATTTCGCGCCTAAATCTAGATGAGTTAGGGTTTATGGATGAACAATGAATCCATAATACCGTAATCCATGTGCTTTTATTTTCCATACAAACTGACTTTTTGATGGCTTATTTTTGGCGCGCTGATAAGCTTGTACTCATTCAAAAGGGCTTTCAATTCGGAATACAGTTTCGCGCCAAACCTAGAACTGGTCAATACTTCAATAACACCATTAACATCGCGTACGCATATCAGTGGAGTTAAAGACCAACACAAAACTGTGTACTGTAGTGATACACTGTTATTGTAACGTTGTAAAGTAACTATTAGACACAAACGCTTGGTACGGTATTCATCGTGCGTGTGAGTCATTTGCTCCTTCATATTGTATCGCGCGTGAGTGATTCGTAATATGCCGGCTTATAGCTAGAGGGGCGCCTGTAACTTTCGTCATATCTACGTAATTCTTTGAATCCGGTTCTAGATTGACCATTTTCACTGAGCATGCTCATTCTAGTTATGTTATTTTGGGGTGAAAATTGAAAACGTCACGTAGCAAATGACACCAGCTCATTAATTAGTGATTAGGGTTACAATCACATGTGAAGAGAATCATTCCAGACAGAACCAACACAATAGAGGAAGTGACCAATGAGAGGGTGAGTAAGAAAGGTATTACGTTTTAGCCAATCAGAATCGGTTCTTACATCATGCTAATTATGGGTGGATCACTAGTTTAACAACGCCCCAACCAAGAGATGTGCTCATATGCGACTGCATTTTCAACCTTGAAGATCCAACATGATGAAGCAGACAATTGCAGCTATTTTTCTCTTCGCCTTTTTGGCCCAAATTGACGCCTTCCGCATGCGTGCAAGGGATGACGTAAGTAACGACAATGAGATGTATAATAATATCAACATCACGTAGTATGCGCCAAAAACTATCCCTTTCTCTGTATTCGATTAAACTTTTAAAAATAAAGTTATAGCAAAAAGAATTTCTGAGATGTTTCAATCCGAAGACTGATGATTTTTTGAAATTTGCAAAATGGCGGGAATTCCAAATTTCAAAAAATTATATCTTCGGATTGAATAATGATATCTCAGAAATTATTTTTGCTATAACTTTATTTAAATGTTTAATCGAATACATCCATCAAATTTGTGTATTTGTGAATTTGTGTATTTGTTGGCATGTTCATAAAGCCATTTTCCCGCCAAAATAATAAAAATCGAAAATCTTAAACGGCTAATACCTGTGTCTTGAAAAAATATCGTCACGTTGCTAAGTTTCATTGTGTTTGGATGAATATTGAAGAAGCATGAGCGTTATACCGCGTGGAAATGGCCGATTTCAGGCCCTTTGGGGCCCGGCGTGAAACGTCATAATGTATTTCATATATGGAGTAAATTATTAAAAACAAAAACACATAAACTACAAAGTAAAATGTCGGGGGTCTAAAACTATCTTAGCGTTGCACATTGACACCTTAATGACGTCCTGCTTCGGCGGTATTCAAATTTGCAATAATAGGTCTAATAGTACATATACAGATCTAGCCTGTGTGGACAGTTTTCGATTCCAATGATTCAGTTTCAATTATTCAGTAAACATTTATTCAGTCACTTTTCCCGATCAAAACCATCACAAACTGATAACTTGTACTCTTTGCTAAAAGCTGGTTCAGCATTGAACAAAGCCTATTGATCCTTAAAATCTTATGTTTAGAAATTAGACACTTTATGCCAAGTTCATTAAGTTTGTTGTAAGGACGAAATGGTGCTGCAAGGAAACCCTCATTCTTTTCGCGTAGCTCTCTACGCGAGAGTTATGAGTTACGTTCACGCAAATAGTTTGTGCTGATGGTCTTCAGTATGTCATTAGTCTACATTGCTCTTAACTACAGCCGTAATTATCTTTGCTGGATTTCGATTCTGATCTCTCTTTCTTCATCACAAAAGAACCTTTCTTTAATGTTCTGAATCCCCACACAATTGATCCAGCGAGGCGTGGTAGCTTAGGCCCGGTTTACACTGTCACGTCGAGGCGTGCTATTGTAGCTTAGGCCCGGTTTACACTGTCACGTTTTGATCAAAGTCTACAGACGACCTTAAAGATTACTAATCCTATTTATGCATATTGATCTAGTACGATATTCATGCATTAGCGCTAGAACATGATGAGAATGGAAATGTTCTGCATGCTTATGTATTCCATGTTATTCGTGGCGATCACACATTCGAATAGTAGGCCAATATTTAGCCTAGTGCATTATGGGTACATCTACCAGAATGCTTTGCTCATTTTCAATTATCAGTTACGGGTAAAAACGCGCACGCTCTTGTATTTGGGCGCTGAAATTTTAACACGGCAGTATTTTCACGGAATTTGTCGAAATTTGCACGGAATTGACACGGATTTTAAACGGAATTTAAACGGAATTTACACGGACTGAGTACTAGTTTACACGAAATGTATACGGAATTTCATACGGAATTTACACCACGGAATGTACATCGTTTAATTGCATGGGTTTTTTTCGGTGTCAATTCTGAGTACATTTCGTATTAACTGTGTGTCTGTCTTGTTTTAGGTGGTTCCCAAGATGACAGACGATTGTAAGTAATGTCGACCAATTCTCGCCATATTTGACCTGATTCAAGTGACTGCTTGTATAACGACTAATTACATGTAATTTAGCGCGATTTAACTAAACCCGTCATTCCATTGTGTTCTTTGTTTACATTTGACAATTTCATACGTTCACATCTGAATAGTTTGGTTCAACGGTTATTATTCTACACTAACAAATGGCATACAAAGAGACTCTAATCAAATTTTATTTGTTTGGTCAATATTTGTTTTTCTTGTAGTGAAAATATACAAGGCACTCTCTCTATATTCGGAAGTTAGTACTGGAGATTTGAGCAGAGTCTTTGACGATCTTGGATTGAAACTTCCTAGCAGTGAATTCACTAGAGGTCTTGTGATTTTGCTTGATCCCGAAGGTTAGAGAATGTATATATCACGTGACCACCAACCATCATCCTTTGCACACAAACAAATCACTAACAGGGTTTGAACATGAGTTAGAGAACGTATATATCACGTGACCACCAACCATCATCCTTTGCACACAAAGGAAATCACTAATAGGGTTTGAACATGGGTTAGAGAATGTATATATCACGTGACCACCAACCATCATCCTTTGCACACAAAGAAATCACTAACAGGGTTTGAACATGGGTTAGAGAATGTATATATCACGTGACCACCAACCATCATCCTTCGCACACAAAGGAAATCACTAACAGGGTTTGAACATGGGTTAGAGAATGTATATATCACGTGACCACCAACCATCATCCTTTGCACACAAAGAAATCACTAACAGGGTTTGAACATGAGTTAGAGAACGTATATATCACGTGACCACCAACCATCATCCTTTGCACACAAAGAAATCACTAACAGGGTTTGAACATGGGTTAGAGAATGTATATATCACGTGACCACCAACCATCATTCTTTGCATACAAAGGAAATCATTAACGGGATGGAGGTTTGAACATGGGTTAGAGAATGTATATATCACGTGACCACCAACCATCATTCTTTGCATACAAAGAAATCACTAACGGAGTTTGAACATGGGTTAGAGAATGTATATATCACGTGACCACCAACCATCATCCTTTGCATACAAAGAAATCACTAACGGGGTTTGAACATGGGTTAGAGAATGTATATATCACGTGACCACCAACCATCATCCTTTGCATACAAAGGAAATCACTAACAGGGTTTGAACATGGGTTAGAGAATGTATATATCACGTGACCACCAACCTTCATCCTTTGCATACAAAGAAATCACTAACGGGGTTTGAACATGGGTTAGAGAATGCATATATCACGTGATCACCAACCATCATCCTTTGCATACAAAGAAATCACTAACGGGGTTTGAACATGGGTTAGAGAATGTATATATCACGTGACCACCAACCATCATCCTTTGCACACAAAGAAATCACTAACGGGGTTTGAACATGGGTTAGAGAATGTATATATCACGTGACCACCAACCATCATCCTTTGCACACAAAGAAATCACTAACGGGATGGAGGTTTGAAAATGTGATCTTAATTAGCAGAATATACACCCTATATCACAGCACATATGGTGTTATGGACAGCTTAGCACAGCTATTTCCACCATTTTCTATATTCCTGCAGAAACTGGTTTCTTCACCGTCCACTTTACTTTAACACATCTAGTCCACCATTTTCTATATTCCTGCAGATACTGGTTTCTTCACCGTCCACTTTACTTTAACACATCTAGTCCACCGACAATTTTCTATATTCCTGCAGATACTGGTTTCTTCACCGTCCACTTTACTTTAACACATCTAGTCCACCGACCATTTTCTATATTCCTGCAGAAACTGGTTTCTTCACCGTCCACTTTACTTTAACACATCTAGTCCACCGACAATTTTCTATATTCCTGCAGATACTGGTTTCTTCACCGTCCACTTTACTTTAACACATCTAGTCCACCGACCATTTTCTATATTCCTGCAGATACTGGTTTCTTCACCGTCCACTTTACTTTAACACATCTAGTCCACCATTTTCTATATTCCTGCAGATACTGGTTTCTTCACCGTCCACTTTACTTTAACACATCTAGTCCACCGACCATTTTCTATATTCCTGCAGATACTGGTTTCTTCACCGTCCACTTTACTTTAACACATCTAGTCCACCGACCATTTTCTATATTCCTGCAGATACTGGTTTCTTCACCGTCCACTTTACTTTAACACATCTAGTCCACCATTTTCTATATTCCTGCAGATACTGGTTTCTTCACCGTCCACTTTACTTTAACACATCTAGTCCACCATTTTCTATATTCCTGCAGATACTGGTTTCTTCACCGTCCACTTTACTTTAACACATCTAGTCCACCGACCATTTTCTATATTCCTGCAGATACTGGTTTCTTCACCGTCCACTTTACTTTAACACATCTAGTCCACCATTTTCTATATTCCTGCAGATACTGGTTTCTTCACCGTCCACTTTACTTTAACACATCTAGTCCACCGACAATTTTCTATATTCCTGCAGATACTGGTTTCTTCACTGTTAAAGCGTTTCTCGCAAAGATGGACAAGACAATTAAAACAATATTGAAGTTCGATTCTTACGACGAAAATCACGATGGTTTTCTGGACGAACCCGAGCTGAATAAATTCAACGATGCTGAAAAAACAGATTTCAGTGTCCCTGAGATGTTAGAAGACTACGACTACGACGGCGATGACAAATTGTCCATTAAAGGTGTGTACCCTTCCCTGTGCCCTATCCCATGATGCTTTGCACGTGTATGACTGAATGTCCCAGGCGGCCCAAGTAGTGCCGACTCGTGGCCTAATTTTGAGTGTTTTTAAAACTGTCTCAAAATTATGTTAAAATCGTTGCTCAATTAGTCTGCGAACTTCCTTTTCCCTCCGAACTCAGCGAAGACGAGTATTTAGAATCCTGTGGACGGGAAGAGAATGTCTCGTTCGACTGAGTCTGGAGGGAAAAGAAGGACTGTTCACAGTCTATTCTCAATAAACTGACATTCACATTTCAGATACACTTTTTCTGCTTTTTATTTTTTGACGTTCCACTAAATTACGTCAACTGAGACCAATAATTTCAGGCTGATCATTGTTGTACCCAGTGCTCTCTCGTCTGGGTTTGCATGTCGACAACTCCAATGACGAGAGGGCTCTGGGTACGAGAATACAATATATACTGACACATTCTTGTTTTCATTGCAGAGTTCACAGAGTTCTTGCTGGAGCTTTTAGTTTACAATAGCATGCTTTAAAACCCACGTGTGTTTGTCAATCAGTGTTTTTCAACTGAAACTGAAATAAAGACTCACAAGACACTTGACTGTATTTAATTTACTGTATTTCCCTCCCGTTTGGGGGGGGGGGGGGGGGGGGGGGCGTTACTCCCCTTTATATGTTATACGATATATGTGCTGCGCGAAAGGGTATGGATTTTGAGCTCCTTAGGTCTGGGAGAGTGTATCGCTTTGGCTCTTTTAGTCTGGGATAGGTGTTGGTGTGGGATAGGGTGCCTTGTTGGTGTGGGATAGGATGCCTTGTTGGTCTGGGATAGGGTGCCTTGTTGGTCTGGAATAGGGTGCCTTGTTGGTGTGGGATAGGATGCCTTTGTTCGTCTGGGATAGGGTGCCTGTCTTTGCTTGGTGTGGGATAGGGTGCCTTGTTGGTCTGGGATAGGGTGCCTTGTTGGTCTGGGATAGGGTGCCTTGCTTGGTCTGGGATAGGAATTGTTGGTGCCTTGTTGGTCTGGCCTAAGTATAGGGTGCCTTGTTGGTGTGGGATAGGGTGCCCTTGTTGGTGTGTGGGATAGGGTGCCTTGTTGGTGGTCTGGGATAGGGTGCCTTGTTGGTCTGGGATAGGGTGCCTTGTTGGTCTGGGATAGGGTGCCTTGTTGGTGTGGGATAGGGTGCCTTGTTGGTGTGGGATAGGGCCCTGTTGGTGTGGGATAGGGTGCCTTGTTGGTGTGGGATAGGGTGCCTTGTTGGTCTGGGATAGGGTGCCTTGCCTTGTTGGTGGTGGGATAGGGTGCCTTGTTGGTCTGGGATAGGGTGCCTTGTTGGTCTGGGATAGGGTGCCTTGTTGGTCTGGGATAGGGTGCCTTGTTGGTCTGGGATAGGATGCCTTGTTGGTCTGGGATAGGGTGCCTTGTTGGTCTGGGATAGGGTGCCTTGTTGGTCTGGGATAGGGTGCCTTGTTGGTCTGGGATATAGAGTGACTTGTTGGTCTGGGATAGGGTGCCTTGTTGGTCTGGGATAGGGTGCCTTGTTCTGGGATAGGTCTGGGATAGGATGCCTTGTTGGTCTGGGATAGGGTGCCTTGTTGGTCTGGGATAGGGTGTCATTTTGGTCTGGGATAGGGTGCCTTGTTGGTCTGGGATAGGGTGCCTTGTTGGTGTGGGATAGGGTGACTTGTTGGTGTGGGATAGGGTGCCATGTTGGTGTGGGATAGGGTGCCTTGTTGGTCTGGGATAGGGTGCCTTGTTGGTGTGGGATAGGGTGACTTGTTGGTGTGGGATAGGGTGCCTTGTTGGTGTGGGATAGGGTGCCTTGTTGGTCTGAGATCTGGTCTGTTTGCATGATAAACCAAGATATCAACACGTAGCTAGAGAGTTTCTATAACAATATTAACCCATTCGCTCCTGAGCTATTTTGCGTTTTTTAGCGATTTTCTGGACCTAATCACGTCGTAGGAAATTTCGATTCCATATAAGGGGTTTCCATGGAAATCTTGACAGTTCTGAAAGCCCACGGGCTCAGGTTCTGACGTAATCTTTCTCTTGTCGTGAATCTCCGCGAGGAACAGCATCTCGTAGCTACTAGGAGCGGTCAATTTTGCATTTTTAGAGTGTTTATAGCCATTATTCACCACAGAAGCCCCCAGGACAGCATCATTAAGCTTGACTGGTGTGGTAGAGACCGTTCTCCTGGAAGAACTCAGAAGTTTAGATACGAATTCACGAACAGATTTCGACTTTGCCGTTTGGAAATTCAAAATGGCGGACTCAATTGTGAAATCGTCTCTCTGGTCTTTCTGTGTTGGATTCCAGGACCTACAAAGGCATTTTTGGCGACTTTGGACTTGTAAAGAATGCAACCGGTGCAATATTTTGCCTGTAGGACCGAGTGGCTCGACACTCTATATATTCTTAAAAGAGGGATTTTCGGGGGAGATCTATGCCGAAATTCCCGGATGTTTCCCGGCATCCTTTTCGGGCGTGCAGAAGGAAAACACGTGTTAGCGAAAGTGGTCCTAAGGAAATGGCTATTGTTCGGCGAGTTAAGGAAAAGAGAGGGCAAAATTCACGACTATATCAAGATGAGAGATGGAAGTTTGCTGAGAAAGTGGCGTTTTGTTTCGCAAGGATGTATTTTGGAAGAAAATCCAAGTCAAATGTCGGTCATTTTCGAGGTGTAAAATTGCGTCAAAAACACGCATGTTTGATTTTTATGGCAAACAAATTGAACTAATGCCCAGAAATCGGACCTGTAAGTCAGTTTACTTGAGGTTAAAATATGAAGATTTATCTAGTTGTCACTAATAACTGGCCATGAGATCGATGTTACGAAAATTCAGAAAGTTAGAATTTTTCAAAGCACTATCGATGTTTACGGCCGGTTTCGGCCGGTGTAGGAGCGAATGGGTTAAATTCAATCAAATTTTTTTTTTTTTTTTTCACTGACTTGCCAATTTTCCTACCAAAAACTATTTAAAACATTAAGTCTACCTAAGACGGTTATACATGCCAAATTTTATTTGAAACTGAGCTTGTTTGAAGGACTTAGGGGGGGAGGGTATTTGTTATAGACCTCAAAAGCCCAATTTTATATATAGGTCAAAAAGTCAAAGTTGAGGGAGTGGTCATTGTGAAATTTAGACAGCAGAGAAGAATAGTTGTCGTGGATATTAGTCAGACCAATGGTCACACTCACCCTATTGTGATCCAGGGGGGGAGTGATGCTTGTCACGTGACTAGCCCTAGCCCCTAAGCCAGCCTTCAGTCAAATCTAACCCTAGCTTCCAGAACTTAACCCAAGGGCAAAAAAAAATAACCCTAAGCCTGAATCGTTGCCCTAACCCTAGTTTTGAGTTAACCCCAACCCTAACTTCTTCCCGGAGGTGACAAAAGTCCTGGTCACGTGACCTCATATTTTTGTTTGTTTTTTTGTTTAAATTCAATCAATTTTTTTTTTTTTTTTCACTGACTTGCCATTTTTCCTACCAAAAACTATTTAAAACATTAAGTCTACCTAAGACGGTTATACATGCCAAATTTTATTTGAAACTGAGCTTGTTTGAAGGACTTAGGGGGGGAGGGTATTTGTTATAGACCTCAAAAGCCCAATTTTACATATAGGTCAAAAAGTCAAAGTTGAGGGAGTGGTCATTGTGAAATTTAGACAGCAGAGAAGAATAGTTGTCGTGGATATTAGTCAGACCAATGGTCACACTCACCCTATGGTGATCCAGGGGGGGAGTGATGCTTGTCACGTGACTAGCCCTAGCCCCTAAGCCAGCCTTCAGTCAAATCTAACCCTAGCTTCCAGAACTTAACCCAAGGGCAAAAAAAAATAACCCTAAGCCTGAATCGTTGCCCTAACCCTAGTTTTGAGTTAACCCCAATCCTAACTTCTTCCCGGAGGTGACAAAAGTCCTGGTCACGTGACCTCATATTTTTGTTTGTTTTTTTTTTTTTAACCCATTCGCTCCTGAGCTATTTTGCGTTTTTTAGCGATTTTCTGGACCTAATCACGTCTTAGGAAATTTCGATTCCATATAAGGGGTTTCCATGGAAATCTTGACAGTTCTGAAAGCCCACGGGCTCAGGTTCTGACGTAATCTTTCTCTTGTCGTGAATCTCCGCGAGGAACAGCATCTCGTAGCTACTAGGAGCGGTCAATTTTGCATTTTTAGAGTGTTTATAGCCATTATTCACCACAGAAGCCCCCAGGACAGCATCATTAAGCTTGACTGGTGTGGTAGAGACCGTTCTCCTGGAAGAACTCAGGAGTTTAGATACGAATTCACGAACAGATTTCGACTTTGCCGTTTGGAAATTCAAAATGGCGGACTCAATTGTGAAATCGTCTCTCTGGTCTTTCTGTGTTGGATTCCAGGACCTACAAAGGCATTTTTGGCGACTTTGGACTTGTAAAGAATGCAACCGGTGCAATATTTTGCCTGTAGGACCGAGTGGCTCGACACTCTATATATTCTTAAAAGAGGGATTTTCGGGGGAGATCTATGCCGAAATTCCCGGATGTTTCCCGGCATCCTTTTCGGGCGTGCAGAAGGAAAACACGTGTTAGCGAAAGTGGTCCTAAGGAAATGGCTATTGTTCGGCGAGTTAAGGAAAAGAGAGGGCAAAATTCACGACTATATCAAGAAGAGAGATGGAAGTTTGCTGAGAAAGTGGCGTTTTGTTTCGCAAGGATGTATTTTGGAAGAAAATCCAAGTCAAATGTCGGTCATTTTCGAGGTGTAAAATTGCGTCAAAAACACGCATTTTTGATTTTTATGGCAAACAAATTGAACTAATGCCCAGAAATCGGACCTGTAAGTCAGTTTACTTGAGGTTAAAATATGAAGAGTTATCTAGTTGTCACTAATAACTGGCCATGAGATCGATGTTACTCCGAAAATTCAGAAAGTTAGAATTTTTCAAAGCACTATCGATGTTTACGGCCGGTTTCGGCCGGTGTAGGAGCGAATGGGTTAATCTTTGTAAAGTAGTTTGTAGCTTTTCGTCGTAATTAAGTGTAAGGCCGTACAATTATCAAACAAAAACCCAATGTGGTGGCAAAAATCACAAAAATGGAATTCGCTCTAACTTTACATATGAGTAGCCCTTGGTCTGAATATAAACGCTGTGTAGTTTGTTTGGGAAAATATTTATTTGTTTTGGAGAAAATCGAAAAAAACTATTTTGGCTTCAGACACCATGTAATGACTGTCGGCGGAGTGAAAATGCATCAAATTCATTCCATTCGTATATCAAAACTAAAATCAACAGAAATATTTCAACACCATCGCTGTATTGTATAACTCTTCCTTGGTCTCTAGGCTTAATATCATAAACATTGAGCGAGTTTAAGAAGTCCAATAAATTCCAAATCAAAGTGCACTATTTGGAAAATCCAACCGGTGGGTCAAAAAGAATAGTTTTTTAGTCATGTGCCAGTGATCCAAATTTTATAATATTGCAGATACGTACTAAGAAGATGATATAGTTTTGGAATCTTGAAAGTTTGATTTGGGCAATTGATGTTTAGCTTCTGAGAAAACTCTTTTATTCACCACTCGAAAAACATCAAAAACGGCGATTGCGTGACCGCGTGACAATTGGTAAAATATCCGTACAATGTTTCTGTTAACTTCAGAGCCATGTATAACTGTTAAACAACATACATTTTCTCGCTTATATGCTTGCAATGCATCGGGATATCATTGCATGACATATTATGCTGTTATGTGTGCGTTGAATATTTGGACATTTGGATTCTGAAATACGGTTGAATTATCCAGCCGTCAAAACTGTTCAAAACTTGAATATTCCTTTACATTCTGTGTTCTTCTCTTCTCTGATCCTTGCCGCGTAGTCAATCGAATAAAACCGAACAAAAAAATAAATCGAATCAGACCGAACCCTTTGCGTGCGATTGTTTTGCGATTGGTTCGCTCTCGAACAGAATCTAAAATTCCATCCGCGGAAACCCAGGGGTTGCAGGGGGCGGGAAACAGAGGGGGGGGAGGGGAGGGAAAAAGGATGAATCGAACCGGATCTTTTGGGAGAATGCGATTACCGAACACAAGATCGAACCATTCGAACTCACAATCATTTCGATTAGTTAGATTTTGTTCGGTGAAAATAAAACGCCATAAAAATAAAATATTGATGAGCAGCACTGCAGTCCTAATAAAATCGGAAGATTTCTGCCATCTAATAGCCATGTAAGCCAAGGCTAAAGAACGCAATGTAAAAAGACTAAAAATCCTGGTACAGTGGAACTCGGTTAATACGGACACCATCGGGATGAGACGAGACGCAGTGTCCTTATTAACCGGGTGTCCTTATTAACCGGGTCGGTCAATTTACGTCACTTACATTTTTGGCGGAAACAATGACTGCATGACACTGGTGATCTGTTTATTTTTAGTGGGGAAACTATAAATGCACGTAATTAGCGATCAGTTTACAAGTTGAACGTGAGAAAACACAGAACGTGCGTAATTTTAATTAAAAAGCGATTAATTTACCCATTGTCGTTGTTTTGGGAAAATAAAGGAGAACTGAAGCCTAAGTTTATCTTTCGATAAAAACAAAGAGAATGTTGTATTCAATCATTTTCTGAAACAATATTTAATTGTTTTCTTTTTTATGGAGAAGAAACTTGAGTTGAATTGTAAAAAGACATAGATTACCGCTGAATTGATCGCGGCTCACTTCAGTAATTATTCCCCTTAATAGACGTCACCTCTCCCAAGGGAAAGTGCAGTCACAATATAGAGTAATTGTAAGTAAGTGCATTGTATTTTCTTGTACCCGAGAGAATGTTGTGAACATATTTTAATATTCCCCTAAAACGACGTCACAAACAAAAAGATTTGAGCCGACGGTAAAACGGCAAAATGGCGGTGATATTCCATATTGAACGTAAATTATGTTGATATCTAAGAAAGATTTACAAAAAATAATAATCAAGTAATGCAAATATAGGTCATATCTAACTTTCTTGAGAAAATAAATTGTGTCTTCAGTTCCCCTTTAAAGACTTTACGCCTGACGAAAACTCTACAAACTACTGACTTTACGAACTAGTACTTTTACCAAGCGACTAATTACCTTCTTTAAAATATAATTGTTTCTCACTTTCCCATTCGCTGTCAAAAATCGAGCACGTTCAAAATTGCCGCTTCCAAAGATCAAATGGTCCATCTAATTTTCCGGTCTCTGCTCCCGGACTATAAAGCAAACACGCGGACAATAAGACGGCTTAATTCAGCGAGTAACGCAATGCAGCTTTTCTAAGTATTCGAAGACTGCGAGGACTCTGACCTGACTCCTGTGTGAAAGGTTCGAAAATCCGACACACACAACATATACCACTTTTCATACCGGGACTATCCCTCCTGTGGTGACAATCCATCCGTAACATCCATCCAGCAGCTCAAAGAATTGTATCGAGAAAGGACTTCGTATATTCTTGTTCTTACTGAGCGTAAATACACACGATTACAACTGTAGAGTTGTCAAGACTAAAACACGGTAAGACTGAACAGTTGTATTGATATCCAATGAGGCAAACCAGTCATCAGCATTAGTTATCAAACTTAGCAGTTATTACAATCTTGCAACCGATTGCACCGTTTAAGAATGCAAGTTTTAACTGACAGCTAAAGTATGCGAATCAACAAATCGTCGCTTTAGCGAATGTTGTCGATAGTCGTGAGTCAATACGTTCAATGTTCTACTGTTTTATGTGCTACAGTTATAGTTACAGTTACAGAATGAGTGGCCGTTTAATTAATCGGCGCAAATGACTTCTCAAATCCAATGATGTATAACTTTTAAAAACTATAATTTTGATGATGTGAAGCATTGAAGCAGTTTAGACGAGGAAAATCAAAGTCAAAATCTATGAAAATAGCGGATGATTCTGTTTATGATTATCCCTTATTGAATATTTGACAGCTACATTTGCTGATCTCTTTATTATCTAGTAATTTATTTCTAGGAAGGACTTGGTATGTTGTTTAAATGTGGAAATAATGAGTAAACTAGAATAGTCATAAAGTTTCAGTTCTTGAACTCTGTTGATAATCATATCGAACGTAAAATTATGTTGATCTAAGAAAGTTACTTTTGTTCAAGGCTGAATATTGTGTATCGGTTGATCGTTGACCTCAGTGTGGATATCTTTGTGCAGTTATAATTATATCTCACTATGGTTTAAATATCTATCGTGCAAGGGGTATGTATGGTGCATTTAAACAATATCCTGCAAAATGCTTACAAAGCCGGGGGGGAATTCGAGCACGTTCAAAATTGCCGCTCTCTTTCGCATCCTGAAGATCAAATGGGCCATAAAGCAAACAGCAGTAACGCAATGCAGCGCGGTTGTAAATATTCGGAGACTGCGAGGACTCTGATCTGACTCCTGTGTGGAAGGCTCGAAAATCCGACACACAACATATACCACTTTTCATAACGGGACTTAATCCCTCCCTCCGTGTTGACTATCCATCCGTAACAACCATCCAGCAGCTCAAAGAATTGTATCGAGAAAGGACTTCGTATATTCTTGTTCTTACTGAGCGTAAATACACACTACTACAACTGTAGAATTGTCAAGACTAAAACACGGTAAGACTGAACAGTTGTATTGATATCCAATGAGGCAAACCAGTCATCAGCATTAGTTATCTAACTTAGCAGTTATTACAATCTTGCAACCGATTGCACCGTTTAAGAATGCAAGCTTTAACTGATAGTTAAAGTATGCGAATCAACAAATCGTCCGGCTTTAGCGAATGTTGTCGATAGTCTATACGTGAGTCAATACTGTTCAATGTTCTACTGTTTTATGTGCTACAGTTATAGTTACAGTTACAGAATGAGTGGCCGTTTAATTAATCGGCGCAAATGACTTCTCAAATCCAATGATGTATAACTTTTAAAAACTATAATTTTGATGATGTGAAGCATTGAAGCAGTTTAGACGAGGAAAATCAAAGTCAAAATCTATGAAAATAGCGGATGATTCTGTTTATGATTATCCCTTATTGAATATTTGACAGCTACATTTGCTGATCTCTTTATTATCTAGTAATTTATTTCTAGGAAGGACTTGGTATGTTGTTTAAATGTGGAAATAATGAGTAAACTAGAGTAGTCATAAAGTTTCAGTTCTTGAACTCTGTTGTTACTTTTGTTCAAGGCTGAATATTGTGTATCGGTTGATCGTTGACCTCAGTGTGGATATCTTTGTGCAGTTATAATTATATCTCACTATGGTTTAAATATCTATCGTGCAAGGGGTATGTATGGTGCATTTAAACAATATCCTGCAAAATGCTTACAAAGAGGAGGAAATTCGAGCACGTTCAAAATTGCCGCTCTCTTTCGCATCCTGAAGATCAAATGGGCCATAAAGCAAACAGCAGTAACGCAATGCAGCGCGGTTGTAAATATTCGGAGACTGCGAGGACTCTGATCTGACTCCTGTGTGGAAGGCTCGAAAATCCGACACACAACATATACCACTTTTCATAACGGGACTATCCCTCCCTCCGTGTTGACTATCCATCCGTAACAACCATCCAGCAGCTCAAAGAATTGTATCGAGAAAGGACTTCGTATATTCTTGTTCTTACTGAGCGTAAATACACACTACTACAACTGTAGAATTGTCAAGACTAAAACACGGTAAGACTGAACAGTTGTATTGATATCCAATGAGGCAAACCAGTCATCAGCATTAGTTATCTAACTTAGCAGTTATTACAATCTTGCAACCGATTGCACCGTTTAAGAATGCAAGCTTTAACTGATAGTTAAAGTATGCGAATCAACAAATCGTCCGGCTTTAGCGAATGTTGTCGATAGTCTATACGTGAGTCAATACTGTTCAATGTTCTACTGTTTTATGTGCTACAGTTATAGTTACAGTTACAAAATGAGTGGCCGTTTAATTAATCGGCGCAAATGACTTCTCAAATCCAATGATGTATAACTTTTAAAAACTATAATTTTGATGATGTGAAGCATTGAAGCAGTTTAGACGAGGAAAATCAAAGTCAAAATCTATGAAAATAGCGGATGATTCTGTTTATGATTATCCCTTATTGAATATTTGACAGCTACATTTGCTGATCTCTTTATTATCTAGTAATTTATTTCTAGGAAGGACTTGGTATGTTGTTTAAATGTGGAAATAATGAGTAAACTAGAATAGTCATAAAGTTTCAGTTCTTGAACTCTGTTGTTACTTTTGTTCAAGGCTGAATATTGTGTATCGGTTGATCGTTGACCTCAGTGTGGATAACTTTCTGCAGTTCAAATTTACATATTATATAAGCATCGTATATTGATTACACGGGGCAGTGAACACTCATCAGTTATCAAACAATGTTTGCCTTTTTGAATCCAGCTACGCGAAAACACAGCATGAACATAATCGACATGTTTATTTATTGGGCTTCCTGTGGAATGCCCGACTTATAAAATTGGCCTTTGTTGTTCTTTTAGGCGCAGGGTCCTTTTAAAAATCTCCAATTTGGTCACTACAGCGCATGCTCTCTGTGCCGCTGAAACATGAATGAATAACTTTATTTAATCACGATAAATTACTCATCAGGGGGGTCGTGCATAGCGAAGACTCATAGTTTTGGAGGGAGGGGTGGGTATACTTGATACACGTAAAAACCCGCATATAAGAACCTAGGGTTTTCCAGGTTAGCCTAAAAAGGTTCTTATATATTTGGTGTCTACTGAAAATAGGCTATTTAGGTTCTTAAATAGGTTCTGTTACTGGTAAAACAACTAGTTCAAAATGGGTGTGGTCCCATGTACATAATAATAATAATAATATTCATGAAAAAAATTCTCGATTCTGATTGGCTAAGAGCAGTGCAGTTGAAAGGTAATTTGCACTGCAGTGCAAATTACTATTTTTTCATGAATATTATTAATTGGTAATCATACGATTTCTCGTTCAATTTGGAATAATTTGCACGAGTGTGTTTTTCAAAGAGTATCAAAATTGCACGAGCCCGTAAATTGAACTCGAACCCGTATGATTACCTCTACTAATAATTCATATAATATTATGTGTATTAAGACTACATTATGGGCAAATACAAACCCTACTCTAGGTACTCTGATTTATTTCTGGTTAAGGGTTCTCTATGCAGAATCAGGGCGCCAATAGCCAAACCTATTAAATTTTCTTAAATTATATAGCTGGTGAGAATACAAGACATTTTATACGGACTAACAGGCTTACGTATGAACAGACTGACGGACTAACAGACTGACGGACTAACAGACTGACGGACTAACAGACTGACCGACTAACAGACTGACGGACTAACAGACTGACGGACTAACAGACTGACGGACTAAAAGACTGATGGACTAACAGACTGACGGACTAACAGACTGACGGACTAACAGACTGACGGACTAACAGACTGACGGACTAACAGACTGACGGACTAACAGACTGACGGACTAACAGACTGACGGACTAACAGACTGACGGACTAACAGACTGACGGACTAACAGACTGACGGACTAACAGACTGACGGGCTAACAGACTGACGGACTAACAGACTGACGGACTAACAGACTGACGGACTAACAGACTGACGGACTAACAGACTGACGGACTAACAGACTGACGGACTAACAGACTGACGGACTAACAGACTGACGGACTAACAGACTGACGGACTAACAGACTGACGGACTAACAGACTGACGGACTAACAGACTGACGGACTAACAGACTGACGGACTAACAGACGGACGGACTGACGGACTAACAGACTCACGGACTAACAGACTGACGGACTAACAGACTGACGGACTAACAGACTGACGGACTAACAGACTGACGGACTAACAGACTGACGGACTAACAGACTGACGGACTAACAGACTGACGGACTAACAGACTGACGGACTAACAGACTGACGGACTAACAGACTGACGGACTAACAGACGGACGGACTGACGGACTAACAGACTCACGGACTAACAGACTCACGGACTAACAGACTCACGGACTAACAGACTGACGGACTAACTGACTGACGGACTAACAGACTCACGGACTAACAGACTCACGGACTAACAGACGTCTAGCAGACTGATCTATTAGTTTATTTTCTTTTCAAATCCAGAAGTTGTTGAATGAAACATGGCTAGAAAGACGAATCGCCATGAGTTCGACGACGTCTTTGACCATATTCGTACCATGGGCCCATTCCAAGTCGTCCTGTACCTTGGCGTATGTTCACTCCAAATACCCATGAGTATCCAGTTCGGTCACTCTCTCTTTGCCTTGGGAACCCCTCAGTTCCATTGCACTGACGCCAATTCCACGTGCCCGCTGAACAAGTGCTGTGAGAATTGTACCGATTATCAATTCGATGGACCATTTACAAGTACTGTGACTGAGGTAAGTCACGGATTATTCCACGGGCATCCCAACCAATATCAAGGGGGTGCGAGAGCCAAATAAAGGTCTACATACGAAACCTATATATTTTTCTTTGATCGAAACCTCACAAAAGGTGCGTTTCCTGTCAGTTGTGGTGGTCGGTCTTGCTTGAATAAAACATTTCTAAAACTCTAATGTGTTGTACACACCTTTGTAAAATAATACAATTCTAACGCGCGCTCTGATTGGTTAGCTATACTATGTTTACATGAGGCTATGTAAACACGGCTGAAGAAAACAAACCCAGCGCGCGCTCGATTATCGTCAGTAGCGCAACAGAATCCTCAACTTTCTTGCCATGTTTGTCACAATTGTTGTTCTTTATTAATCAAAAATCCATAGTTTCGGTGTATCGCAATGTTTTCAACACAAGAGTTGAAAAAACGTTTGACTTTAAGATTGTTTTAGAGAATACTTGAACTGACGCTTTGACGTGTTTTACTTGATCACAACAAGCTAGCTCGAGCTCAGTTCATATAAAACGAACGCTGATTGGCTGTTCAATCCATAAACACGGGAAACGTTTTCTATTTGTTAAATATAAGGTGATTGATTGATTTAATTTTTAGTGGAATCTTCTGTGCGATCGTGCGTATATTGGAGCTGCGATACAGTCGAGCTACTTCGCAGGCATGCTGATTGGGTCCATTGTTAGTGGGTGGATAGCTGACAGGTTTGGAAGGAAACTGTCTATTTATGTCAGTGTTGGATTTATAGTAAGTAAACCAATTTAAAGAATGAATGAACTTTATTTGACTCAGAAACAAAGAGAGAAAAGAGAGAAAGAAACAAAGAGAGAAAGAGAGAAAGAGAGAAGAGAAGGAAAGAAAGAAAGAAAGAAGGAAGGAAAGAAGGAAGGAAAGAAGGAAGGAAGGAAAGAAGGATTCAAGGAAGGAAGGAAAAAAGAAAGGAAGGAAGAAAGGAAGGAAGGAAGAAAGGAAGGAAGAAAGGAAGGAAGAAAGGAAGGAAGAAAGGAAGGAAGAAAGAAAGGAAGAAATGAAGGAAAGAAGGAAGAAAGGTAGGAAGGAAGAAAGGTAGGAAGGAAGGAAGGAACGAAGGAAGGAAGGACGGAAGGAAGGCAGGAAGGTAGGAAGCACGTATGGAAGGAAGGAAGAAAGAAAGGAAGAAATGAAGGAAGGAAGGTAGGAAGGAAGGAAGGAAGAAATGAAGGAGGAAAGGAAGGAAGGAAGGAAGAAAGAAAGACAGAAAAATATAAAGGAAGGAAAGGATGTTAGAGAGAAAGAGTGAAACAGGAATTCGAACCAACGAATAAATCAACAAATAATACACGAGCAAACGAATGAGGAACGATGGTGATGTATAATCTAAAGATCAAATCGGCCGAAGATGGAAAAGAAGAAAAAGGAAGAAAGATAATATTTTTAAAATGCTCTGCAATTCATTTTTCTCAAACAGGTGTTGTTTGGTTTCTCTTCGTCCTTTGCCAACTCCATCGCTCTGATGATCTGTCTTCGTTTCTTAGTTGGCCTATCCCTGGCTGGTTGTATGTTGACACAGTTTGTCTACATCGTCGAGGTCGTTGGTCCAAACAAACGCACACATGCCGGCAAGGCGCAGGGTTTGTTTTGGAAGTTTGGTTCTTGGGTAGCGGTCTTGATTGCATACTTTCTTCGTGATTGGAGAACAAACGTCTTGGTTGGAAGTCTTACTGGAATTATCTTTTTCATCTTTATTTGGTAAAGTAAACAATTTACACATTTCTTGAATGAGGAAGCTAGGGTATCTATTAAGTTGATGATGACATGCATTGATGACATGCATTGCCGTCAAGTTATGCCACCCACGCTGAGTCAAAACAAAAACCGGATGCACGCCTGAGCTCTTGAAATGCCAGCAAGTGGATGGATGCACGAGCAATTAAAAAGTAAACAACTGTTGCCATTATTGGCACGGTATCAGGGTGGCCATACACTGCAATAATATATATTGCTGGTGAGGTTGCATCGTGTGACTCCCACCTTAAGTAGGGACGGGTGGGGGGGGGGGGGGGGGGGGGGGGTTCTAAACTTAAAGGACACCCGATATCTTCCTGGATCCGCCAGGCGAGTCGAGCTTCTTTCACTCAGTTGTCGACTCTGGAATGAGAAAATATTGATTGGCTAAATTGAATCCTGGATAATCAATTTGTGTTATTTCTATTTTCTCAGCAAGTTTCCAGAAACTGCACGATGGCTGCTCGCCCACGACCGCATCGAGGAGGCACATTCAATCCTAATGAAATGTGGCGCCAAGAAGAAGAAAGAGTTGGACGGTGGTGCGCTTCGAGAATTACTTGAAGAAATACGAAAGGACGAAAAACTCAACCTTGCGGAGAACGCCAATAGAAAGTACACGCCTCTGGACTTAGTGCGAACTCCGAAACTGAGAAAATGGACAATCATAGTGTGTCTGAATTGGTAAGTGAATGGGTTTGTCTATGTGTCTTAGTAACACAAGGGTCTAATGTATTTTCGTGAGTGATTAACATTTTCTGGAATTGAATGGTCTATCATTGTCTGTACAGGTTTGTAGTTGCCTTGGTGTATTTTGGATTTGATCTCTACACCACACAGCTACCAGGTAGTATCTATATGAATTACTTCATTATGAACCTGATTGATATACCTATCATTGGTGTGGTTTGGTTCACCGTGCTCAGGTTAGCAAACAACAACAACTTCCCTTGTATTCTATTGGATGAATTGGTATCACTTTGTCGATTAAATGAGAGGAAACTGCATGGTTTCTCTCTCCAGTTTCTCACAAATTCCAGTGGAATGGCCGATGGAAATGGGCTCGACACAAGCACATTTTTCTGTCGTGATCTTGCGCTATGCTTGCGTCGAGCCATTTTCATATGACACAAGTTATTATGCTTACGCTTGTGCTTGCGTCTCCAATGAAAACCAGGCCTTAACGAATAAGTGGACCTACCGGTTCTTTCTTTCAAAAAACTCGGTCCATAACTTACTGTATGGATCGAGCAAACGAGTTTACTAAGAGGTATGAATTCAACTCAAAACTACTGTATAACCTTGTATATATGTACGTTTTCAGATTTGGTAGAAGGATTCCTTACTGTACCTACATGTTGATTGTCGGTGTGTGTTCGTTTGTCATCCTGAGTCTGCCCGAGGACCAAACGGTTGCTATCAGGGCGTTGGCCATCATAGGGCGATCAGTTGTGTGGTCTGAATTCAACAACATCTACCTGATAACGACGGAACTGTATCCAACGGTTGTCAGGTAAATTGATCTTTTACTTGTCATTCAACTCGTGTTACTTGTTAGTTCGTTGATTCGTTGGTTTCTGGCCCTCTTACATGGGTACAATTTTGGGAAGAGGGGGGAGGGGAAGGGGAAAATGGAGGGGGTGGGGGAATGAGAGCCTATAACCCGCCGTCCCCCCTCCCCCTTTTTTCGTTGGTTCGTTGGTTCGTTGGCTCGTTGGTTCGTTGGTTCGTTGGTTCGTTGGTTCGTTGGTTCGTTGGTTCGTTGCGAATGTGTAAATGGGCAAATGTGCAAATGTGTAAATGTGCAAATGTGTAAATGTGCTTTTTCAAGGTGGACAACCTTAATGACATTGACTGTATGTTTCATATACTGAAAACATTTATCTGTCAACCCAGGAATACAGCGATGGGCCTGGCTTCTATGACGGCACGTATGGGTGCAATCCTCTCCCCTTTCATCGTCATGGTGGTAAGAATTGATTGATGTGTTCATTATTTGTGTAATTCATTAACCTACTCGTACCCATACTTCCGTAGACAGTCAGAGTATTTGACCGAGAGGGAATAAGTCGAATTAGTTCCACTCGTTGCATGCAACACCACAGGTAACCCACCTACAGCCTAATATCACACGGGTTTCAAATTTCCTGAGAGGAATCCGTTCCAGAGGATTCCATCGATCTCACATCCCCATGTACTGCTTGGGATTAGCTATTCAATTTAATTATTCAAATTTGCCTCATCAATAACACTATTGAGATAAACGTATATAGCCTCCTCCGCAGGCAACTCCATTCGACGGACTTCCTGTGTCTAGACCACCTTCCGGTCCGTTCACACAGGGGACCCATTCAATAGAATCCAGCACGTCGTGGTCCACTGTAGTAGCCTGGGGAGAAGGTTAGATAAACCAAGCTAGAGTGGATAACCTTTAGAACGTATGATAAATATTGTAAGCTAGAAGGTGACGAAGTTCAATAAAGTAAAGAGAACTTAACGAAAATACAGTCCCAAGAACCAGCAAGTACGAAGATCAGGACGAAAGTAGCGATATATCCCAAACAGTAAACTGGAAATTGCCTATATTTGGCGAATAAATTCCTTATTTGGCGAATAAATTATTTATTTGAAAGCTTTAGGATTTCCCCTCTCGTTCTCTTTCCTCAAACATGCCAGTACCGCTCGAATGTTTATCATTAGTTTTGTTCACATCAGGCTCAGCTTCCAGGCCTCAGCATTACTCTCCCTGTTACCATATTTGGAGTACTCGCATTGATTGCTGGGATTGCTACGCTGTGGTTACCTGAGACTATCAACGCCAACATGCATCAGACGATCGAGGAGGCCGAATCGTCTAAAGAGGACTATAGTATTCCGTGCCGCAGAAAGGCAACGCCAATCGAGAAAACGATGATTCCAATGGATGATGATGATGACAAAGATGTTGATGAAGAAAGAAAAGAGTTGACGAAAATGAGTGAGAACTGGGGACGTACAATTTACTGTTAATTGGGATCCTTGTGGAATTCAGTGGATTTAATGAAAATACAGGAAGCTCTCGCTTAGTTTTTGTTTTCGTTTTTTATTTTGCTTTGTTCTTTCGTGACAATCTCAAGTGCATTAAGGCCTGGGTTTCAAAATGGCTGCCGTTTATTTGATGAGGGGGTAGTCTTTCTCCTTGTCTTTGTAATATTTTACCTTAAAACTTTGACAAATAATATATAGTCACGACCTTAACAAAAATTACGTAACAGTTTCCATGGAAACCTGGTATGTGACCTTTGAACTCTAATTGAAATATCATTTTATAAAAGCCTTCTGCATTATAGTAAAGTGTTTTCATATGTCTGATATTTTTATGGATATGAATAGGGGGTAAGTCATTACTTATAACCCCAACGAGGGCGGTGAAGAAAAATAATTTTAAACAATCGTAAATTGAGAGTATCATATTTCATTTCAGCCTAAATCATCCTTACCGATAATATTTGCAATTGCCCTCGTTGGATATATATACTATGGACTAACTCTGATTCACTTGTATAACAATTTCCTGCATATTAAAACGCTTTAATATAATGCAGGAGGCTTTTATATCAATTATTTAAATTAGAGTTCAAAGGTCACATTCCATATTTCCATGGAAACTATCATGTGTAATTGTCAACATCGTGGCTATATTGTAATTGCCAAAGTGTTAAGAGAAAATATTACAAAGAGAAAGAATTAGACTACCCCCTCTTGAATTGCGGCGGCCATTTTGAAAAGTTTGAGACCCAGGCCTTAATGTACTTGAGTTAAATAGACAGGATAGACATTTCAAAAAGGAAAGGCAAATAGATAGTTTGACGTAATGTTTCAATGCCGACAATGAGGACTAGACGGGATTTCATGCAGTCCTCGCAAACGAATCAGTCCAGTCCGATGCGACGCTGAGTACTTGAACTAATTGCAAGGACTCGCAATCCCGTCTAGTCCAAATTGTAGGCTTTGGAACGACTTCTCCACAACTCATTAATGATTGATAACAGAAATTCAAAGTTAAAGTTGGCCTAATTTTATGCTAATTAGGACCACATATCCAAACTTCCTTCACGGTAGTGATTTCCTTTGTTTTGTCCTTATGAATTAGTAATGAGTTGGAGAAAAGTTTAATATTTATTTTGAAATCCAAAGAACGTTTTTCCATTCAGTCTGTCGAATGAGACAGTGCAGTGTCTTCTCAACGTACTGAAATGAACACGAAAGCCAAGCAAATGGTTGAATATAGCTTTAGTATCTCTAACACTGAATATAGCCGATATAGCATATTTTTTCAGTTAATTATCGACAAGAAATCGAATCGACCTGAGTTTGAGAAAAAGACTGACCTACGGGATTTATATAGACCGCTTTTATTTTTTGCTCAATTATCCTCTCTATATATTTAATATATAATTGATATATTGATATATTTGATTTTTTTTTAATATATCGATATATCAATATATAGTAATTTGCATAATCCTAATTCTTTGATTTTAGCTATTATTAAGCCTGAATCTAAACCCAAGTAACCTTTGTAGTATATATGTGAAAAAACAATTGAAAAAATGGAACATTAGAGGGCTTATTCAGCAATTTTATGATGGAAATTACCCACAATGCACCCGATATATTGATATATTGATATATTTGATTTTTACAGAATTTTTGCAAATCGCTGTATATTATTGTTGTATTTAGATCATATAATAAAGTTTCTTGTTTATTTTTAGAAGAACAAGAAGAAGAAGTTATGGCGAACGAAATCTGATTTCAGAGAAAGCCGCTTAACCAACCCCAGCCACGTGCACAACCATATCATGCACAATCTAATACAAGACAATATCTAAATACAACAAAAAAAGTCAAATTTAATTTAGGATTTACAGCTAGCAAAATCAGTACTTGTAGCAGTTGTAGTATAGCTCCTCATACAACATTATATATTCATTTTTTCCCATTTTCTTTTTATGTATCGTTTTAGTTTATCTTCCATATCATACTGATTATACAGTTGACTATCTTTGAGCGACCACTCTCGTAAGCGACCATCTCCCTTAAGCGACCACCTTTACAAACCCCCGTTTTGTTTCTCATATACTGTAATCACTGTAATTAAAATCCCTCGTAAGCGACCATCTCTCATAAGCGACCACCAACTCCAGATCCCGAGGTGGTCGCTTAACGAGGGAGTTCGCTGTATATATATTTTTAACTTTGAGGGCCACAAGTTTATCAGCATGTACAACTGGTGTGTATTCATTGGATTAATTGATTGATTGAACATTCTAGAATCATTGTTACATATATGTCTTGGTATAGTTTAGTTTATTTTTACACCTAGCCGTTGACTCTCTTTGAGCGACCACTCTCGTAAGCGACCACTCTCGTAAGCGACCATCTCCCTCAAGGGGTCATTAAATTAATGCTCTTCAAACGCATTGACACTCGGAAAACATATTTTCTCTTTCACATAAATTAAACCGATTTTAAAATTCAATTTTGCTTGATTCCTATTGGCTAGCGTAGCGAAAGACTGAACACTGTACTGGCTTTCTTTGCGACGCGCAACATAGCGACTCAGAAAATGTCTAAAAAGCTTTTCCTTAAAAAAGTAGTCGAGTCAAACCTCTGTTGTGATGACTTGGAGAGGAAGGGACGAAAGTCAATCCCAGAGAGACTGCACATGCAGGGAATAGGATCCGATTCGAATGCTACGGAATATAAATAGGGTCGTGGTCGTCCACCCCCCCCCCCCCCCCCCCCCCCCCCCCCCCCCCCCCCCCCCCCCATATGGTGTTTACCCTCCCAATAATCATCACAGGGAGTTCTAACTTGATATTTGTGGCCATTTTAGAAGCTCTCAAAGTCTGTTTTCATATCGATCAGTTTGTATTCGCTCAGGCTTCCCGCGGTTTGTCGCTGGCTCTGGGAATCCCTGAAATTTTAGCGAATTTCATTGGCTGATGAAATCAACAATGACTGATCGTATTTGATTGGTTCATGAGATCAACAAAGATTCAAACTTGCAAGGCGAACGAAAGGAATGACAGCGACGGTTGTATTTTCATACAATGGTATTCCGTTATTGAATTATAAAGCTATGGAAATGAGAGTGACTGTGTAGACATAAATTGATCTGAATTCGTAAAGGGAGATCTAACAATACATAAATTATAAAAGTAAAGTAACGGCTACAGACACAATCGATCGTACTCGCTTTGAGTATTCAAAGGAATATTTTTATAATTCAAGAGAAACAATAACAAAGCGGAAGACAGGAAGGTTCACATGCAAGATTATATTAGAACATGTATTTATCGTCCAGCCTTTACCGCAACAGAGCCAGAGAAGAACCGGTGATGAACGTCGAAGGGATTTTAAACGGCTACACGAAGATAAATGTACAAACTTGTGTACTTGTTAGTTTGAATATTCAAACCAACGTAAATACTACGTAGCCAGTAGACTCTTCCACAGTACCCGCTCTCAGCGGTCTTTAGTATGAGCATGCGCTCTGACGACTTGGTCGTCAAAATTTGACGACCGAGCAACAGGGTTTCCCAGAGCCAGCGACAAACCAAATGACGAGCGGGCTCTGGGTACGAGAATGCATGACGTGGTTAAGAGTACAATCTGATCGATCGTACGAGCAATATGTATACAGACTCGTTCCCAGTCGTGTCTCTTACTCGGAATGTAGGCGCGCGGTGTTTAGTGGGATGGGAGAAAGAAAAACGTCGTTACTTTTTCTCCCTCCTTCCCGTGCGCCTTTGCGCCCCACCTTCCCAAGCGCCTTTGCGCCCCACCTTCCCAAGCGCCTTTGCGCCCCACATTCCCAAGCGCCTTTGCGCCCCACCTTCCCAAGCGCCTTTGCGCCCCACCTTCCCAAGCGCCTTTGCGCGCTTTCCGGTGCGTTTTTTTTGCGCTTCCGGTCCGGTTACTTCCCTTTCCACGGTAAGTAAGGACTGGGTACGAGTCTGTATACAGACTTTGAGAACTTCTCATGGCCACAAATATCAAGCATGTAGTTAATGAGGGCGAGTTTGATGACTGATCGATCGTATGAGCTTCGAAAATGACCACAAATATCAAGTTAGAACTCCCTGTGCTCTAATATTGACAGTGACAGTTGTGTTCAGCTAACAAATAAGTTACCCTGGTTCGATCCAGAGGTTATGTCAAACTGTCTCGTAATTTCCTCGCTAATCGCGGCTTCGTGGCAAAACAAAACAAAATCAAACATAATTTTCACACAGAGAGTTGCATGATGACAGGGTTGCAGCACCAATCAATGGTCAACATTTATTCTTTGAAAGTAAATATAGTTGAGTGTGTACCTTTGCTTATCTAATGGACACATCGTGAATTCCTCGCATACTCTGGAAGCCCTTTGAGCCTGACAGACAAAGCATTGGATTTCAGCGTTACGAGTTGAGAGTCGGAAGGAAACACTTTCACCATTGATACCACACCATCTATTAAACCATGCAGGTTGAGGTAAGTTAACTCTGAATTGAAAACATCGGCTATTTATGTGACGGATTTGAGGCTGGCTTCTGTGGTATTAAACCAAACAGTTTGTATTACACAAAGCTTTGCGTAGTAATAACATAAGTTTAATTCTTAAAAGCACCAAACTGAACAGTTGGTTTAATTATAGATAGAGAAGGCCTAAACTTGGAAATAACTACACAATTGCCCGTCTCTATCGCTTGAGGCCTGATTACTGACATTAGCTATGTATAAACTGGTCGTCGCTAGAAACTTTGTCACAACTAAGCGCAATACTATTTTCGTCGCCTAGCTAGGAGACTACTACCAAACAGCTTGCAAACATGAACTACGGAAAGACCTTTATTTATTAGTGTTTTTTTCTGTAACTGTTTTGGATATTGAGAAAGCTAGTATTAGCTACAAAGGTCAAGGAATACTTTCTTTAGTAATATGATGATTTCCCTTCGCGACATCAGTTCGACTTAATTTGTGTGGACCAGTTTGAAGTCACGAGAGAAGTTTGGAGCGTAAGTTCTCCTGCATGCATATATATAATATACATCTAGGCTAAACGGACCGTATTCAAAGACATGGCTGTTGTGGTTTTACTTTTCTTTTTATTACTCGGCGGGATTCCTATGGCATTAAGCAATGGCTTCAGTTCTATCGGTCACTGAAACTAAAACGCTTTGTACCGCTGAGGATACCGAAGGCTCATGCCTTTTGGGTGACTGGGTGGTGACTATGTTATCTAAGAGCAAAAATAAAACACCAAATTGATCCTATAATCAACATAATTATAACGACAGTTAACTCCAGAGCGTGACTGACGAGCGTGACAACGCACAGGCAACCCATAAGAATGAATTACTCATGAAACACTTTCGTATTGTCCGGGAATAATTTAGGCGTATGCGGAAACACGTCTCATGCGCGGGAGAACGTCATAATCAATCGGTACATTTTTGTTGATTTATAGTTGTTAGTTATCTTAGCTATTAAGTCTTAGTTATGAAACGCCTATGTAGCCTCAAAGGATGTATTTAAGCCGCACCCTAATAATTCACATAGTTGTGACTGTACAAGAAATCATTGTCTATTGTAGTATTATAGTATAAATAAGCGACTATCAGTCCAGTTAAGTCAGAATTGTAAGAATTGTAACCAGAGTGTGAAGACTGAATAAAGTCTTGAAAATCAGAACGAAATACAGTCCCTTGTTGTGTTGCGAGCCAGCGCAGCGGAGTCGATTCGAGCCTGAGAACTGTTGGATACTTGGTCGACATTAATTCCGCGACAACTGGTCCTTCGAGCCGGATAAGGAAGGTTCGTAGATTGTACGTTGGACAAGATTTTGTTGGTATAAAGGATTGCATTGAAAGAGTGTTACCATGGAGGATCTTGCCAAGCGAAAGAAAATGCGAGCAGGTCACCGAGGATCGGCGACGAAACTTGTGACGAAGATCGTCCAAAAACTAGAAGGAGAAACTGATGAAGAAGTTGACAAAAATTGGCTCATCCAAAGCAAGTTGACCCTCGAGGGAAAGATTGAGTCATTAAAGGCTCTGGATGGTCAAATCTTGGAGCTGATTAGTGATTTAGATGGCGAGAGCGTCGAGCAAGACATCGAAAAGGAAATCGATGAGGCGGACAACATCAACGCCGAACTTCATAAGGTAATATTGGATATAAATGAAGTTGTAAGGAAAAGGTGTACCCCGCCCTCTTCGCTGAAGATCAACACGCCGCCAACATCCGCGGTTCAACTAAGTTTGCCGAGCAAAAATGTTAGAGTGAGACTCCCCAAGTTAGAGGTCCTAAAGTTCGATGGGAGTGTGTGTAAATGGCAAGAGTTTTGGGATTCCTTTGAAAGTTCAATTGATGGCAACGAAGGGCTCTCGAGCGTCGACAAGTTTTCTTACTTGCGTGGACTCCTCGAGGGACCGGCCAAGTCAACTATTGCGGGTCTCTCTTTAACATCGGCTAACTACGGGGAAGCGTTGGGGTTATTGAAGAAACGGTATGGCAAAAAGAATGTCGTCGAAAGGGCCCATGTAAAGGAGTTGATTGGACTTCTGCCAGTATTTAGTGACAAAGATACGCAGCGATTGAGAAGGCTGTACGACAGTTGTGAGACTCACTATAGAGGATTGTTAGCACTGGGAGTGGATCCACGGTCTTATGAGTCAATTGTCGTGCCATCTATAATGGAAAAACTGCCAGAATCATTTAGATTGACAATCACAAGAGGAAGTGATTTTCTGGAGTGGACAATGATGGAGATGTTGAAGGCGTTCGTCAAAGAACTTGAATTAAAGGAGCAACATCAAACAATTTCGACTACAAAGGAACAGTTTTCGTCGAAACAAGAAAGTCGTCAGCGTGGAAAGGAAGGAAATGACAGGCCAGCCACAGCAGCCGCATTGTGACACAGAATGACAGGAACAATAAGCCAAGTTGTGCCTTTTGTTTGAAAAACCACGCTCACGAGGAGTGCCAGGAGGTCAAGGATCATAAGATACGTAAGACTCTTGTGTATAAGTATGCTAGATGTTTTAGGTGCTTGAGTAAGGGTCACCGGGCACGGGATTGTAAGATTAGTGTTCCATGTAAGGGATGTGGGGGTAGCCATCACACGGCTCTTTGTGAAGGTCGTAGTGAAACGACAATTAAGGAATCGGCTAATCATTTAGCAAACAGTAAGCAGGGGGGAACGATAACTAAGGTAGCATTGCAAACCGCTTGTGCTTTAGTTAAAGGACCGGAGAGAGAGGGGAGGCTAAGAGTGTTGTTTGACTCAGGGAGTCACAGGTCGTTTGTCACTAGTAGCGCGGTAAGGGCACTGGGAATGAGGGTAGTGCGCCGGGAATTACTCAGTATTAGCACCTTTGGACAGGGACCCAAGGAGACAGAGTCGAGAGACGTGGTAGAGATTAATGTTATGCCCTTTAGGGGTGGGAACGTCACACAGATAGAGGCGTATGTTGTCCCTAAGATATCGAGTATACAGAATGAGAGTGTAGACGTCATCAAGAAGGACTATCCTTACTTGAAGAACCTTTGGTTTTCAGATGTCACTAGTAAGGTTAGCAAGGATTCACAGATAGATATTCTTATAGGGGCAGACTACTTGTGGTGTTTTCAAGGTGGGCGTACAGTGCGGGGGGAACCAGACCAGCCTGTAGCAGTAGAAACTAAGCTAGGGTGGGTGTTGTCAGGTCCCTTAAAGAGGTGTAGTGGCACTGAGGAAACACAGACAGCACAAGCCAACCTTGTAGTTGACGACAGTGGGGAACTAGAAACTAACGTACACAAGCTTTGGGACTTAGAAGCGTTAGGTATCAGCGAAAGGGACGAAGTGCATGAATCGTTTGTAGATAGTATTAGCTTTGACGGAAATAGATACTCAGTCATGCTACCATGGAAAGAGAGTCACGAAGTGTTGCCTAGCAACTACGCTAATAGTCTTGCACGCATGAAAGGTCAGATAAGAAGATTAAAAAAGGAGCCAGAGGTGTTGATAGAGTATGACAGCATTATCAAGGAACAACTTAAGTTGGGTATTATAGAGAAAGTAGTTGACTTGGAGAGGGCAGAAAACGCTCATTATCTGCCTCATCAGGCTGTCATACGTCGGGATGCAGAAACCACAAAGGTAAGAGTGGTTTATGATGCGTCCGCAAAGGAAGGAAAAAACGGGACGTCATTGAATGATTGTTTACATGTAGGGCCGTCGTTAAACCCCTTGTTATTCGATATTCTTATCCGGTTTAGATGTCACAAAGTTGTACTTGTGGGGGATATAGAGAAAGCGTTTCTAAATATAGAAGTGGATAAGGGTGATCGGGATTGTTTGAGGTTTCTGTGGGTAGAGGACGTGCTACAGGACAATTTAAAGGTAGTTGTGTATAGGTTTTGTCGGGTTGTGTTTGGCTTGAATGCCTCGCCATTTTTGCTCAATGGAACATTGAGACATCATATTTCGCTTTACGAAGATGCTGACCCAGAGTTTGTCAGGAAAATGGTTGATGGATTTTATGTAGACGATTTAGTCACAGGGGAATGTGCCGCTGACCGGGCCTACAAACTCTACGAGAAGGCAAGAGATAGGCTAGCGGAAGGTGGATTCAGGCTGCGGAAATGGAAAACGAATGACAGGGAATTAAAGGTAAGCATTGACCCCCAGAAACAGTCTGGGTCCACTGGTTCGAAAGTAGTAAGGTTAGACGAGGAAGAGACCTATGCCAAGGCAACCCTTGGACTTGCTGCTCAAGGGTGTGCCAAGAGTGAGAAGGTATTGGGTGTAGTTTGGGATAGTGAGCTGGATGTGATTAAGTTTATGTTGACGCCGATTGCCGACAAAGCGGAGGGTCTGGTGCCGACCAAACGGAACGTGCTAAGCATATTAGCTGGAGTGTTTGACCCCCTCGGGGTTATCGGCCCAGTAACCGTAAGTATGAAGATGTTATTTCAGGACTTATGTAGTCGGGGATTTAAGTGGGATGAGGAGCTTACGGGGGAGGTAAGCAATAGACTACAAGCGTGGATAGAGGACCTGCATAGGGCAAAAGAGATCACAATTAACAGATGTGTTAACCGCTTTACACCAGGGAAGGTCACGAAATGCTATTTGCACGGGTTTGGCGATGCTAGTAAGAAAGCATACTGTTCAGTGATCTACCTTGTCTGCCATACAGACGCGGGTGTGAGTGTGGAACTGTTAACTTCAAAGACTCGGGTAGCACCTTTGAAGGCCTTAAGCATCCCAAGGTTAGAATTGATGTCAGCATGGATGCTGGCGAAGCAGATGCGCGCAGTATTGGGAGCTCTTGAGTCTGAGGTGGAGATAACAGGGACGCGGCTGTGGTTAGACAGCAAGACTGCGCTCTATTGGATAATGAATAGAGGTGAGTGGAAGCAATTTGTGCAGCACAGAGTGAACGAGATTTTAAAGCTCACTAGTAAGAAGGACTGGGGGCATTGCCCGGGGGAGAGTAACCCAGCCGATTTGGGGTCCAGGGGGGTGATAGCCACGAAGCTGAAACAAAGTCAGATATGGTGGGAGGGGCCGTCTTGGTTGGCTGGGACACTTACTGACTGGCCGGCTACTACTGTGACTAACAAGACGCTGGAGACCTCAGAGGAAGAGAAGAAGTCAACTGTGTTGATTGTCAATGTGGAGAAGCCGGTCGGCATCAAGGAAGTGGTGAGTATCGAGAGATATGGTGGGCTCAGGAAACTAATTAGAGTTACAGCCTGGGTCAAGCGCTTTGTGTACAACCTGCAAGCAGCAACAATGGGGCGTACAAAGCGGTCTGGGGAGATAGCAGTGGTAGAAGGTATTGAGGCAGAGAAAGAGTGGATTCTCGCGGCGCAAGCAGAATTGAAGAAGGATAACAAATTTAGCCAATTGGTAAGTAGTCTAGGGCTGCAGGACATGGGGGGTATGTTGAGGTGTCGAGGAAGACTAGAAAACGCCGAGCTCGCCTTCAGTGCGAGAAATCCTATCATTTTACCAAGAGATCATGTGTTGACGGAGATGATAGTGAGAGATTGCCACCAGAGGGTCTGCCATAGTGGGGTGAGGTCAACTCTTGCGGAGTTAAGGGCGAGGTACTGGGTACCAAAGGGACGCCAGATGGTTAAGAAGATCCTAGGTAAGTGCGTGACATGCAAGAAGCATGAGGGGGGAGCATACGGGGCACCATCCACAGCGCCCTTACCGGAGTTTAGGGTTACAGAGGCTGCACCATTTTCAAAGGTAGGAGTTGACTTTGCTGGGCCTTTGTACGTTAAGGGGGGAGTCGGCAGCTCAGAGAAAGTATACATAGCGGTGTTCACCTGTTGCGTGACTCGAGCAGTTCACCTAGATTTAGTTGAGGATTTGTCTGCAGCTACATTTAATCGTTGCCTGCGTAAGTTCACGGCCAGGAGGGGCACGCCACATTTAATGGTCTCCGATAACGCGAAGACCTTCCAGGCGACTGCGAAGGCACTAAAAGAATTGTATGAGCATCCAGAAGTAAGGGCGGAGACCGGGAACAAGCGAATTATGTGGCGTATTTATAATAGCTAGTGTCGTAACATTACGTGCAAGGGTGCAACTATCCGGTATGTTGACACAGGAAATGCGTCATGCATCCCACCTAAAATAACTGTAGCCGTGTGTCCTAAACGTGGATAAACCAATTAATAGTTGATCCCAACTCAAACTAAACTAGTTCAAAGTAATCCTAAAACTACTGTAGAAATTACTATATCTAACTTAACAGAATACATCTGCCTAGTGGCAAGGTTGTGAAATAATGTTAGGTAATAAACGTGACAACACGCGCTAATCCGTTATCAGTAAATCAGATTAGTGTGTAACGTAATGTACTGCAACACGCCTAAGTAAGTCGTTACGCACAACGTTGCTAGATACCAATTAGATGACGTTGAACCAAACCCAAATTCCGTGGAAGTAAAATCTACATTACTTCTAACATAAAGAATTATACTTACAATACTTAAAAACGATTGTCAAAGATGTGAACAAAGTGACACTGTCACATTCTCGATGTCTTGCTCGACGCTCTCGCCATCTAAATCACTAATCAGCTCCAAGATTTGAAACGACAGTTAACTCCAGAGCGTGACTGACGAGCGTGACAACGCACAGGCAACCCATAAGAATGAATTACTCATGAAACACTTTCGTATAGCAAATAGTCGCAGACGTCCATTTTAAACAATCAAGAAAATTATTTTGCCATAATAAGCTCTATAAAACCAAATTTAAACCAAAAATCTGTATATAACTACTAGCCAGCGCTCTTCCTCTTACTTTGTTCTCATCCGAAGCCCGAGTAAACGCAACTGAGAGCGAGTCCGCATATCTACTGTCTTATTTCTTTAAAAACTGGTTACAAAACGTCCCAAAAAGTCTAAAAAGAGAAGGTTTTAAACCGATTAAAATTATTTCTGCTCTAATGATACAAGGCACGGCTTGTTCAGTCCAAACTGCAGGGGCTGCTGCCGTAAATGATCTGTTCCCACGTCTTCATAGTCCTAACTCTATTGCTGACCACGCCGGCAATGTCTCGTTCTGTTATTCTAGGAACCCGATTCTCAAACTCGCCATCGACTCGCTGAGTTTGATGATGTATTCCAACTCGTCAACTCGTTTGGATGCTACCAAAAGATCATCTACTTTACATCGTGTCTGTTGATACTACTTATGGCCTTCCCGTTTGGTGTCTTGGTCTTTGGTTTTGCAACACCAGGATTTCACTGCGCCACATCCAACACAACATGCAAACCAAATACATGCTGTAACAACTGTACTTCGTATACATTTGAACGTTCGTTTACTAGTACTGTTACAGAGGTATGTGATATATATACCAGCAAACAGGTTTGACAGCTAACTGCAGTACTTCGTATACATTTGAACGTTCGTTTACTAGTACTGTTACAGAGGTATGTGATATATATACCAGCAAACAGGTTTGACAGCTAACTGCAGCAGTACTTCGTATACATTTGAACGCCGTTCGTTTACTAGTACTGTTACAGAGGTATGTGATATATATACCAGCAAACAGGTTTGACAGCTAACTGCAGTACTTCGTATACATTTGAACGTTCGTTTACTAGTACTGTTACAGAGGTATGTGATATATATACCAGCAAACAGGTTTGACAGCTAACTGCAGCAGTACTTCGTATACATTTGAACGCCGTTCGTTTACTAGTACTGTTACAGAGGTATGTGATATATATACCAGCAAACAGGTTTGACAGCTAACTGCAGTACTTCGTATACATTTGAACGTTCGTTTACTAGTACTGTTACAGAGGTATGTGATATATATACCAGCAAACAGGTTTGACAGCTAACTGCAGTACTTCGTATACATTTGAACGTTCGTTTACTAGTACTGTTACAGAGGTATGTGATATATATACCAGCAAACAGGTTTGACAGCTAACTGCAGTACTTCGTATACATTTGAACGTTCGTTTACTAGTACTGTTACAGAGGTATGTGATATATATACCAGCAAACAGGTTTGACAGCTAACTGCAGCAGTACTTCGTATACATTTGAACGCCGTTCGTTTACTAGTACTGTTACAGAGGTATGTGATATATATACCAGCAAACAGGTTTGACAGCTAACTGCAGTACTTCGTATACATTTGAACGTTCGTTTACTAGTACTGTTACAGAGGTATGTGATATATATACCAGCAAACAGGTTTGACAGCTAACTGCAGTACTTCGTATACATTTGAACGTTCGTTTACTAGTACTGTTACAGAGGTATGTGATTTACACCTGTTCCAAATATCGTTGTCCGGGCCGAAAGCAACAAGCAAGAAGCTGACGACCGCAAAGGACTTTGGGAATCTCCTAATTACAGTGAGGACACAGCAAAACTGACCAATCAGATTACACCTGAAAATAATCACTTTTCAACAAAAGTTGTCTGGGCCAATCAGCATTATAGTTATAATACTGATTGGCGCAGATGACTTTTGTTGGAATGTGATTGTTTTCAGGTGTAATCTGATTGGTAAGTTTTGCTCAAATGGTCCCGGTTAGTGTGTCCTCACTGTAATTAATTTATCCGTCAGTACTTGAGAAGTTATCCTTACGAGCGTTGAATAGCAATAATTTGGAACTATTCGGCCATTTGAAAATGCATGTTGTCAAAATGTCTACGGATGAATAAATAAATAAGGAGAAAGTCCCAATGCCCTTTGCGGTCGTCACTTTCTTGTTTGTTGCTTTCGACGAGGACAGCGATTTTTGGAATAGGTGTATATACCAGCAAACAGGTTTGACAGCTAGCTATACTGATTAAGGAAGTATACGAACCAATGTAACAGGTCTTTCATATTTGTAAATGAAAATGTTAAACGTCTAGTTAGCTTGCGTAGAAGTTAATGTCCATCGTAGAAGTTAATGTCCAGTAAGTATACTGATTTACGTGACAAGTTAAACTGGTTTATACGGTATCGCGTTAACTTAATAAACCGGTATGGCAGATCCGTCTAATATCCGACACACGAAAAGCCGGTTTAACAGGTCCGTCTAAGCAGTTATAATGGCTGAATTACTAGTTAGAAAGTGTCTTTTTTCTATTTCAGTGGAACCTCGTATGCGACCGTGCTTATCTCAATGCCGTCATACAATCGTGCATGTTCGTAGGCATGCTGATCGGTGCATCCATCTCGGGAATGGTGTCAGACGCGTATGGTAGAAAAAACCTGCATCTTCGTATATAATGGTATTATGGTGAGTAATTGTTGGATTGCACGTGACGTCATGGCCGCCATGTTGGATCCCGATAACAAAAGCATTCCTCATTAGCTTCTCTTGTTTGTACCACCAACATGGTTGCACGTGATGTCATGGCGGCCATGTTGGTTCCCGATAACAAATAATTCCTCATTAGCTTCTCTTGTTTGCACCACCAACATGGCCGCTGCATCTTTGTTATTTATTTCTCAAGGGATTAATTGCAAACCAAAGAAGTTCTTGACTCTCTCTGGGTCATAGCAGTTGCTCTCTCTACAGATCCTCTCCACCTCTTTGATCTGTCCAGTATTGCATGCAGCCTGCATCAAACACAAAAACAAGACATACATTAACATACAGTCATGTAATAACATCACACAAGCCCCACTCTTCAGTTTGTAATCTTATTTCATCAAATAATTAATGTATTGCTTTCAGTTATTACAAGTAATGATGAACATAAGCAGCAATATACACAACCACAATATTATGTACTTATTGACTGAGTGGGAGGGCTGTATGCTTAATTGCTAAATGTTATACGGTAACCAAACAAACCAAGACGCGTCCCGTAGCTAGACAAAGTCTCAGACAAGTGATCGAATTTCGTAGTGACCTCATGCAATACAACAAGATATGTGCAGGCCGATGTTATCAGAACCATCTAAGCATGAATATACGTCCCAAGTACGTACTTCAGACGAAACTCGACGATTCGCAGTCGATCTCTATCTCTGCTCACCGACACACACCATTGGCAGAACATGGCATAGCGAGATCATAATAGTTTTTGAGTTCATTTGATTTGCTTTTGAGTTCATTTGATTTGCTTTTGAGTTCATTTGATTTGCTTTTGAGTTCATTTTTTGAAGAGTTCGTGGAACGGCCCTTTCGAAAACGCTCGACGAAGATTTAGAGTATGTGTATGTAGTAGGCGTATACGTTTGGATGGCTTGCGTCATTTATCTCACTACACAAGATGACTTCTTCTCTCTCGATCCAGCACAAGCTTCTACCACTTCTAGTCGTCGAACGATGAACTAGAATCCTGTCCTTTGAAGAGACCAGCGTGATTAAATAAAGTTGACCTACCTACTATTAGTGTGTGTGACCCGCGTCTTTTTGTCTCGTCTCATTCTCTCGCGGTCTGATCAACAACTCGATCAAACATCAACATTTTTTTTATAATTAATGACAATGTCTTTTAAAATCCTTTTTAAAACGTTTAAAAAAACCTTTCTAGTCCTCACCGAACGGCCAAACGGCCTAGTATAGAGGGTTTGCATGATCACGTGCCTGCAGCCATGACAATTGTTCCTGCTCCCTGTCATGGCTGGCGGTGTCACGGGGATTTCGCCCCCCCCCCCCCCCCCCCCCCCCCCCCCCCCCCCCCCCCCCTCCCCGGGGCGAATTCCCCCCGGTGAATTTGTCCTCCCCGGGGCGAATTCTCCGGAGATTTCGCCCCCCTCCATCGCCCCCCTTCGTAGATTTCGCCCCCCTCCCTTTGGTACCTATATAGGTATATATTTTCATCAAAAGTATTCCTTGGAAAATGGTCACAGGAATCGACAATTTGGTAGCAATTGTTTCCTATAGATAATGGTATTTAGAGTAATGAAAATTATTGCATTCCTAATGTAGCTATTAGAAAAGGTTGATGTGAATAAAGACAACAAACCATCCTCTACTTTATTTCAACATTATCCACAACACAGCTATAGCTTAATATTATATCTTCTTTGTAAAGCCCTTTTGAGCGACAATATCCAAATATTTTGTCACTTTTATATGTTCGTTCAAAATTCTGGCAGCGTGTGTCTAGACTGATTCACGATGATAAGTCGCTGTTTTCGCTCCTTTGCTGCATATCATTGTGAGCGAAAATCAGAATCAACGATAGCGAACAGTGCCTTCAAATGTAGCCAGAAAATTTGACCTCGAATAGCCCTTTCATCATGCAAGCTAACTGAAAATACTTTTAGTCGGCTCAAGTCAGAATTTCAGTTTTTTAAATTTGATTTAATATTAATTCTGAGCCAGTTTGTTTAATAAATAGCTGACTTGATATGTTGTAGAATCAATGAAATGGCAGGTAATAATAATATAAAGTCTTGCATGAGCTTAAAAAAACAGTTGATTTTTTCTACCGTAGAAAAAATCATTGTACACATTAAGCTCAAACTGGCTTTAGTATTATTTTACCTGAAAACCACTCTACTCTTTGATAAGTAGACTATTATAACTTAGTTCAGGATGTTATTATAATTTTGAATTCCTTAGCTTTCTTGGCTTTTCTACACGGCTATTTCATGTACATTTTTTGTTTCATCATAAATAAAATAAAATAAATAATTTCAGTTTTTAAAAACGTTATATTTTTCATTTTTTCATTATTAATCAAAGTAACAAACTTGTCGTGAAAAGTAGAGAAATATACTAATTTTTCTGAAGAGGGGGGGGGGGGGGGGGGGGGCGAATTCACCAGGAGGTAAAATCACCAGAAGGGGGGGCGAAATCACCAGAGGGGGGCGAAATCTCCGGTGAATTCCCTGGGGGGGGACAAATTCACCGGTGAATTCTCCCCCGGGGGGGGGGGGCGAATCCCACGGGGGGGGGGGGGGGAGAATTCCCCTCGACACCGGCACGTGGTCGTGCAAACCCTCTATAGTAACACGTGGTAAAGCTGTCTCAAGTTTCAAATTAAAATCTTCGACGTGTTTCAGTTCTATTTTATATTTAGCATATTTTATGTCGGCATCAGACAACACGCCATGACAGACAACACGCCATGACAGACAACACGCCATGACAGACAACACGCCATGACAGACAACACGCCATGACAGACAAGACGCCATGACAGACAAGACGCCATGACAGACAACACGCCATGACAGACAACACGCCATGACAGACAAGACGCCATGACAGACAAGACGCCATGACAGACAAGACGCCATGACAGACAAGACGCCATGACAGACAACACGCCATGACAGACAACACGCCATAACAGACAACACGCCATGACAGACAAGACGCCATGACAGACAAGACGCCATGACAGACAAGACGCCATGACAGACAAGACGCCATGACAGACAAGACGCCATGACAGACAAGACGCCATGACAGACAAGACGCCATGACAGACAACACGCCATGACAGACAACACACCATGACAGACAACACGCCATGACAGACAACACGCCATGACAGACAACACGCCATGACAGACAACACGCCATGACAGACAACACGCCATGACAGACAAGACGCCATGACAGACAAGACGCCATGACAGACAAGACGCCATGACAGACAAGACGCCATGACAGACAAGACGCCATGACAGACAAGACGCCATGACAGACAACACGCCATGACAGACAACACGCCATGACAGACAACACGCCACGACAGACAACACACCATGACAGACAACACGCCATGACAGACAACACGCCATGACAGACAACACGCCATGACAGACAACACGCCATGACAGACAACACGCCATGACAGACAACACGCCATGACAGACAACACGCCATGACAGACAACACGCCATGACAGACAACACGCCATGACAGACAACACGCCATGACAGACAACACGCCATGACAGACAACACGCCATGACAGACAACACGCCATGACAGACAACACGCCATGACAGACAACACGCCATGACAGACAACACACCATGACAGACAAGACGCCATGACAGACAAGACGCCATGACAGACAAGACGCCATGACAGACAAGACGCCATGACAGACAACACGCCATGACAGACAACACGCCATGACAGACAACACGCCATGACAGACAACACGCCATGACAGACAACACGCCATGACAGACAACACGCCATGACAGACAACACGCCATGACAGACAACACGCCATGACAGACAACACGCCATGACAGACAACACGCCATGACAGACAACACGCCATGACAGACAACACGCCATGACCAGCTGTAAGCTGGTTCCTTCGATGTTCATGAAAAAGATCAGCTGTCCTCCTGACCGTTTGTAAATTGAGGATTATGAATTATGTAGTTTTAACTGTATAAATGTCTCAAAAGTACTCTTTTTATAAAGATTATTATATATTTCCTTTTACCTTTGAATTTATCATTATGAATGATAAGGCCTACGGCGGCTTTATTACTCATATATAAATGTTCATTTTATAGAGCTGAGACAGGGATGGGTCCACGAATTTTTGAGAGAGGGGGGTCCAAATGTATAACCTGTAGCAAAACTAGATTATGGGATAAAACAATCAATTGAACCCCAGGTATGACAGGGGGGTCCTGAACCCCCTGTATGAATCCCCTGTATGAACCCCCTGTATGAATCCCCTGTATGAATCCCCTGTATGAACCCCCTGTATGAACCCCCTGTATGAACCGCCTGTATGAACCCCCTGTATGAACCCCCTGTATGAACCCCCTGTATGAACCGCCTGTATGAACCCCCTGTATGAACCCCCTGTATGAACCCCCTGTATGAACCCCCTGTATGAACCCCCTGTATGAACCCCCTGTATGAATCCCCTGTATGAACCCCCTGTATGAACCCCCTGTATGAACCCCCTGTATGAACCCCCTGTATGAATCCCCTGTATGAACCCCCTGTATGAACCCCCTGTATGAACCCCCTGTATGAACCCCCTGTATGAACCCCCTGTATGAACCCCCTGTATGAACCGCCTGTATGAACCCCCTGTATGAACCCCCTGTATGAACCCCCTGTATGAACCCCCTGTATGAACCCCCTGTATGAACCCCCTGTATGAATCCCCTGTATGAACCCCCTGTTATGAACCCCCTGTATGAACCCCCTGTATGAACCCCCTGTATGAATCCCCTGTATGAACCCCCTGTATGAACCCCCTGTATGAACCCCCTGTATGAACCCCCTGTATGAACCCCCTGTATGAACCGCCTGTATGAACCCCCTGTATGAACCCCCTGTATGAATCCCCTGTATGAACCCCTTGTATGAATCCCCTGTATGAATCCCCTGTATGAACCCCCTGTATGAACCCCCTGTATGAACCCCCTGTATGAACCCCTTGTATGAATCCCCTGTATGAACCCCCTGTATGAACCCCCTGTATGAACCCCCTGTATGAACCCCGCTGTATGAACCCCCCTGTATGAACCCCCTGTATGAACCGCCTGTATGAACCCCCTGTATGAACCGCCTGTATGAACCCCCTGTATGAACCGCCTGTATGATCCCCCTGTATGAATCCCCTGTATGAACCCCATGTATGAACCCCTGTATGAACTGCCTGTATGAACCCCCTGTATGAACCGCCTGTATGAATCCCCTGTATGAATCCCCTGTATGAACCCCCTGTATGAACCCCCTGTATGAACCGCCTGTATGAACCCCCTGTATGAACCCCATGTATGAACCCCCTATATGAACCCCCTGTATGAATCCCCTGTATGAACCCCCTGTATGAACCCCCTGTATGAACCCCCTGTATGAACCCCCTGTATGAACCCCCTGTATGAACCCCCTGTATGAACCCCCGTATGAACCCCCTGTATGAACCCCCTGTATGAACCGCCTGTATGAACCCCCTGTATGAACCCCCTGTATGAACCCCCTGTATGAATGCCCTGTATGAACTCCCTGTATGAACCCCCTGTATGAACCCCCTGTATGAACCCCCTTTATGAACCCCCTGTATGAACCCCCTGTATGAACCCCCTGTATGAACCCCCTGTATGAACCCCCTGTATGAACCCCCTGTATGAACCCCCTGTATGAACCCCCTGTATGAATCCCCTGTATGAATCCCCTGTATGAACCCCCTGTATGAACCCCCTGTATGAACCGCCTGTATGAACCCCCTGTATGAACCCCCTGTATGAAACCCCCTGTATGAACCCCCTGTATGAACCCCCTGTATGAACCCCCTGTATGAACCTCCTGTATGAACCCCCTGTATGAACTCCCTGTATGAACCCCCTGTATGAACCCCCTGTATGAACCCCCTTTATGAACCCCCTGTATGAACCCCCTGTATGAACCCCCTGTATGAACCCCCTGTATGAACCCCCTGTATGAACCCCCTGTATGAATCCCCTGTATGAACCCCCTGTATGAACCCCCTGTATGAACCGCCTGTATGAACCCCCTGTATGAACCCCCCTGTATGAATCCCCTGTATGAACCCCCTGTATGAACCCCCTTTTATGAACCCCCTGTATGAACCCCCTGTATGAACCCCCTGTACGAACCCCCTGTATGAACCGCCTGTATGAACCCCCTGTATGAACCCCCTGTATGAACCCCCCTGTATGAACCCCCTGTATGAACCCCCTGTATGAATCCCCTGTATGAATATCCTGTATGAATCCCCTGAATGAACCCCCTGTATGAACCCCCTGTATGAACCCCCTGTATGAACCCCCTGTATGAACCCCCTGTATGAACCCCCTGTATGAACCCCCTGTATGAACCCCCTGTATGAACCCCCTGTATGAACCCCCTGTATGAACCCCCTGTATGAATCCCCTGTATGAACCCCCTGTAATGAACCGCCTGTATGAACCGCCTGTATGAACCCCCTGTATGAACCCCCTGTATGAACCCCCTGTATGAACCCCCTGTATGAACCCCCTGTATGAACCCCCTGTATGAATCCCCTGTATGAATCCCCTGTATGAACCCCCTGTATGAACCCCCTGTATGAACCCCCTGTATGAACCCCCTGTATGAACCGCCTGTATGAACCGCCTGTATGAACCCCCTGTATGAACCCCCTGTATGAACCCGCTGTATGAACCCCCTGTATGAACCCCCTGTATGAATCCCCTGTATGAACCCCCTGTATGAACCCCCTGTATGAACCCCCTGTATGAACCCCCTGTATGAACCCCCTGTATGAACCCCCTGTATGAACCCCCTGTATGAACCCCCTGTATGAACCCCCTGTATGAACCCCCTGTATGAACCCCCTGTATGAACCCCCTGTATGAACCCCCTGTATGAACCCCCTGTATGAACCCCTGTATGAATCCCCTGTATGAACCCCCTGTATGAATCCCCTGTATGAATCCCCTGTATGAACCCCCTGTATGAACCCCCTGTATGAACCCCCTGTATGAACCCCCTGTATGAATCCCCTGTATGAACCCCCTGTATGAACCGCCTGTATGAACCCCCTGTATGAACCCCCTGTATGAACCCCCTGTATGAACCCCCTGTATGAACCCCCTGTATGAACCCCCTGTATGAACCCCCTGTATGAATCCCCTGTATGAACCCCCTGTATGAACCCCCTGTATGAACCCCCTGTATGAACCCCCTGTATGAACCCCCTGTATGAACCCCCTGTATGAACCCCCTGTATGAACCCCCTGTATGAACCCCCTGTATGAACCCCCTGTATGAACCCCCTGTATGAACCCCCTGTATGAACCCCCTGTATGAATCCCCTGTATGAACCCCCTGTATGAACCCCCTGTATGAATCCCCTGTATGAACCCCCTGTATGAACCCCCTGTATGATTAATCCCCTGTATGAACCCCCTGTATGAATCCCCTGTATGAACCCCCTGTATGAATCCCCGTATGAACCCCCTGTATTAACCCCCTGTATGAACTCCCCTGTATGATAATAATAATAATAATAATAATGAACCCCCTGTATGAACCCCCTGTATGAACCGCCTGTATGAACCCCCTGTATGAACCCCCTGTATGAACCCCCTGTATGAACCCCCTGTATGAACCCCCTGTATGAACCCCCTGTATGAATCGCCTGTATGAACCCCCTGTATGAACCGCCTGTATGAACCCCCTGTATGAACCCCCTGTATGAACCGCCTGTATGAACCCCCTGTATGAACCCCCTGTATGAACCCGCCTGTATGAACCCCCTGTATGAACCCCATGTATGAACCCCCTGTATGAACCCCCTGTATGAATCCCCTGTATGAACCCCCTGTATGAACCCCCTGTATGAACCCCCTGTATGAACCCCCTGTATGAACCGCCTGTATGAACCCCCTGTATGAACCCCCCTGTATGAACCCCCTGTATGAACCCACTGTATGAACCCCACTGTATGAATCCCCTTGTATGAACCCCCTGTATGAACCCCCTGTATGAACCCCCTGTATGAACCCCCTGTATGAATCCCCTGTATGAACCCCCTGTATGAACCCCCTGTATGAACCCCCTGTATGAACCCCCTGTATGAACCCCCTGTATGAATCCCCTGTATGAACCCCCTGTATGAATCCCCTGTATGAATCCCCTGTATGAACCCCCTGTATGAAACCCCCTGTATGAACCCCCTGTATGAACCCCCTGTATGAACCCCCTGTATGAACCCCCTGTATGAACCCCCTGTATGAACCCCCTGTATGATTACATCCCCTGTATGAACCCCCTGTATGAACCCCCTGTATGAACCCCCTGTATGAACCGCCTGTATGAACCCCCTGTATGAACCCCCTGTATGAACCCCCTGTATGAACCCCCTGTATGAACCCCCTGTATGAACCCCCTGTATGAACCCCCTGTATGAACCCCCTGTATGAACCGCCTGTATGAACCCCCTGTATGAACCCCCCTGTATGAACCCCCTGTATGAACCCCTGTATGAACCCCCTGTATGAACCCCCTGTATGAACCCCCTGTATGAACCCCCTGTATGAACCCCCTGTATGAACCCCCTGTATGAACCCCCTGTATGAACCCCCTGTATGAACCCCCTGTATGAACCCCCTGTATGAACCGCCTGTATGAACCCCCTGTATGAACCCCCTGTATGAACCCCCTGTATGAACCCCCTGTATGAACCCCCTGTATGAACCCCCTGTATGAACCCCCTGTATGAACCCCCTGTATGAACGCCTGTATGAACCCCCTGTATGAACCCCCTGTATGAACCCCCTGTATGAACCCCTGTATGAACCGCCTGTATGAACCCCTGTATGAACCCCCTGTATGAACCCCCTGTATGAATCCCCTGTATGAACCCCCTGTATGAACCCCCTGTATGAACCCCCCTGTATGAACCCCCTGTATGAATCCCCTGTATGAACCCCCTGTATGAACCGCCTGTATGAACCGCCTGTATGAACCCCCTGTATGAACCTCCTGTATGAACCGCCTGTATGAACCCCCTGTATGAACCGTATGAACCGCCTGTATGAACCCCCTGTATGAACCCCATGTATGAACCCCTGTATGAACCCCCTGTATGAATCCCCTGTATGAACCCCCTGTATGAACCCCCTGTATGAACCCCCTGTATGAACCCCCTGTATGAATCCCCTGTATGAATCCCCTGTATGAACCCCCTGTATGAACCCCCTGTATGAACCCCCTGTATGAAACCCCCTGTATGAACCCTCTGTATGAATCCCCTGTATGAACCCCCTGTATGAACCCCCTGTATGAACCCCCTGTATGAATCCCCTGTATGAACCCCCTGTATGAACCGCCTGTATGAACCGCCTGTATGAACCCCCTGTATGAACCCCTGTATGAACCGCCTGTATGAACCCCCTGTATGAACCCCCTGTATGAACCCTCTGTATGAATCCCCTGTATGAATCCCCTGTATGAAACCCCCTGTATGAACCCCCTGTATGAACCCCCTGTATGAACCCCCTGTATGAACCCCCCGATCCTTCCCCTGGATCCGCCGCTGCGAAATTAATACAATAACGTAATCAACTGATAGACTACACGTCGGTACCGTGTCGAATCGTATACTGTCATTCTTCATTCTCTTTTTAAAGAAGATCTTTTACGAACTCGCGTATTAATTGACCGCCAAAAACCAATATTTGTGATGGTTTTTGAACGGTTTAAAATGGAATTTACATCGAAAACTGTCCAAATGGGCTACCTGAATAGATTCATATATTTAATATTCCTGGAATCATTGAAACGACGCATGCCAGTTCAAACCTTGGAAATCCATTTGAAATTCTTTCTTTCTTTCTTTCTTTCTTTCTTTCTTTCTTTCTTTCTTTCTTTCTTTCTTTCTTTCTTTCTTTCTTTCTTTCTTTCTTTCTTTCTTTCTTTCTTTCTTTCTTTCTTTCTTTCTTTCTTTCTTTCTTTCTTTCTTTCTTTCTTCTTTCTTTCTTTCTTTCTTTCTTTCTTTCTTTCTTTCTTTCTTTCTTTCTTTCTTTTCTTTCTTTCTTTCTTTCTTTCTTTCTTTCTTTCTTTCTTTCTTTCTTTCTTTCTTTCTTTCTTTCTTTCTTTCTTTCTTTCTTTCTTTTCTTTCTTCTTTCTTTCTTTTTCTTTCTTTCTTTCTTTCTTTCTTTCTTTCTTTCTTTCTTTCTTTCTTTCTTTCTTTCTTTCTTTCTTTCTTTCTTTCTTTCTTTCTTTCTTTCTTTCTTTCTTTCTTTCTTTCTTTCTTTCTTTCTTTCTTTCTTTCTTTCTTTCTTTCTTTCTTTCTTTCTTTTCTTTCTTTCTTTCTTTCTTTCTTTCTTTCTTTCTTTCTTTCTTTCTTCTTTCTTTCTTTCTCAATACGGAAGCCATTACTACAGAATATTGTAAAATAAAGATGATACGCTGCTAGGATCATGGCAATCAACCAGGTGCAAGCGAGCACTGCCACGCGTTGGTCGTGATTCTCCTTGCAATTAACCTAGTTGCTCTGAATCGCTCGATGCTGATATCAAAGGAGTTAATAACGATTCGGTGGCTGAGACGTACAAAACAAATACTGTAGTCTTGCAAACGATTTTTGTCCAAAAGTCCACCAGTAGATAACGATAATTTGTAGTTCCACAGTTCAGGAATATATTGGAACGGCAACATTAGGATCACAAGAGTATCTGATACGGCCATGTTGATGATCAAATGATGAATTTTTTTCCGTACAGTGTATTTACAGCGAGTAGAATGACAAAGATATTGCCAGAAATCCCAAATGCACTCACCAGTGCGATGGCTAGTACTTTAACAGTTCGTGTTATGTCACTGTGAGGTTGGAGATACTTGCAGTCTCCATACATTGTGCTGTTAGCTGAGTAGTTCATGGTTTTGTGACCTTTTTTTCTGTTGATAAGCAAAAACTACAGTAATGTAGTAGTGGTGTAGTTTATATCAGGATAGCATGAGCAAAATGCAGCAATTTCGATTGGCTTACGCGGAAAAATGCAGCAATTAATATATTCGATTGGTTTACGTCAATGACATTTATTCATAGTGGCTACCTCAGTGCCCATCACCCCATTTATTTTTTGAAGCAGAGAAGGAGAACAATACATTATTATTATTAGAACGGGAAATCAAACCAAACGGTATTCGCTTTGAACGGCCAAAAAGCCGGTAGCCATTCAAATGCCACCATATTAGCAGTATTCATTAGTATTCATGAATTCCTGGCCAGTAAAAGTACAAAGACGCAGCGGCCAAACAAGAAAAGCTAATGAGGAATGGTTTCGGATATCGGGCGCCAACTGCTTGCAACGTTTTTTTTTGTGTAATAACATGGCAATTTAAAATTTTCCGATTCTGATTGGTCATCTATTTATACACAAAAGTGAAACCACTCTTTCTGATTGGCTAAAAAACACATAATGGACAGTTGAGTAGCCAATCAAATCACAGCTTGGAAACAACTCTCGAATGTCCAGTGGAAAAAAATAGAGGCTATAATTTTAGCAAAAGGGGGGCAACACAGAAAATTAGCGCGGCGCTGACAAAGCAAGCAAAGTTACGGTGTCGTGGGTTGTCATATGCATCCACATCACACATAGTTTAGAGCCGAGTTATTCAATGTTATCGTTCTTGTGTGGACGGCGAAACAGTACACGAATTTCAAAAGTAATGTAGTAACGTCGCCCTCGCAAAATATGACTATTATAAACATCTATAAGCGACCTTTAAACCCTTTTTAACAGTTTGTCATCACACCATACTTTGTTTCCTTACAGATAGTGTCCGGCTTTGCGTCGTCATTTTCTGACTGCATTTCATTGATGGCATTGCTATGGTTTGTAATGGGTTTTGGATTGACTGGTTTCATACTGTCACAGTACATCTACATCATGGAAATAGTAGGCCCGCGTGCACGCACCATGGCGGGCAATATCAACTGGCTGTACTGGTCTGCTGGGTATTTTATCTTTGTATTCCTGGCTATTATATATTGAGCGAGAATGGAGAGTCCTTCTGATGGTCACCACTGCACCTGGTGTCCTGTTGTATTTCTTTTGGAGGTAGGACACGGGGGCACACGGGGCACACGGGGTACACGGGGCACACGGGGCACACGGGGCACACGGGGCACACGGGGCACACGGGGCACACGGGGCACACGGGGCACACGGGGCACACGGGGCACACGGGGCACACGGGGCACACGGGGCACACGGGGACACGGGGCACAGGGCACAGGGCACAGCTCATCCTACTTAGCATATTCTCATTGTGAAAACAAACTCTGCTTTTCAGAATCTTCCCTGAATCTCCCCGTTGGCTTGTGGCTCATGACAAACTAGACGAAGCTCATGCGATGTTGATGAAGTATGGAGGCAACAACAATAAGAACGTAGACCAGCATCGCTTGAGGGCTTTGATCGAAGACGTTCGGCAGGCGCAGCTCCACGCACAGCACTCGCACAGAAAGGCTGACCCCTGTCTCACTTTGTCGAACACCAAAACTAAGGAAATGGAGCGCTGCATTGGGGATCAACTGGTAGGTGTCTGCGTATTATAGAATATATCGAGACATTCAATAAGCCAAGTCAGAGTTTTAAGGGGCGGCGCGCGGAGCCTGGTAACGATTCGGGATAAAATGTGTCCGAAGTGAATGTGAATTTCTCCCATGTGTCTTGTATTTTTTGCCGAGTTTTCTAGGAGCCCATATTGACCACGACTCGACCACGACTCGACCACGACTCGACCACGACTCGACCACGACTTGACCACGATCCCGACTTGACCACGACTCGGCTCTCTTGCTCGACGTTTCTAGCAGCATAACACACTGCATGGATTTCTTGTATGGGACCGCCGGGGCAGATCGTCGGGGCATTTGCGCACGTGTTTTATGCCCCCATTAGGGCTAATCTACGTAATTCTATCACCTTGGCGAGTTATTTTTAGTAATCGTTCAACCACTAAAATTTTGGTGTGTGTCACTTTTGAAATCAATCTTTTCTAAGAAGTATGGATATATTGGATATAAACATAATTCCCAACTATAAATGAAAGAATATGTATAATTCTATATTTTGATTTCGACATACCATAGGCTTTTTTTTTCATGTATTTTTTGTATTGCGACAATTGCCGAGGTGAACCCATACATTAATATTTAATATTGCCAGGGCGCGGTTCACATCCATACTGCTCCGGGTGTCCATATATCTTTTATACGTAACATTTGAGCGTTCTAATCGTAATCATTTTCGATCCGAGGTTCGCCACATCATTTCGTCAGCAATGCCTTATTTCTCTACGTGACCAATTTATCGGGGAAAACATTTACCTGAATTGAACTATCACCCATCATACAAGTTATTGCCTTACCGAGCTCTACAACAGCCAATACTATGGATTAGTCCTGCAAATGATAATTGTTACTTGTCATGAAAATGTACCATTGCTCATGAAATGTACCTTGCTCATGAAAATGTACCTTGTCATGAAATGTACCTTGTCATGAAATTGTACATATGATTCATGGCCAAAAATGGTTTTCTGGTAATGCCGCTGACGAGTTTCAATGGCGTATAACATTTATCACATTTAATGTATTTGTATCATTGTAAATAATAAAAAAAATAATATAATATCAAATGAGGATGCCTAGATCCACTAATTATAACGATGCTTTTCACTCAAGGAATGGATGGATGGATGATGGATGGATGAATGGATGGATGGATGGATGGCAATGAATGAAATGGATGGGTGGATGGATGGATGGATGGAATGACCGATGGATATGGTGGCCGAATGGGCGTGTGGATGGATGGTGATGACCTGATGGATCGTTGGAAATACGATTTGAGATTATGAAATCGATTGAGCGATTGATTAAGAAGATTGTTTTGTTTGTTCAAATACTGTCGTTTATTGTTTTGTTGCTTGTATGGTTGGTCGCCGCATTACCGCCAATAACAGTGATGGCGTTGATTGCGATTCTTTGCTTCCACTGTTTGCTGTACCCGACGGTAAGAATTAAGT